>JAGWCC010000222.1:1530000-1962099 GCA_022651775.1 Drusus annulatus | reverse complement strand
AGTCTAGCATCTGTGGTACATGGTTTGCGTAACCATCGAGTGGGGTGGTAACGTCGTAAACACACTGCTACGGCAGTTGGAAGCGACACAGGCGACAATACTCGCATTACGAATTTATGAAGAGCACAGATTGAAACAAAATCTGTTTGCAGTGCCTAGCAGAAATAACCGTTGTATTTATTTGATACAATGTTTCAACTTATGTCAATAGATGGGTGTTTTGTACAGAAATTATTCAAGGCTTAAATGTTTGTCAAAAGATGTCACTCATCCAAGGGATCTGCTTACCGACATTTCTCAATAATTTTCCTCCTTTTTCGTACAACAATGTTAGACAAGTGATCTTCTTAAGCTGTCGAACATGAGTTAATGGAGTAAAAAAAATTAAAATGAATGAAATTTGAGTATGGGTAGTAGAAAAATTATGAGATTTTCTTAAATTAATTGTTTTTCTTCTTATTCAGATATAGACAATGCGATATGCGCAGTATCCAGTGCGCAGTTCCTGACCAACACAGGATGGAGCAGCTTGAGGGAAGAGGAAGACAACGATGTTCCCTTCAGCTTGTACAGAGATGAGGGAAAAACATTTTTGATGGTAAATAAAACATTTCTATTGTACCTTAAACACTTGTTTAGCTTTTCCCCCCAAAGGTGTACTTTGTTATTACCTCCTTTGTACATTTGGAGTCAAAATCTTCTGACGTCTTTTTTTGGCAATAAAAAATAGGAATTGATGACTCTTTTAAAAATTGTATTTGCTAAAAAGGATATATGAGCTTTTTGACTATCGATTGAGTGACAAATGTGGGTTAATATATATATTAAGCATAATTATAAAAGTAAAATCATGTTAAAGGAAATGTTTTGTAATACAATAGGAAGTGATTTTAACAATTTGGTGTGGCAAATAAATGTAAAAGTTTTATAAAAAAAAGAATTTAAAATATGAGACATTCACTAGTTATAAAAAGTATATAATAAAGAACGGTAGACACTTAAAAAAAAACAGACCATAATAAAAATAAAAACTAATTAGACCAAAAAAACTAATTCCGTTCAAAAGGTTCCTATATAAAATTAGAATTTAGGTATTGAGTGTGTTGTTCTTACTACATAAAACAAAGTTAACAATGAGACTATGGCATCCCCAAATAGGGTATGTTGTGAAACTGTATGTAGTGGGGAAGGGAAGGAGATTGGGAAGAGGAAGGTTGGAAAGTAATTAGCTATTCAGATCTGGTCACCAAACACGGCTAAAGCCATTTCAAGCAACGTTTCGATTCTGAATGGTGATCTTTCACCACTCTTGCTTTAGGACAGTCAAATTTAAATGGTTAGAAAATGATTATAACAGTATTTGATGCCAATTTTGTGTTCATTGATGCAATGAAACCAATATTGGAATCAAAGTATACAATAAAAATAAAGGGTAAATAAATAAAGTGGATACAAAAAACAACATAGTAAAAAAAGTAAGCGAGTAAAATCAAGTCGTCTAAAAAAGGTGTTTTATTTGATTTTGTTCATTTTTCCAGTGGCGTGGCAGCGAAGTGAGCCGGGAACGTCTGACCGGGCGCGCCGTGCTGGTGCGCCTGGCGTGCTGGGTAGGCACGCGCCTGCTGCTGCCCTGCGCAGCCTTCAGGGTCTCGGGCACTTCTCTAGACGCAAGGAGTGGTAAAGAAATACTTTTAATATTTAATATTGCTTAATGTTATTCGCCTTGATTTGTATTTATTTTCTATATTGTTGCTTTTATTGGTCAATACAAAAAAATACTGTTTAAATAATATACGAGTATTTATGGAAACAAATAATTTGAAATAGAAAAAGAAACAGAAAAACAAAAAAAAGATGGTTAGGAATAGTTGGAACTCTTGTGTGGTATTCAATGTGAAAAAACAAACAAGTTTTTGAAATGACAAATACTTAAAATAAAGGAGGTAATTTTTTCATTTCTAGCTAATAAAAAAATTGCAAGCTGAGTTGCAACTTTCATTTAAGCAGTAATTAAAGGTACTAAATTGACAAAGGGTTGAATATAAATTCATTTTTTTGTTTTAAATAATTTTATATCTTTTCAAATAGTTGTCAAAACCGTGCCATTGTTAGATTGATATTTTTTTAGAAAAGACGCAATTTTTTTTTGTTGATACAATGTGTATTATACATATACATATATCAGTAAATATTTTTAAGCTTCTTCTTTTTTAAAATTTCCAGACATGACAGAGGTGTTTTTTTCATTCGGCGCCGCCCCCTCTGAGACGGATCGCGCCTCCTGGGTCACGGGCCCCGGCATGGGTGCGCCACTGCTGCTGTGCGCGCTTGTGGCAACCCTGCTTTATGCCGGGGCGCTACTGATGTATCTCAGGGCGAAGCGCAGAATGCTGCCGCCCAGGGCTGTGCTAAAGGTGGAAGATGACCCTGAGGTGGATATGGTAATAAATAATATTATTCTTAATTGTATTTGTTATGAAATATTGCCGGATGCTGGAAGCAGCCCTGCTATTATAATTACACTTAATTAAAAATAATATTGTCGCCGCAAAGGCAAAAAGGCTGGCGCGCCATTTTGGGAAGCTTACACCAGAGCACTTCAATTTTTTGTTTGTTTTACAATGAAATTCATAAGTCTTCAGCGCCTGGTTGGATTTTGAAAAAAAAGTTAACTCAGGTAACTCAATGCTCTCACTGAGTTACCTGAAGCGACAAAAAGCTTAAAAAGTTCGAAACTTGTGTGGCTTGAGTCAAGCCTTCTCCCAAATGGTAAATATATTTTAGATGACTGAAGGGACACAAAAGTATTCAGAACGAGAAACGAGAGTCATGGTATTCGATGTAAAAAAAAAATGATCAAAATTGCATATTTAACTCATTTTTTACCAAAGTGTCGCATAAGCCCTTACGTTTTTCCAGCGACGGTATGGAATCATTCAAATTTAACACAAATACTATAAATAGACTAGTTGTTACCCCTAAAAAATCACCCATTTCACAAATAGAAGAGTGTTTACTAAAATACATTCATTATGGATAGGTACTTTATTAAGTGGGTAGGGATTAAAAAAAAAATTGGATAATTTCAATTAACATCAGGTCTGAACTTTAAAAAAATCACACTCGTACGGTGGCACACACTACCAAAAAACATTATTTGTAGTAAATTGATACGATTAATATGACCGTTTGAATGGTCCATAAAAATAACTGTAGTACTAAAAAAGTCCTACTTTACGTCTAGCTGTTGGTTTGTAAGAAATTAGTTGTCTTTAAATTTATGATATTTTCCTTTTTTTGCGATGGACATATTATTCATCAAAATTAAACTAAATTTTTGTGTTCTACGTTTCCTACATTCAATTTTTTTTAAAATATACCCTTCCAACAGTGAAACCTCAACATTTGAACAGAGTATTAAAATTATGCTGTTAATGTCTTGAGACGGGCTTATTCCAAGTAATGATTACAATATTAATCAAAATAAAATAATAACTGTGCATGGGACCCAAGATTTAATTCTAATTTTTATGACCGACCGGTTTCATATTCTAAATAATCAATTTAATTTGTCCAGTAGTCCAATGTTAGGTATATTTCCCGTAAACTCATAAAATTTCTTATTATTCTTTTATTACTTTCTCAATTGGCGTTTTACCTCTTTCATTTCATATTACCCGTTGCTTTTTCTCCATTTTTACAAGTTAAATGTTATTCATTTCTTTTCTTACTGTTTTTTTTTTTAATTTTTATTTTGGCTTATATTGTGTTCTCCCTCTGTATATATGAGTATATATAACCACACACAATGTACAGAAATTATTGGTTTAGTAGCAAAAATGTTTAGTTTAATTTTGTACCCTCATGATGATTAGGCTAAGCGAAACCGGTCGGTCATAAAATAAAAATAAAATTTGTTGTTTT
This sequence comes from Drusus annulatus, assembly GCA_022651775.1. Taxonomy (NCBI): domain Eukaryota; kingdom Metazoa; phylum Arthropoda; class Insecta; order Trichoptera; family Limnephilidae; genus Drusus; species Drusus annulatus. The sequence goes on along the minus strand of JAGWCC010000222.1, from coordinate 1,958,175 downwards.
ATACAAAGTAATTGTATCATTTTCATTAAATATGAGTATATTGTCAAACAACAAAGCTTTATTTTATTTTTTATAGTAAACACCGAACAATTCCCAATCCTAGTCCCAACTGCTCATTACCGTCTAGAGCCAGTGAGACTATAGCATCCGCAATCTGGGTATGTTGTGAGGTTTAAGGTAGTGGGGATGGGAAGGAGATGGGGAAGGATAAGGTTAGGAAGTTTTCCTGGCTATTTAAATTTGGTTACCAAACATTTGATTGCTTTCTACGAAAGTGCAATATTAATCTTTTCTGCGCAGCATTATTTTTGTAAGACATTACATCAAGTAACCATCACGACTTTATTATGCAAAGAAAAGTTGAAAAATAGCATATGATTTGTAAAACAGCATGGCCAAAATGCGCTACCAACTATTTCACTCAGACAAAATTTCTTTGAAATTTTTTACATGACCATGTTTCGATTCTTTTACATTACAAATGTTCGCACAGCCAATAAAACTATAATGGCCACAAACAAAGCACAATTAATATTCCAACTTTTTATAGGTGCAAAGAAACCCGCGTTCCGCGTAGTTGTTTATGAACACAACACATTGTAAACAAACGATTGTCTCCTTTAATGGATTGTTTATTGTGTTTGTTCAAATAATGTCATAAATCAATTTCACTTTGCTAAGTAGTTAGTTACTAATGTCTAAGTAGCGAAAGCTTTGAAAAAAATAATATGCTGTAAATACCTACTTACTCATGTATTTCTGCATTTTTTTATAGGAATTCGGAAACTCTCTCCGTGATGAATTGCGTATTACGATAAAAAAGCTCTTTCTTAGATGTTCTTCGTAGTGCCATATTTCAAAAATATCCTATGATATTTATAATATCTATATCTGAGGTAAAAAATCTTGATATTATTTTATAATACTAGTAAACACTACCCGGTTTCGCTGGAGATTCAACACTTGTTTCAAAATCTTGTTTCTTATCTAACTGTTGAAAAATATTGAACAAAGATAAAATTTCAAGACGGGTAAACGAATATTTCAAAGTTTCATAGCTCATGATGGAAATGCTGTTGCGAGTTCAAAAGCAGATTTGTTGGTCTAAAAATCACGTCTGCCAGTGGTGTTTTAAACGGTCAGATATCTGTTTTATAAGTATCTACTTAAGATTGTTTTTAAATACTTATGTAACTTTTTTAAATATATGTTATAAGCACTATGGTTAAAGGTAGGTACATCGCTTTTCACTAAGCTTAATCGTGTAGGAAATAGAGTATGTTGGGTATCCGCTGTGAGTATCGACCTTGGCCCCTCCAACTGCTACTCAAGCGCCCTACCCTCAGGGCTATATACTAGTACTGTATCAAAAATATAACTAGCCTTTGGAAATAACAGCTAGATGCCGTCAACCTTTGTCAAAAATTTGCGCCAGAAGTTGGATATTACTAGGTACATATGAAAATTATTCAATGCAATGCAGTTTCAACACTCACTGAGTATGTACTTATCGTCTTAGCTTTAGCGCTAAATTAAAAAAAAAATGATTGTACATACCTCGTGAACAATATTATGTAATTTGGAATGTCCCTTTGGTTGTATACCTCCCTACTATACGTCTTTGGAGATTTTCCCAAACCGAAATGGCCAATACCTAGCGCCTAGCATCAAGCAAATCTACCGATGGCAAATAAAATATAGCTGTTGCGTTATAAAATAACACCCCCAACAGCACCAACGATTTAAATTTTTCAACTATTCCTATGGGGATTTAAAAAAATTAAACACAATGTCGTCGCGTGAAAGTCGGCGTTATTTCCAACGGTTATATTCAACAGTTGACAATTGCCAACGATAACGGCGGTGACGTTTTTTCGAATTATTGTTAACGCCCAGTACCCATATACCATTTAAATTAATATTGACAGATTCGCTGCTGTTATAAAACTGTTCAAATGTAATTTCCAGCCAAATACAAAGACGAATCCTCTCCTCTCGTTGGACGCCTTCCTGACCGAGTCTAGACGATCTTCCTGCGAGGTCCTGAGCGACAAAGAGGATTCTATCTCCAGAGCCTACTCTTCGCAGTCTTCCTCTAGGACGGATTCCCTGAATGAGAGGACCAAGGACGAGGACGATCATGTGGTCGAAGAGGTTGAGCAGTTTGATGAGATAAAGGTAATAATTGATATTTATTTTATGTGCCCTACAACATATCTGAAGTTGTTTAGGAAATAAATATTTCATCGCCTAAACCGAAAATGTCTTTGAATTTGTTAGTGCGATTTCTTCTTCTTCGTTTGGTAGAAAAGAGTTGGTAGAGGTCATAATGAAATAAGTGAGATTAATCAGCCAGTCGACGGCATCAGAAATTCTTCGATTCACCACAGAAAATGGACACAACTACTTATTTTAAGTCATATATTCAGAGCCGGTCCTGTGCAGGAGCAATTAGAGCAATCTGCTCAAAGCGGCTAATTGCCAAGGTGCTGAGAGTACCTAATTACATTGCCTTTTGAACGTGCCTATCGCCTATATATCGTCGCTGGAAAGGCAAAAGAGGCTAATACGAGGTTTTGATCAGTTTTTCCTGCATCGAAGGCTCTGGCTTTTGTTTGATTCTGAAGACTTTTGTGGCCCTTCAGCTTTTAAAATATATTTCCCATTTGGGAGAAGGCTTGACTCAAGTGACACAAGTTCGGGACCTTTTTTTAAGCTTTTTGTAGCTTTAGGTAACTCAGCAAGAGCATGAGTTACCTGAGTAAACTTTTTCCATCCAACCAGGTACTGAAAGACTTGTTTAAACAAAAAAACTTTAAAGTGCTCTAGTGTAAGCTTTTCAAAATGGCGCTTCAGCCCTTTTGCCTTTCCGACGACGATATCATATTAAATGAAAAAACCCATATTACCCATGGGCGGAAATCGAACCCGAAACTTTAAAACCCGACGGCGCGGAGTGAAATTTGCGCCTCTCGTTAAAACGATATAAATACTTGATACAAGCTGGCACCTATATTTTTGTTCCAACGAAAAATTCACACGGAGTGGGAAAAAGAGAAAAAATAATTTACCAGCGCCACGCATTGTTTGCATATACTCATATGTATAGTATTTTACTACCGATAAGGATTATTACGAGTGAAAAATCGAACGATTTTCAAAAATGCTGAAACGGATTTAACTATGTTAAGTGATCAGATCTTAATTACCAGTGTCTCCCGACCTACGGCTTCCTATTCTCCGTCTCCATTTCCTTTAGCCTCAAAGAATAACTCAAAAGGGAATTTCATAGTTCCACTGGCTTTGGGTAGTTAAGACTCGCGTGCGGTATCACGTAATCAACAAATTTTTGACAAATATCAATGTGATGGATTTCCAACTATCTTTTCCTACATTTATTAAGTACATTAAAGTTTTTACGGTCGTGTTGATTGTGCGTGGGTAGCCATATACAAATGATTCGATTTTATAAACATTGTTTCAATGTTTGATGAATATAATACCTAAAAACAGTTTACCGTTCCCAAACACGACAAAATACAGTAAATTCGCAATGCAGAAAACGAGAAAAAACTAGTTTGAACTTTTGAACATCACGTAAACTATCATGTTTGAAATCCATAAATAATTAATGCGCTTATTCGTTTCCTACGCGGGTTCTATCATAAATGGATGTTTATCCAGTTAATCTTTTTTTCTAGAAACTGTTTCTATTATTTTAAGATGATTTTATTGACTACTGTTCTAAAAAACAGGCAGTCGGATTATTTTATAACGGATTACTTCACGGGTGCCGGTTTGGACCGCTACTAAACCTGAAAATACAGTGAGTAATGGAAAAAAGGATATAAGCCGAATAAGTACAAAAGGCTGTGTTTTTTTTCGGATTTACATTTTTAATAATTTGTAACGTTTCAATAAGAGACAGCGTTTTTCTGGGCAACGTAAATGCATTTTGGAAATGTAAAAGATAATATTTTGTCAAAATATCAAAAGAAATTTTAATTATGTAAATGAGTTTTCTATTTTTTTTTTTTTTTTTTAATAGTGAATACCAGAGTCTCAATCGTCTAGAGCCAGTGAAACTATGGTATATCCTTAGAGTAACCTAAAGACTTAACCTAACTTTGCGAAATATTGTAGCGAGTTTATGACCAAGCTTGACCAAAGGAGGTATGGCGTATAAGCTTCCAGCCAATGGGATGCGAATAAAACCGTAAAGATAAACATTATTCCGTCTTTATCTGTTCGCGATCAATTTTGCGTTGCTACCATGAGAAAGAAAGAGACATAGATACGTTCAGATGTTGGACTAATCAGGGAATCCCCATTCTTAGAAATTCACGTGAGAATCCCGTATATCTCTCTAAGTAAAACATATTTAGAATGCATTAAAACTCATTTTAAATGGAAGTTTATTATTTCGAAACAAATAATGCAAAGATTGACTAAATATTGGTGTAGGTAACTAGTTGTTTTGTAGGTTAGCATGTTGAATATTTGAGGTCAAACTAAAAAATACGATTTCTTGGATAAATACCTGTGGAAACTGATTTTTTTGGTCCTTTGTTACTTCAGTTGAAGCAACCAACAACTGCACATATTGCCATTTCGTTTTTTTTTTTAATATTGCACTAAATTAACTTAAGTAATTATATATTTTAAGCTTTTTGTCTGTCAATTCGACTGACAAGTAAACTAGTGTAAAGTTAGTAATATATTGAAAAATGGCTACAAGGCTTTTAGCACGCTCCAAATCATATGTTATTAATAACAATTGTTTGTCTGTTTTCCTCATATGTCTATAGAACCGAGCATAAAGAGAGAGCTAAATTTTGCGAGTGTGAACGATTTGACTCATAATTAGGACGGTCTCTCTATATTGTTACTCTGAGGGTATATCTAGTATGTTATGAGGCTGAAGGTAGTGGAGAGGGAAAAGAAATGGGGAAGAGGAAGGTTGAAAAATACCTGGCTATTCAGATCTAGTCATCAAGCATGGCTAAAGCCATTTTAGCAACTTTTTGATTTTGAATGGTGGTTTTTCACCAGGGCGATACTTAGAGCACCTACCACTCTGAAATATTATTCTATGTGCCATCGCCTGTCTAAAACTACTGAAAAAGGGTCAAAAATCACTACTGCCGATTTTTTAATGTTTTAGAAGGGTTGACTTGAATATATTATTTTACGTATATTCGTCTCTAATTAGTAACATCCTTTTCAGTTAATTATCAGTTAATAATAATAATTGGATAATTTATATAGCGCCGTTTTCGTGACAGAGATATCACCTCAAGGGCACTGACGGTACACAGACTATAAAAGTACCTATGTGTCTTAGAAATCTTTGCTATCAACTTTTTGCTGGTATTAAAATGCATATTTCAAACGAGACCATATCGATACAAATTTTTAATCTGACTTCGGACAAGAAAATTTTAATATCTTTTCACGTCTGAATAAAATATTTCGCTTCTTACGCGGAATTGCTTGAAGATTAAGGCAAGATAGAAGCGATTACTCATAAGATGAAATTGAACAAGATTAAACAATTATTCATTAGAAATGCGTAGGAAAGACTTTGATCTCATTTGCAGTTTCAAAAATGATTAATTGTATTAATCTGTTTGACTAACCTTGACTAACCTTCTTTGTTGCAACTCATTCGGTTCAAAACTCCTTGTCGTAGACTCAGAAACAATGAATTGTTTTTCTTTAATCAACACTCTACTGATTATGGCCATCATTTTCCGCTGTCCATGAATGTCGAGACTTGTTAACTCAAGACGTGGCCTTGAAATTTTTTTTATTAGTCTAAATGATTTTCGTCATTCTTTGCGAAAATATTCTTCGAAGAATATTATTTAATTTATGTCATAAATTTATATTTTATTATTCAACAACAGATATCAAATTCCATTACAGTATCTACAATGGAAAAATGGAGAAATGAAACATTTTTAAAGTAATACATTTTTTGAACATAGGTAAATTTTCGGTACACATATATGATAATTGATTTATGATTTATGTAATAGAATTATACTTCCTGTCATGCTATGCTGTGCCAAAACATCTGTCTGACCATAGGGTACGCTAAACATGGCATGATTTCTGCTGCGGCAGTATTTCTCAGGCACGAATAAGCAGTAGCATGCCAAGAGGTATGGACAATTGATTAAGTGGTTTATAATCTTAAAGCTTCATGGACTTTACCAAAACCTTATTCAAACTTTCACTTTCGTTTGATCTTAAATGCATATTTTTTTCATAGCTTTATTCGTAGAAATTAAATATGTGCTTTTTCTATTGTTCTTTTTTTTGTCATTTCGTGCCGTATATTTTATGTAATTGGACAATTTTTCGTTAATATAAACATAATTAAATATAACCAAGAAAATTTTATCGCTTTATTTTATACCCGATAAACTTGACTAAATAAAAAAAAAGTAAAAGGGCACTTAGTTTTAAACTACAAATTTACTATGTTTTAACGCCTAGATAAAACTTCGTCAGTGCACATATAATAACTTGAAAATAGCTTGATCTAAGCTTTGACCGGTCAGTAGCTGAGTAGACAAACGCGTCAAATTCCCATCCGGGCGTCGTGGGTTCAATTCCTCTGCTGTCTTCCATCATTGCACAAGCAATATTTTTCGCCTATTATAATGGTAGTATGAGTTTTTAAAATATTGTAAGGTTATTTGTAACCCGGGAATGTTTGTCTTTCTTTAAAAAAAAAGCGAAACCGGTTAGCGTCAAAACATAATAAATTCATTTAAAAGAAAGTGTTCTTTTATTTTAATATGATGGCAAACCACAAAGTTATTGCTTCTTAACCTTTATGTGACTGAAGAAAACGACACCTTTTTAAAATTGATATGAAGGTTTCTTTTACAGTATATCATTTGCTGAAGTTTGCTGGACCACTTTTATGGCGTAAAATATTGCGAGTCAGTTCAATACTTGGTGAAGTTTATAAGAATTTCACCCAGTACCATCTTTTATTGTGGTCTTAATTAAATAGGTGATTAAAAATAGTATTAAGGATACAGGTGATGTACTTTGAACACACCAGTAGATCACATGTATCATTCAAAATAAGATAAAATGATTAATAAATACGGACAAGCTTCAAATTCCATATAAAACACATGATGGTACCCGGGTACTCTTTCAGTTATCAGAAGTTGTAATTTATACGTATGTGTTTTCCGCTAACATGCCACCCTCCACATATTCAATGGTCATATTAAATTGTTCATTTTCACTATTGTGGAGAAGTCAGGAAGTTTCAGCCAGTTAGATTTACTGGAACATTACAAAAATCTATGTTGAAAATCGAAAAGGGTACCCGGGTACCCTTTCGGTCCATAAAAGTTTAAAAAAATGACTAAATAAGTTGGAAACACTATCATAAAATTAAATATTTTGTTGTGTTTGATATTCCAGTCGTCTATCGCAGCTGTGACCGTTCACCGAATGACCGCGGCCTCCTTGCACTCTGGGCCCCTGCACATCACCCAGCAGGCCCTGGTGGAGCGCAGGCCAGAGCTGCACGTGGCCGTATTGGACGAGGCCGAAAACACGAAGGTCGAGAGGGCCCCGACCTTGCCCCCTCCCGGGAACGTTAGGAAGAAGCTGTATTTCAATCCGGCATTTTTAGAACCGCAGATGTTGAAGGTAATATTTAAGTTTTTTTTCGCACTCATCATCGGGAACATCTCCACCAGTGGCGGCTCGTGAGTTTTTAGTGTGTCAGAGTGCTTTTTTTTTGTAGTTTTTTTGTTTGTTGGAAGATTTTCAGGATTTTTCAGTTTTAGTGGTGCACTGCACGGATTTCTGAAAGATCTTGATTTGAAAAAAAAAAATTGTTGTCGGCTACAACAACATCAATAATGATGTTTTTTTCACCTTACCACTCTAGTACACTAAAAAGTCGCGAGCCACCACTGACCTCAACTCCTGTCTGTCTTTTTTATAGTTAATACCGCACAAGAGTCCCAACTGCTCCCAGCCATCTGGAGACTATAAAAGCATTAATCTATTCAAGTCATCATATCGTTGAAAAAATATATTATTTAAGTACATTAAGGCACTTTCCAACCTTCCTCTTCTCTATCTTCCCTTCCCCACAATCTTAAGCCTCACAACATGCCCTGATTGGGAATGTCATAGTCCCATTGACTTCAGATGGTTGGAAACACTTGGGACAATTCTGGCTATTTATATCGACCAGATACTTACCAACCTTCCTCTTCCTCATCTCCTTCCCTTCCTTACTTCCTTCAGCCTCACAACATATCCCAATTGAGGATGGCATAGTCCCACTGGCTCTGGACAGTCTGTAGCAGTTACACTGCAGATAATTAATTACCCTTCCTAATATAGTATCTATTTACAACACTCTTAGCTGCCATTTCATGTAAATAGTTTAACGTTAGATACGAGTTTAAAAGAAAACTACAAACAAAGTTCATCTATGAAAGGAACTCTTGGGGTGATTTGTTTACTGAGCGGCGGTATCACTTTTATACCGAAATTTCCAATTAATAATATTTTTTACTCAACAGGGGTATCAAAGTCCCATTCAGACATAAAAAAAACTGTCAAGGTGTTAATTTATCTTTCTACGAATGGCGTTACTTTGATGTCACTGCGCGGAGTAATTTTGAATTAATGATTGAAGATAATGGTTTCGAGTTTTGTATGCATTCAAATTAATATGAGACATTTGTAACGATACATGTTATAAAAAGTTAAACAGTGGATATCAATAAATAACCACCAACAACTTCACCATTTAAAAATTGTTTTCTGTTTATCTTTATTCACTTTAGTTAATTTATGAATATTATTAAATGTTTTGTTTTAAATTATTTTCAGGTTCCTCCGCCAGCTGCTGTAGAATTTTTGATCAAAATCAGAGAAGTCGTCACCATCGCAACGGACAAGATGAAAACAAAACGCTTTGTTCAAATACTACCCACGATAATTGAAGAACATTCTTGTCATTCTATCGACTTCAACCTCTCAGACGATCTCTTCAATCCCAAGTATACGGCATTCAGTCTTAAACGAGAAAACAGCAGAAGGAAGAGCTATTGCAGCGGCTGTCCGGGCTGTATGTCTGCCAAATTCAATCAGGTATATCTCAAGACACTCTCGGAAAAGAAATACTGCAAATCCTGCATATCTGGTAATCTCCAACAAAATATTGTGAAACAATGGCTAGACGATGTCCCTCTAACAGAAAGTAGTAAAGTCGACTCATACAGATTACCCAACAAATCTGTTTCAAAGATTCGAGGTACTCCAAAATCTATTGAACCGCCAATTAAATCAGATAGTATTAATATAGTGGAAGAACGAATCGAGGTCGAAATAAACGTTGGTAAAACTGCACCTGAAAAAATCAACCCCATAAAAAGTAGGAAGAAAATGCCACCACCACCAGCTCCTCCCCAAAGACTTAGCTCAGTACCTGCAGGCTCTCCCCAGTTACCAAGAGAAGAAGAATCCCTCGGTAGAACATCGGCAGAACTTAAAAAAAAAGACGAAGATGCTGTGGTTATACTCATACCGCCAGAGTTGAAGCAGAAAATGAACGCTGTTATAAATGAACTCTCTAAATTCCGGAGAGTGGACCCGATTTTACCCAGAATTTCTTCTCCCGTTTCAGAAGTTGTAACTCCTTTCTTACCTAAACTAGTTATCTCGGTTACCCCAAAAGTGATAATGCCAGACTCTTCCAGAAGCGAGGATAATGCACAAACCTTTTCAAAACTAGCCGAAGATGGTCAGATTAAAACGAGACTTCAGTTCTTGGGATATAAAGGCAATTTCGAAGCTGATAGCTTAGAGAGAAGTGGCTCCAAAAGGCGGGCTTCCCTTTCAAATATAGATTTCGTCGAAGTCAGACCAGAATCTCACCGTATTCATAAACGAAGATCATCAATTATTGCGATGGAAGAATTAGAACCAATGAAGAAAATTTACGAAATGAATTCACGTTTATCGAGGAGTTACCAAGGAATAGATTCTACAAGTGATGCTTTAGAAAATATAAACAAAAGAATATTAGAAGAAGACAATACAAAAACCAATTGTAAAAGCTATGCAATACAAAGAACAAATTTGGTAAGCGAGGTTTACATTAATGATTATGTCAATACGATGTCTTCAGCAAGTGATTCTGACTTGTCGGTGTCTAATAAAAGCGTCAAGATTAAATATGCAGAGCCAGAATCAAGGCCAGGCCAATTAGTCATAGAAGTAGACAATCCCATAGAAAGAAGAATTGAAAAGGTTTGTGATGACTTTGATGCAGACACTTTAGATAGGAAGCCCGAAAAACTTAGAATTCACAGCAATATCCACTTAAACTACAGTGAGCCAAATTCAAAGAGTATTGATAAGTTTTTCTTGAAATCTGCCGGCAGTTTTAAAACCAAATCTTTGACCGGATTTGAAAATTATACAAACGAAACGGGCTTTACTCAAAGTTTTCTCGACTTGAGGAACAATCGCCCATCACACGAAGTCGTCACAAATTTAACATACAAATCTTTTCCGTATTCCAAATCACAAACTAGTAGCAGATATAGCACTTTTTCAGATAAACCAGACGTAAATTATGAAAACTGTGTTGTGACTCCCGAAAGTACGAACACAAAAAGTTTAAGATCTTTGAGTGAAATATTCTTAGAACGCAAGGAAGAAGTCAAGCCTTCTCTCCCTCCCAAAACAGTTGTTGGGAAACAAAGCAACTGCCTTTGGAATTCTCAAAATACATACAGAGTGCATTTGCCCAGCAGAGATCATCAACACAGTAATTACAATAATAATAAAGCCATAAGTACAACCGGAATGAATTTTAGAATAACGAGATCAGAACCACCATTGAAAAACAATAATGCTACAGAAGACAGTCAGTACTTTTCAAAAAGTCATTTAACAAAACCCAAGCAAACAATTAGAAATTATACCACCTTTGCCAGCTTGGACTATTCATACAACAGGCCAGAAGAACCAACATACACCACATCAGATCCCAATTACGAAAACTATTCAAAATACGACGAAGTTTACCAATCGAAATCGTTTAAACCGATTGAAGAAGTCGACGAAAGTGTAGGAAAAGGTCTCAAGCAATCGAAAGAAAAAGACAGTAACTTCAGCATGAAAAGACCACTTCGAAGATCGACAAGAACTAGGCAAAAGAGAGTCCAGCAAACGAAACACCACAAAACTGAAGACTCCGGATATTTGAGTTCAGATTCGAACGAGTCGAGACAGAAAGGTAGATTCGTCCTGCAAGTTAGAGAAACTGCAAAAGAAACCGTAACAGATACAGACGACGTAGAATCTTTGGGAGATGCGAGGAGCGAATCAGGGGGAGAAAGCATAGAAACTAATTCGGTTTTCTTCGGGAGTTTCAGAAGAGTGTCAGCATTGAAGAGATTGCAAGAGAAAATGGGCAAAGAAGACTATTCTGAATATTCCAACGATACCTTGGCAAGAACAGAAGAAGAAAAGGAACTGAGAAGTGTTATTTCAACAATTTCTCCACGTGGAAGACTGGCTGCTCTAGATGACTTATAAAATACAATTTTTTTTGTACAAAATGTAATAAACCCCTATTAATTGTAATGTAAGGTTAAGAAGAAAAAAAACGTAATTGTATTCAAACTGTAAGTACCTAAATGTTCTGTCAATATTGTTTGATATTATTACTGAAATGTAGATATTATGTTCAAAATCTTTATTATTTCTATGCGCGTATCAGGTACATTCAATTTACACTTGTAGAGAGAAAGGCAGTATCCCACATGCTTATCATATACTTATTCATAATAAATAATGTATTATGATGATGTTTCAAAGACATATATATGGTACCCATTTCGCTAAATTATATCATATTTTGATGTGTAGATAAATTCTTTTTTCAACGATATTATTAATAATTATTGTGTTCATAAAAAAACATACTTTTAATAAAATCTTTTTGGGTGGTGTAAAATACAGGGTGTACAGTGAAAAATGTTTTAATTGCTATAAAATATTTCTGTACGTACAAATATGTCACTTTCCACTGTTGAAGAGAAATAAAATAAGACATAACAACAGGTTTAAATAATTATAATTTTTTTTAAATTGTTGAAGTTCATTATGTTACTGTTGAATTAAGTATTCGACGTAGGAGGTTATTTCCGCAAATGAACTGTTATTGGGTAATGGCACTATTAAAACACAGTTTTTTGGTTATAAGGTGACCTCTGTGGTAAAAGTAGTAAGTGTTTTCTTCTGCGATTGAAGTTGAGGTATTTCAAACTTTTGTCACATTTGACATCGTTATATTTCGATGATTAGCGCCATTTTTCTTTTCTTTATTTTGCATTTGAACGGTCACCGTTAAATGCCGATTGTCGGTCCATTTGAGGTTTTCAACTAATCGTGATCGACTGAAAAGCATACCAACATGACTGTTATGCTTTTTAGCTGATTAGAGTTTCTTTAAAAGCTGAAACAGGCCTAGTATTAACGTTTAGCGGAGCCCATTAAAAGGTTAAAAAAAAACAAAATGGTGCCACTCCTCGAATTGGGACGAGTTTTTAAACAACTCGCAATAAATCTGAAGAGGACTGAAGTTGGAAAAATATTAGCCAATATAGTATAAATGTTTGTACGTTACAATTGCAAGGTTTGTTCAGATAATTGAATTTCGCTTGATTTTTTTTAATCTTTTGCAATATTATAACATACGTATTTATAATCGTTATTATTTTTTTGATAAGTTTTTAACTAACATTAGTGGACGACAAACAATGGCTCATTAAAAATATATATAAAAAATAAGTATATTTTCTTAAGTTGATATTTTTTATGTAAATAATCGAATACATTATAGGTTATGTTTTATGTTATGTTTGTAGACAGTTTTATATGGAAAAAATATTTTTATATTATGTTAATATTTTTGTTAGTTTAGGGATAATTCAATCAATGGTTTTTGTTGAATAGTTATTGATTTAAATGATAAAATAACCTGTAAATAAAACAGCCCAATGGCCGAAAGTGCAATAATATCTAAGTTTCCAATAAATATTCAATTATTATATATTTTTAATATTTTTAACACACCAGTCAAGTACCTACTCAAAGAATACTGACGTTTTTGATTGTACAGTTCTGTTTTAAATACAGTAAAATTAATGTTATTTTTAAATCACCAATTGATTAATTAGTTTTCGCCCTTTGTATACTCGATTGTAAATTTTTAGTAATATTTTTCCCACTGATCGGAGAAATGGAACTATCGAGTCCTTATTTAAAAAAGGAAGGATTAGGAAAAGAAGAAAGATGGAAAACATCTGGCTAATAAGATCTGGCCACTAAACATTGATTAAGCTACTATAAATAACGTGTTGATTCTGAATGTATATAAAATTCATTAGCAAGACAAAAATGTGAGCATCTTTCGCTCTGAAATGAATTGAAAACGATACACCTCGTATTTAATATACAATGTCACACCCCCAAGTGTTTGCTTCCTTCGAAAAAAAAATAAAAAATATATGTTCATTTTATTTGCCCACGCAGCGCTGGGCATTGAATCCACGACCACTGGGTCTCAAACGTCTCCATTATACCATTTCATAAACCCAAAAAAGAGATTTCACGAAATATACACATTTTTATTCATTCGTAATATTCCTGGGTTTTAAAATTTGAAATTTGCTAACTGTTTTTCAATCACAGAAAATTGTAGACCGTATTTTGTAAATTCATTTTTTTCCGCTTTTTCTTGTCGATTTGAGGCCCGGTACACATCTAAGGGTTTTGTCCGCTGCGGCACCGCAATTTGACGCGGATACTATGGGTGCGACGACCGTGCGGCGAGTGTGCGGCGCCCCATTTAACGTTTAGTATTCCGCGCCGTAATTGCGGAGCCGCAGCGGAAAAATCCCTGAAGTGTACAGCGGGTCTGGAAGTTCATTGAACATAAAATACATGGCGAATAACGTGAATATTAAAATCAATACGACGTATTAAGTTTCTTATGAAGTTAGTCAGATTATTTTCCGTTACAACTGTTAGAATGTTATTTTTGTCACGTTTTTGTTTTTTTTTTAATGATAAGAGTTTATTGTTATGAATAATTTTAAAATGTTTATAAGCAATGTTTGTAAATAAAGTGAAATAATATAATTAAAAAAAACTGTTAAATTGAAGACTGTTAAAAATGTGTTTTTTTTTCTACTTTAAGATTTAAACTGAAGTGTAAGCCTTAAAAATGAAGTGATTTTTTTATGTAATGTATTACTTTTGCTGCAGTAGCGGCTTGTGACTTTTTAAGTGTAGTAGAGTACTATGCTTGAAAAGTAGACTTTATTGATGTAGTTGTACCTGAACCGGTTTAAAAAATAAAAAAAATTTTCAGATTTTTTTCAGATAGGTGAGGCATTTTAGGGTATTTTAATTTGGAATTTTTGAAAAGAATATGTCGTTTCTGCTACAATAACAACAATAAGATTGTTTTTTTTCAATTATGGTAAACACTAACAAGTCACGAGCCGCCACTGCTAACGCCACTTACGCGTCACGAAAATGGAAAAAAAAACTTATTGACCACCTGACCACTACGCAATTTCTTGCTTCATCCGCATTTATTCATCGTTATATGTATACTCTTCTAGTATACTGACTCTTTACTCGGCACTACTTACTAAATTCCTTCCTGGGACAACCTCGATTGTTTTTTTCATTTACTTGTCCGTTCACGTAAATTTTTTGACAAATACTCTGTTCATGAAGTCTACATGTCCAAATCACCCAAGCGCCATCCTCTTTTTCTAATTCTTCATATTGTCCTTATGTGTCCGAATATCCTCATTCGTAATTGGGTTGTAAACCTGCTAAGCTGATTATCTCATGAAGGTTTTTCAACCATTTGCGTAATTTAGTAAAAACTAACTAACCATCACGCCGTTTCCGCGTAGGAATATGCAGAGGACGGACCGCCATAAAACTCTGTCTTGGCACACACTCCTTGCTTCATTAACATTCATACATACTTTTCTGTCATTCCGACTCTTAACGTATCCCGACTCTCTAGTATTTGATTCACTTGATCGTGCCATGTCTTCTTCTTCTTTCATTCACTTTCGCGTCATTATTTTTATTTTTATTTTTTAATTTTTTATATGAATACCGCACAAGAGTCTCAACTGCTCCCAACCGTCTAGATCCAGTGAGACTATGGCATCCCCAAATAGGGTATTTTGTGAGGCTGAAGGTAGTGGAGAGGGGAAAGAGATTGACAAGAGGAAGTACCTGGCTATTCAGATCTGGTCACCAAACACGGCTAAAGCCATTCCAAGCAACGTTTCGATTCTGAATGGTGGTTTTTCACCAGGGCGATACTTAGAGTATCTACCACTCTGGAACGTGCTGCAAGTATACTTTTTATTATTTGTATATGAATTAAATGTGTTATGACACACATTAATTAAATAAAAGTTATTGGCGCATGCCGGGTTTGAACCCGCGACCTTTGGATTAGTAGTCGAGCGTCTTACCACTCGACCATGGAGGCCGTCGAACATTATTTTCACACTCTTTTCTTCGTTTATTCGCTCTACATGCCCAAACCATATAAGCGTCCTTTTCTTGATTATTATGTTTATTTCAGCCTTGCCCTATTTCCAAGTATTAACATTTTTAACACGGTTATACATGGTTTTACCGCACATACGCCTCAGTAATCTCAGCCGCAAAGCATTTAAGTAAAAAACATACTTCAATAAATGCTTATTCATTGAAAATAGTTTTATTTCCGTTAAATGGTGATTTATCCTATAATATAATTAATGACTATGTCCCATCTTCCCACGAGAACATTCCGGTAACACAAGAATAAACAGCAGGTAAGCATGAATCGAACAGGACGTTTTATCTGTTAACTGTCAACGGTCTATTGTTGCTTAGCAACAGCAACGCCCAGCCTCTATAGCCATTTATCATGGACCACTGGCTAAAGATGCAGATGGGAGATTAACGAGGAATGCCAAGATGAGTCATAAGAAGGAGATAAGACAATGTTCGTACGTAATAAGCATAATATTATTTTGTAATATTGATTTGTCTACACATTCGAGGCCTGTTCAAAAGAAAAGGTGAATTTAGAATTTTCGCGGGCTGTGTATATTCGATTATTGTTTTTTTTGTTATTTTGGTATACATATGCTTATCATATGTTAGCATTACCAGCCATTTTGGATTAGTGGTTTGTTTTTGACAACTGGAAAGGTTAGTCACGTTTTTGTGTGTTCTTCGATTTTTTACTTTTGAAAAAATGGATGTGAGTGAGGTGTGATTTGCAGCAAATGATTAGTTTTAAAAATCTTGTTTAAAATTTAAAAGTTAATGTTTAAAAAAGAATGTTTAAAATAAAAATAAAAAGTTTAATATAACACCACTTTATTGAATATGTTATCGTCGACTAGTTTCGGTTCAGCCTGTGCCTTCATCAGGACTGTAGACGGCCTCCATGGTCGAGTGCTAAGACGCTCGACTACGAACCCAGAGGACGCGGGTTCAAGCCCGGCTTACGCAAATAATTTTTACTTGATTAATATGTGTCATAACACATTTAATTCATATAAAATAATATATGAAGACCCCACGGCAAGGACTTGTAAACTAACATTTTTGACAAAAATGAGTTAGTATTCTCAATAAACTAATTCTGGTACGCTCTATCCAATGAACACACTTTCGGATCATGAAAATGACACGAACATAGAAAATCAAGGAGTTGAACATGTTAACTACAAATTTTGTTATTACTGAAGTATTATTTAATGGCAAAAATGTATTATTTACAATAATAACATTGTATTGCAGAAATGCATTGAAATCTTGAAGTAACAATATATGGAGGGATAGCTAATTTGTTTTACCCAACCCATCCGAAATTGTAATAAATCACTTTTTCCGAGTTTTTACATCGTACACCATGAGAGAGAAAGAGGCAACAAATTTCTTGGACCGCTTCTATATACTGTCGCAATGATCTTAAGCTGGCTATCTTCGCTGGTTAACGGCGGGACTCCACCCACATTTTTTATTATGCTACTAAACTTGACAAAACTAAACGGTTTTTTAGGTTAGATGCTATATTTTTGTTGATGAAAATACTATGAAAAAGTGGCAATACGAATACACAAAAACATTATGTCTATATGTGATATGAATGGATGTATAAATACCGTAGCCTTAGTCTTAGCCACGCCCAGGTGCGCATAGTCATGTTAAAATCATCAAAAACAAGTCCAAAACTGACTTCACTGCCTTGGCTTGGGCTACCTCTAGTATACTCAAATATTGAAATGCTAAATTATATATTAAATTTAGTATGTTAGCTATAACATTCATGAAAAATAATTAGTGGATTTGTGATGGAACACACTTAAAGAAAAAACGCATGATAATAAAACGTAAATATCTCAGAATGACTCGACAGTTAGTTAGCAGGTTCTTCATATAGTGTGGGTCTTCATATAGTATATTTGCGGCAGGTTCCAGAGTAGTTGTGGACAAGTATCGCTCTGGTGAAAGATCACCTTTCAGAATCGAAACGTTGTTTAAAATGGCTCTAGCCGTGTTTGGTGATGAGATCTGAACAGCCAGGTACTTCTCAACCTTCTTCTTCCCCCTCTACCTTCAGCCTCACAATCTAAAATCTAAATCTAAAAAATAAGTAAAAGTGCAACTGAACTGGCCGAGACATAACGACTGTGATTGAAAGTAGAATCTTATGGGTGAATTATCACATAAGATGTGGTCTGTGTTCCCGTCGGACTGATAGGTTCATATATTGATGCCCATATTATGGAACTTTATCGTCACTGAAAAGGCAAAAGGGCTTCGGTAAAAAAATAGTTAAACGTGCAGTTTTGATCAGTTTTATTTTCTGCATCAAATGCTTTGACTATCGTTTGCTTGTGAAGACTCTTGTGGCCCTTCAGCTATCTGAAATATATTTACCGTTTGAGAGAAGACTTGACTCAAACGACACAAGTTTCGAACATGTTTAACTCTCTGTCACTTCAGTTAATCCAGTGAGAGCATTAAGTTAACTTTTTTTTATCAAAACCCAACCAGGTACCGAAGACTTATGAATTTTATTGTAAAACAAAAAAATACTTCAAAGTTCTCTGGTGTAAGCTTCCTAAAATGACGCTTAGCCTTTTTGTCTTTCCGGCGACGATATATTGTACCACCTTTTGGTATTATTAAACGCATACATATATTATTTTTATCGATCCCACTCAGGAATGGGGATCGTCCTTAATTAACAGGCTATTGTATACGTGATAACCATCTGATAATCGCATTTTCAATCGAATAAAATATCATCCAGAATCCTGCATCACACATTACAAACGGCACATTCCATAGTTCCAGCGAGCGGTCACGAACTCCCACCCCCCTTTGCAAAATAACCCGCAGCCAAACCACAAAGGCAGAAAGTCGAACTACAAAAGCCCGATATTCTCGCTCCGACTTCCGCAATGGGACAATCCCCCTTTGTTTCAAATTCAATCCAATTTGACCCCCGACCCGTGGCAATGATAATGTTATGTAATTATGTGAGAGGTAACACTTCCGAGATTTATCTCGTTATAATTACAGATTGTTGTGGGGAAGCGCTGGGTGGCAGCGGTTCAAGTCACCAAAACATTTATTTTTTTGAAATAATTAACTATTTATCAAAATGGTTAGTAGCTGAGTGGACAAACGCGTCAGATTCCCGTCTTGGTGTTGTGGGTCCAATTCCTCTGCTAGCTAAGTCCTCCATCATTGCACAAGCAACATCTTCCACTTATTGTGATGGCAGTAGAAGTTTTTCAAATATTTATTTATTTACGCCAGTTATAGGCTTTTACATACAACTTAACATTTAAAAAAAATTAAAAATAATAACATCAAGTGCAAAAAAATGTGTAAAATAAAATAAAAAAGAGTATTGAATAGCAGATACAAAAATAACTAATAATATTTAATAATAAGTAACAGGTCCAACTATTAGTTTAGCTCTGTTAGATGACAACAACTGTACTAAATCAGACTCATAGTTTGATCTTGACGTGTTAAATATATCAGCGACATCGGAGTATATGTTTCCCAGATGCAACATTCGTCGCATAGGCGTGTTGAATTGTGAGATTGAAGTAGAATTGCTACAATAGCACGGTAGGTACTGCCTTGTAACCGTCTTGCTAGGAACATGAAATGAAATCAAGTTTAATAGTTCAGGGTATTTAATTTTATTGTCAGGTTATTCGTAACCCAGAAATGTTGTGTTACTTTTATTAAAAAAAATGTTGCATCGTTCATGGGGAGATCGTTATATAGGTATTTAGTTGTACAATTTACTGAAATTTTAGATTTTTAGTTTTCCTCTCACTCAAAAAAGTACCAATTAACCTTATTAGATGTATGCCTACCAAATTGACTAAAGTCTGTTAAAATAGGATTCATAGACACATTTTATTCAGCATCTTTTCAACAGAAAGACAATCAGTTTCAATTTTTATAACTTCATAATTTAAAATACCTGTCGACTGGTTACTGTTTTCACAAACAAACCTGTAGAGGATTTTTTTTGTTTGTTTTATTTCTAGGTTTGAATTACGTTTAATTTGTATTAAGGGGAACGACGTTATTGTCAAAAATACGAGTTTCGACTGTATTTTGAATGATGAATCTGAAATAAATCTGAGAGTTGTCATTACTTCTATGCTCTCTAAAGAAATAATCAAAAACCGTACCTAATAAGCGTGTCTCATAATTTCTTAAAGTAAAATGAATATTTGAAAGGTAAAGTAGATTTGAAACAATAAAGTTAACGTTAAGATAAGCTTAAATAGTTGTGCTTGTCTTGACATACCAGATAAACAAGCTGCACAAACTTAAAGCTCACCGTTTAAAAGCTTTTATTGACAGGTTTCAGACAAACAGGTTTTTGATTTATAGATACGATTTTATATTAGCAAAAAATGTGCAAAAGCAACTAGGGTTTTTGGTTAATTGGAATGTGTACTTTTATTATTGTGTCAGGAATCGTAATGAATAGGATCAAGAAAGGAACGCTTAAACGGTTTGGGTTTATAGAGCGAACGAACGAAGAAAGGAGTGTGAAAATAATATATGATGCGAAAGTGACTGGAAGAATAACTTGGGGACGCCCGAGGAAGACATGGCACGAGCAAGTGAATAGAATACTCGAATCGGGCCATGTGAAGAGTCAGAATAACAGAAGGGTATGTATGAGACGATGTAGGAATGTGAATGAAGCAAGGAATGTGTACCAAGACAGAGTTATATGGCGGTCCGTCCTGCGAGGAAATGGCGTGATGGTTAGTTAGCTAATTGTGTCGGGAATGCTGGGTATCTGCAAACTTCGTTTGAGGAGAGATATAGCATTATTGCTTTTAGCTTATACAACTTTGAATGCCGTGTTATTCATACCTGAAATCCTGGCTGAAATTGGATACGATTTCATGATAACTTCACGCGAGGCCACCAACACAGGCTTTTGTTTCTTCTCGGGTGTAGAACTAACCTACCAATGGTGATGCCCCTGGGAAGACTTACTAGGTTAATTAACTGCCTCGCAGGATATTTATGATACAATGTGGATATTTTTCAAATGACCTACAACAAGTTTAAGCAAGAACTAGTTGTTCGGTTTTAACTATGTTATATAGTTACTTATTTGAAACTAATATATATATATATATATATATTTTAAACTACTTTTTCACTATTTTTACCTTTATCTTTGCGTAATTTGACAGCCTCCATGGTCGAGTGGTTAGACGCTCGACTACGAATCCAGAGTTCGCGGGTTCAAACCCGGCGTGCGCCAATCATTTTTACCATTTTTTGTATGTGTGTGTTTTTATCGCTTTTGCGATGTATCGGTGTAAAACTATTTTCGCAAAAAATAAATAAATGGATGTACCTTTAAATAAATTTAAAAAATGTATTCTGACTTATTCCGTTATACACCGATGTTCTTTTGTACACGGACACCTGACTGAGATAATATAAATCGCTCGCGGCAGACGCTAGACGTTACCTATGTTACCGTGTTACCTATGTTACCTGTGTTACCTGTGTTGGCCGTGTTAGCCTCTGACCTTTGACTACCGTGCTCACCCACTCCGCCCGGGCCCGGCTCAAAAATGCGCTGAACTAATATAGCTGTTATCTGGGCGGCGAGCCACTGCCTCTGGCGGCTTTATTGATTAGTGCGCCGGACGTGTGAAGGTTTGACCGAGGCCATTGTGGAGTGATTTAGGTGTCTATTCGCTTGGGTTACTGTGCGGTCGATGTTTTGTAAGTTTATGGGTTAAATGAAGATGAGTGACTTTCTGTTTTCAGTCTTGGACATGAAGTTGTATTATAGAAGGTTACTCTGGAAAATTCATTGCTGAGGCCCCGTATTTTTCAAGCCATCTACTAACTATGGTCCTCACGTGGTTAAGTGCCCGTTCACAAGTCCAGCGCCCATATTTTTACGTCTTCTTTTTTTCTGTTAATAAAGAATTCCTCAAAAGCCTACAGTTGCAGGGTTACATAATAGACTGCCAAATGTTTACCAATTTTTGACAAATCTGACTGGCTTTCTGACTGTCGACCTTTTTTTGTTTTGATTTACGAGATTCTTTTTTATCATTAAGTGATGAATCGTTTAAAGTTACTGACTTTAACTCTTGTTCCTTATACCAATAGAACGGCGCTTTGCGCCTTACTTTGTCACCTCATATGGGTGGAAAAATGCTTTTACGTGACTATTGAATTTAAATTCATGAGTTTACGTAGGGAAAAAAATGTTTATAAAAACCCTTAAAAAATTTCATGTAATTACTGACTTACCTGATCTACGTCCTATCCTTCTTAACATAGCACTATGGCATATATACAAAAGTCTGTTTGTGTTGAGTGGGGATGGGAAGGTGCTCGGCTATGGCCTATGTTTAGAAATTCCACCGCATTCGCCATGGTAATAGGGAAAACCATAAAAAACCCTAAACAGGTGGAAGCGGCTATATGTCCAACATGAAGACATTATGGCCTTCAGTGACGTCATATGTGACGCCCTGCATTGTGAGGTGTTGGTGTGTGTCTGTTTTAATGTAAATAAATAATGATGGAAAAATATTAATAGACATACATACACATGCTTATAGGATAGGAATGGATAGGTAATGGGAAATACCTATCGGTATCTTGGAATTAGAAAAGGGACGTACCTATTGCGTATGCGTATACTCGTCCATGTCTGGAATATGCCAAACTGAATTTAAATCTAACAAAATGGACAGCCTATGTGGTTGAGTGTTAAGACGCTCGACTACGAACCCAGAGGTCACGGGTTCGAGCCTGGCGTGCGTAAATAAATTTTATTTAATTAACATGGGTCATAAAACATTTAATTCATAAAAGAAAATATATAAAGTATATTTGTGATACGTTCCAGAGTGGCTTATATTCTAAGTAGGTCTCACCCTGGTGAAACACCACCATTCAGAATTGAAAGGTTGCTTGAAATGGCTTTAGTCGTGTTTAGTGACCAGGTACTCCTAACCTTCCCCTTCCCCATCTTCTGTATCCTCACAACATGCTTCAATTGAGGATACCATAGTCTCCGTAGAATTATCCCACTACTCTCACTAAGCAGATTTTGTTCTTATGGGGAAGCAGTTCTAACATATATTAAAACTATGGCAATGATAGTACTTTAAAGGCAAATATTATAATATTGTCACATCAATAGATATTTCTTACAGATTGATTAAATTCATTCTCAACAACATTCTGAAGAATTTCTCGCCTGTGGCTATTTGTTTGTTGACTTTTACCGTAATGAGATTACAAGTTAACATTATTTTTAAAATAACTAACCACTTTATCTTGATCTGTGTACAGTAGGCAGGTCGCTACCAACTTCCATAATTTATTTAAATAAGTCATATCTTCGAGTACACGCTCGAAATAAAGTAGTCGACTTTACGGCGGTATGGATAATGAATACCGGTTGCGTTATTAATGGATTAAAATTTCCACTTCGTTAATAAATTATGACAGAGTAATATATCAAATAAGTTTGTCAACTTTAAAGAATGTGGTAAAGTTAAGTTGGTCTTTGAAAACAATTACACATATTGAGTGAATCTCATTAGAATAGATGAAGATATAAAAAAAAGTGAATACCACACAAGAGTCCAAAAACGTTATGATGCTAAAGGTAGTAGGGACGGGAAAGAGATAGGGAAGAGGACGGTTTGGAAGAACCTGGTTATTTAGATCTGGCTCACCAAACACGGCTAAAGCTATTTCAATCAACTTTTCTTAGAGTATCTATCACCTTGAAAATATACTATATCGTCGCTGGAAAGGCAAAAAGGCTTAAGCGACACTTTTGTAAAAAAATAGTTAAATACGCAGTTTTGGTCAGTTTTTTTTCTGCATCGAATGCGCTGACTCTCGTTTGATTCTGAAATTTTTTTGGCCCTTCAGCCATTTAAAACATATTTACCATTTGGGAGAAGGTTTATCTCAAGCGACACAAGTTTGAGACTTTTTAACTTTTTGTCGCTTCAGGTAACTCAGTGAGAGCTTTCAGTTGCCCGAGTAAACTTTTTTTTTAAAATCCAACAGGTACTGAAGACTCATGAATTTTATTATAAAACAAAAAAATACTTCAAAGTGCTCTGGTGTAAACTTCCCAAAATGGCGCTTTGGCCTTTTTGCCTTTCCGGCGACTATATATTGTTTTATGTTAAATAAATGTTAAAAAAACATATACGAGTAAATAAATAAAATTTGTTTGCGCACCTCACGATTTTAACCCGGGACCTCTGGAGTCGTAGTCGAGCATCTTAACTACTCGACCACGGAGGATATCATATATACAGACACAAACATCTGTTCCTCACTACGAAAAATTAAAAAAGTACATCCGTTCTACTATATTTTAAATTTGCTCTCATGCCCTAAAAACGAAAAAAAAAAAATAAAAAAATAAACATATGTAAGAATCAGCTAAATTTTAAGTTATTATGATATGGTGATTGTGTCCTGCCAGAAGTGACCTGCCAGGTAAGTATGTTGCTGTATATTTTTTTAAACTAAGATTAATATTAAGTAGAAATTAAGATTTGTACAGCGCCCTTGAGGTGATTTTTCACAAAAACGGCGCTACACAAATTATTCAAATATTATTATTATTAACCAAAAATAAGTGAAAAAGAAAGGAATTTTTAATGAAACAAAACATTTTTTTTCAGATGGTGTTTTATTTAATAAATGCAACCCTTTTTTATTGAAAAAAATCTCTCAATATAATTCCTTCTTCATAATCATTTATTTATAAGCTATCGTAATATGTTTGGCACCGTTATTCCTGACCCACTCGACAATAAAAGCTGTGGAAAGCGCCGTTGGGTGATTTCATTATTGAACGGCACGGCGCTTCATAACAAAATCATTGCAGGTTAAAATCTTAAATTGCAATCGATCGATCATTGATTGCAACTGATCACATGAATGCCCCCAGAATGGTTTATTCATCACTCATATATCTCCCGCGGTTCCTATAGTAGTCCGCATGTGTGTTCCCATTTAGAGACGATAAGATTTTTCATTATCAAACAGACGGACCACGTGCGTCTCCGACTGAAACAACCACCATAGAAACGATTCATTGTCTATGGAGGCAGTGCGATCGAATCATTGATACGTTTCACAGACTAAATGAAACGGCACATTTGTCTCAAAGGATTGGGGATATTGATTTTAGATCAAGAGGCTGAGCCGTCTTACGAATTTGAGATTTAACAACATGACCTACCTTGCGCCACATATCATCTCAGTTCATCTTATTCTTCTTAGCATGCGGTTCAGTGTATAGGGAGTTCGTCACGTTTATAAATAAATATAAAAAAAAAATATATATATATATATATATATGTAGTGAATACCACACAAGAGTCCCAACTGCTCCCAACCGTCTAGAGCCATTGACACTATGGCATCCCCAATTGAGTTATGTTGTGAAGCTGAAGGTATTAGTGGGGGGAAAGAGTTGGGGAAGAAAAATGTTGGAAAGTACCTGGCTATTCAGATCTGGTCACCAAATACGACTAAAGCCATTACAAGCAACGTTTCGATTCTGAATGGTGGTATTTCACCAGGGCGATACTTAAAGTATCTACCACTCTATATTAACAGTTAATTAAATTTAATGGTTTTGCATTAAAACAAAATGTTCCTTCTCCAAAAATTACAACGATTTTTAATACTAGCAACATTCGTAGGAGTCTTAGGCGCTTAGAACATCAATGAAATGCTCGTCAATAACTATCTAGTTTTATAACCCTACTTTTTTTTTGTACATGAATACCGCACAAGAGTCTCAACTGCTCCCAACCGTCTAGAGTCAGTGAGACTATGACATCACCGATAGGGGTATGTTGTGTGGCTAAAGGTAGTGGGGAGGGGAAGGGGACGAGGAAGGGGAAGGTTAGGAAATACCTGGCTATTCAGATCTGGTCACCAAACACGGCTAAAACCATTTCAACGTTTCAATTCTGAATGGTGGTCTTTCATCAGGGCGATACTTAGAGTATCTACCACTCTGGAACGTGCCGCAAATATACCATATTTTATTTTATTTCAATTAAATGTGTTATGACACATATTAATTAAATATATTTTATTTACGCACGCCGGGTTCGAACCCGCGACCTCTGGATTCGTAGTCGAGCGTCTTACCACTCGACCATGCAGGCCGTCGAGCTTATACTCACTCGTGGTTGTAATTCTTGTGTGGCATAATAAAAGCTCCATAGGTATATATGTATGTGATAAGATCTTTTAAAAAAAGAACGCTGTGTGCGCAAATAAAAAAAATGTCCAAAGAAGCAAAGCTAACAGTTCACAATGGAGCGCTTATACCAACCCTAATGCATGACAGTGAGTCATAGAACTGGCAGAGATAAAAGTAGACTGAATACTGTGGAAATGAGATCTCTGAGGCGTATGTGCGGTAAAACCTTGTATGACCGTGTTAAAATTGTGCAATGCAAGGCTGATGTAAGCGTAATAAATATGATCAAGAAAAGGACCCTTAGATGGTTTGGACGTGTACAGCGAATAAACGAAGAAAGAAGTATGAAAATAATTTATGATGCAAAAGTGAATGGAAGAAAAAGTCGGGGACGCACGAGGAAGACATGGCACGATCGAGTGAATTAACTACTTGAATCGGGTCATGCGAAGAGTCAGAATAACAGAAGAGTATGTATGAATGTGAATTAAGCAAGGAGTCGGTGCCAAGACAGAGTTGTATGGCGGCCCTCTCTGCTTATATTAAAACGGCGTGATGGTTAGTTAGTTAGTTTAGTTAATAAAGCAGAAAAACCTGATTTTTTTTTTACATGATATGAAAAAAAAAAAAATTGCTTGTCTCAGTCTTCAGCCACCGTTCAAAACTTCTTCGTCACAATATATAACACCATGTTATCGAAATCAGCTTTTAATTAGAAAATATGGATGGATATGGAAAAACTAGGTTTTCGTCTTATTTTTTGACAATTATATTGATTTTTTATAGCTCCATAACTCATACTTGAAATTACATCGATCAATTAGTTCCCATAGAAAAATCTGTTTCCCCTCCATTCAAAATTTCATATCTTCTAGGTCTGAACTCGATTTCAATTTTACATATGTCATAAAATTTGCTCATTTAAATTAGATTTATATGTATATAAGTTCACCTTCATTTTCTGCATATGTAATAAAAAAGATCACCAATAACACAATTGAAAAAATAAAGCTGAAAAAAATCGGAATATTTTTTTTTACTACATCTAATTTTTATTTATTTTAATTTAAAAAAAAACAAAAAATCCCGGGTTACGAATAGCCAAACGATATTTGAAAAACTCCTATTGCCATCACGATAAACAGAAAATGTTGCTTGTGCAATGATGGAGGACTTAGCTAGTAGAGGAATTGAACCTTGAGGTGATTTTTCACAAAAACGGCGCTATACAAATTATCCAAATATTATTATTAAACGATGTGCAGGTGGGAATCCGACGCATTTGTCCACTTAGTTAATTACATGGCGTTAAAGATCACCGTTCAAGAGATTTTGCTGTTTCAGAAAACAGATTTCTGCTTTATAGCTAAAAAATATATGCATCCAACAAAGACCAAGTTGAAATGCTACAATTTCGAACTAAAACTGTTTGAAAAAAGTCTAATAATTATAATAGGTCATTCATTTATACTGCGCCATTTTCGTGAAATATCACCACAAGAGCGCTTAAACTTAACACGTAACATAGCCAAAGCCTCTAAACCAATGCTTCAATTTCATTTTCCGGAGAAATTATAAGATTTATCTAAAATATCAAATATAATTATATTTTTATATTTAATTATTAATTTAAATTTATTTTGTTAGAATCTTAAAAAATATTGATGACAGCCTGTAGCCAAAGATTCTGTGCCCCGGGGTGCTATTGGTACATGATTCAATAGGTGTTCAGAATAATATATTCAACGACGCGTAATGCGTATGAAATATACTTCATAAAGTCATGATGGAAATTGAACCGTTTATCTTAAGCCGTTCGGAGTCGATTTTATGGCTTCTCTGTTTATTCTTATGAATCGAATTGAATAAATAATACATTAATTTGAGGAATTATTTAACTTAGCAGGCGGCGGTTACCAAAGCAACGGATAAAAAAAAGTATTTGTTACGGTTGGGTTATGACATGTTATTAGATTTTGTCAAGGTAAGAGTTATAGGGTTACAAAAAAGATTTTGAAACTATTATAGGCACTTTAATACATACGTTTAGTTACCAAAAGGGTGGTACTTGTATGTTTTGCACTCGGCTATGCAAAGATTGTCACGGCTTGTCATAGTTTTGTAAGAGTGCAGCAAATTTTGACCCATAACCGTATATTAATGATTTTTTTTATATGTAAAGCGATGTTTTGTATAAGTAAGAACTGATGTAATTTAATAGCAGTTTTACATTAACTATACATTGAGAAAAATCCATTCCCTGAGGTGCGTACGTCCAACAAAACAAAGTTGGTATCAGAAACGATCCCTGTGGAACTCTATAATTTATTGAAAGTGAGGAAGTTGTGAAACCGTCAGGAACCTTTTGAATTGATCTCTCTGTGAAAATTTTGCTAACCCACCTATACAGGAATACGAAATTAAGGATGATGTAGGATATGCACAGAAATTATTGAATATATTAGTTAAGGTTAGGGTAGCTTGGATTATATGATGTTAGGTTAGGTTGTAAAGTTTGGTTAAGATAGCTTAGATCACGTTAGTTTAAGTTGTGTTTTAATGTAAGGATAGTGTATAGATAAAACCATATTTTTAAATGTCGTAGTTCATTAAAAAATTAACAATAAAAACACAATAATATAAATATTGATAAAGAACTGTGAAAATACTCTAGTACTCTCTCGTATTGACTATTATATGCAATAACAATAGAACAATCTTTACCCGCAGACTGCAGCCGAGAAAAACTCGTACCGGCCATGTAAGCTACGAAGCTATGAGGTGCAGCTTTTTCCTGGACAACGTCTTCCAAGTAACTTTAATGTGAAAGCCTAAAATAAATTCAATTAAAAAAACTTATTCAAATAACAGGAAATAAAAAAACTCTATTTTTCCGTCGCCCTGTATCAATTTATTTTATAATTTAGACATAATTGAGTAAAACCATACATTTTACATATTTTTTATAACTACCTGCAATAGGGTGGTCAAAATATAACTCAGATATCTTTCGAACTATTATATTTGTGTCATTGTCATATTTTTTGAAAAATCGAGCTGCGCGGATTAAAATTACGTCTCACATTTGTGAGTAAGCACTTTGCGACTGAGTAACGCATATACAAGTTGTCTGAGAGTAAAGGACAATAAGTTTGTGATTTACATTTACATTTGATTATAAGTAAAAAATAATGCATAGGTTTATTCGAAATTACATTATTTCAAGGTTATTTTTTTGTAAAAATGTTAAATTTACGTATCATAAAAAATTCTTTATACATGGAAAAAAAAATTGTATGTATAAAAAAAAAAGAAATTTATAAATAAAATATTGATCTTTATTTCTGGTATTATCACGTGGAATCGCCTCCTGAACTTACACTCCCTGTATACGCTCATGGGTGTTATTTTGAAAGAGGTACCCAACCAAAATAATTTATTTTCCGAGTTAGGTGATTTTTTTATATCCTTAAATTTATTTTTTTGTACATAATAAACATTTTTCACAAAATACTAACAGTAGGTAAAATTTAAATACAATTAATATACAATGTCACCGTTATAATTTCTAGTTGGTGCTGATTACCTCCCAAATTAAGAAAATTCTAGTGTTTAGAGAAGGAGTGCTATCATGTATTACTTATACTTCAATTTTAATAGTGCAAAAGTGAATGGAAACAGAAGTCGGAGACGCCCGAGAAAGACATGGCACGATCAAGTGAATCAAATACTTGAATTGAGCTATGCGAAGAGTCAGAATAACAGAAACCTATGTATGAATGTGAATGAACCAAGGAGTGTGTGTCTCAAGACAGATTTGTATGGCGGTCCGTCTTCTCTGCCTAACTCTGCAGGGAAACGGCGTGATGGTTCGTTGGTTAGTTGAATTTTAATGATTAAGAACTGATATTATATCAATATGAACATTTAAAATTATTTTGGTGTGAAGTGTGTTTTTAGTTTTTTTTTTTTCAATTTAGAAAGTTCGTTAAAAATCTTGATTGCTGAGTAAGAATGATGATGTTGTACTGTTGTTGTACTGAGCTTAAGGGTCATTATTTGACCTAACGTTCTTGGTCTCGTGCTCACTGAAATCAATTTGCATTTGACTTTGTGGATTTGTAGAAATATATTTAAAAATATGTATTTCAATAAAATCCAAAATTTTGAAATCTTTGAATAAACTATCAGTTGAGTAATCTAATGGGTTATTTAAAAATATTTTAATTAATCTTCTTAGGACTATTTCAAGTGGTACTAAGTTAGTTAAAACGCGCCCCCTCAGCCTAAGTGTCAAGGTATTTTACGGCCAGCTTATACATAATATTCAAATGAAAGAAATTAGTTAATTTTCTTGCTCCGTATTGCCGGGGGGGGGGGGGAGGAGGTTGATACATTATTATTCAATAATTTAATCTAAGTACTAACGCAATGCTATTTGCATATTGAATTAATAAAAAATAATGGCTTCAGCTAGTGTCTTCATGGATTACGTTTAATGATAAAATGCTTACGCATGATTACACATATTGTAACAGAAAGCGGTAGCCGTATGATAATTTCACTTTATTTGTAATTATTCATTGGTTCAGGGTACATTTAAATACGCAAAAGAAATAATGAATAAATACAAAACAATTTATAAACAATATGAACATACTTATACGATTGGCATGAAATTTTACAATGCGCTGCCGAAAACTATCAAAATTATACCAATCAACAAATTCAAAATAGCCTGTAAGCACTGTTTAAAATACATGTAAATCAAAATAATAAGTTAAAATATTTTTAAGTCAAAAATAGAAAAATAAATAATTGGATACTTAAAACTATTTAAAAAAAAAATTAAAGTTTATTTTATATTAATATATTTTAACATTTAATATGTATCTACAAATATAAATATTTCAATTAAATGAAATAATAAAACTCTGTTTTGACTACTTTTTATTTTATACGCAGACCGGTTTCGGAACATCCGTTCTTTCATCAAGTGAAAACATTTACTGTAACATAAATATATATTTTGCCTCGATGAAGAACGGTTGTTTCGAAACCAGTCGGCGTATAAAATAAAAAATGGTTAAAACGAAGTTTTATTGTTTCAATGAATTATAATAGATAACCACAAAGTGATAGCTTCATACAAGAGTATTGTATATTTTTGAGGTGATATTTCACAAAAATGGTGTTATGTACCATAAGTAAGACAACAATTATTAAGGTTTTTAATGCAAACCTGCTGCTCCCTCGTGTTAAAGGAGTGACGGCCTCCACGGCAAAGCTTCGGACTCAGAGATCGCTAGTTCGAAGCCCGGCATGTTCAAATAAATGGTGGTACTTTATTTTTATTTTCACACAATTGAATCAATTAACATAATGAATGGTTGAACTACGTGGGTACCGCGTTCTAGCGCTCTCAAAGTGGCAATCAAAAACCATGCTAGTTGGTTTCCTCGATAATTTAGCCGATTTAGAACTAAACTGTCACGCGTCGCTTGAGGTCGATTATAATATCTAATTTAATTACAAAAATAAGTGCCAAAATGCCCTCGTGTGTGATGAGAAAGTGTTTCAATTACACTGCAAAGTCTACTAAAAGCTAAGGAATAACATTTAATTTCTGCAAAATACTTATTATTTTAGACAACACAACTATCTCCATTGTTGACCAACATAATGACGTCTTCGCGTAGGCGAGTTGGCGAAGTACTTTCTCATTCTGTCCGATTGTACATCTGTTTCGTTCATACACACATTTTATGAATGTCTATCTTTGTCATACATGATGATACATGACCGATATTTGAATGATGAATTTACTGGTAACACAAGAGTGTTTGTTACTTACCACATTTCGTTTTGATATTCTATGGCTATAACGTGTCGTCAAATTTGTAACGTCGTCAAACTAGTTAGACATATTTGGAACCTCTGCTTTAATATGCCTCTAACGTTAGTTTTATAAAGACATATGAATATCTCTCAAAATAATAACGATCTAGTTGTTGATTCAAGTGCAGAGCTGACACCAGTAAGTCATTAAAATTCCTACGCAAAGTGAATTAAGAATTTTACTCCTAACCGCGGATGCTGCGTTTATCTCAATAGCGTGCCGGGCAGCATCGTCTTATCTCCCGCATTCTAAAAGGGATAAATATCAGCGTGGAACGCATATTAAATACGCATAAATATGACATCATAAAGACAGTAGCACGCTTCAAGCATCGGACTGCCTCGCGGGGGGAATTTTAATGAGTGAACGCTGCATTAAATTTTCTAAAGAAATCTTTAAAAAAATATTTGACTGAGTATACTCAAGTAATAATAATAATAATTTTCTTTATTGAATTTCTTATACATGACCAACTGTTATTAATTTAATAAGTATAATAAATTAGATTTTGCATTTGTAAAATTAATACAAATTAAGGTACCATATTGATAACTAAGACAAGAAAATAAAAACAATAAAAATAAAAAAAAATAAAAAAAATCAGGTCAGTGAGGAGAATTTCTTTCAAGAATCAATAGGATTTCACTTCCGAATCTCTCACTGTCACTGACGTGAAACATGTCGATATCGGAAGAGATTTTTTTCAGGAGCAATATATTCCTTCCCACCGGCAGAACCATTGGCAGGTTGGTCCTTCAGGCAGGAAGATAGAATAATTTATGAAGACTCTGTTTTAGATAGTCATCAGGAATATGACTTCAAAAATAGGAGGGTTATCGATATAGCCTCGCAGCAATCTGAAGAAATGAGTGGCGGCATACCCCTCTCTCCTGAGCTGTAAGGAGTGAAGCCCGAGCGTGCCCAGGAGAAAGTTTGTCGGGTAAAGCCACGGATAGTAGCCGCACTGCCCCTTATGTAAAGAAATCTCAGAAAAAATTTCTGGACCCAACATTTAATTATTATTTTTTTGTTTTTTGTGTTTTTTTTTTTTTTACATGAATACCGCACAATAGTCTCAACTGCTCCCGACCGTCTAGAGCCAGTGAGGCTGTGGCATCCCCAAATAGGGCATGTTGTGAGGCTGAAGGTAATGGGGAGGGGAAGGAGATGAGGAAGGGGAAGGTTGGAAAATACTTGGCTATTCAGATATGGTCACCAAACACGGCTAAAGCCATATAAAATAATGATTTTGGGTGATATATTGTCTTGATAACTTAACTTAACAATAATTCGATGGCCTGCGTGGTCGAGCGTAAAAACACTCGACTACGAATCCAGAGGTCAGGGGTTTGAACCCTGCGTGCGTAAATTAATTTAATTTCATTAATGTGTGTCATAACATATTTAATTCATTTAAATTATATATATATTATATTTGCGGCACGTTCCAGAGTGTTAGACACTCTAAGTATCGCCCTGGCGAAAGCTCGCCATTCAGAATTGAAACGTTGCTTAAAATGGCTTTAGCCGTGTTTGGTGACCAGATCTGAATAGCCAGGTACTACTCAACCTTATTTTTCTCCATCTCCTTTCTCTTCCCACTACCTTCAACCTCGTAACATACCTTAATTGGGAATGCCATAGTCTCACTGGCTCTAGACGGTCGGGAGCAGTTGGGACTCTTGTGCGGTATTCGTTAAAAAATAAATAAATAATAAGAATAATAAAAAAATGAATTTCAGTAGTAGGTAGGTAATATAAGGGTTAAATGGGTAGGTAACTAACAATAGATGCATATAAAATTTCGTGTTTGTGCAGAGTTAGGTTGCAAAATATTGAAGCATTTCGATCACAATCTTTAGATACCTCTAATAAAATGATAAGCTTCCAACCGAAACAAAATATTACAAAGTTAAATAAATGGATTATGAGAATAATAACTTTTTTTCCAAACTTAAAACCAGTGCTCATTCAAATATCATCATTTTGCCACAAGTGTTTTTTTCGCGCAGGTACTAAAATTGCAATAGTTTTTTACGATGGCTTATCACAAGACATATGTATTACATCGCCTCTCGCTGAATGTATTAATCTCTTGTGTGACATTTGAAGTTTGAAAAAAAAGCATCGCGATGTTACATTCCAGCAAATGAAGATATGGGAGAAGATTTATATGGCCACGTATTGTGAAGATATAATATAAACATTAAAAAAAATCGTGCAAAGTTGTAACACTCAAGGAAAAAAATTGCCCCGCCATGTAATATTTATTAATTCGAATTTTAGAACTATTTGGATTTGAAAAAAACAAACAAACATATGTTAAGGGGTCACCAAATTAGTAAAAAAAATAAAACAAAAAAGTTGGAAATATTTACTGTTTAAATAAGTCCGTAAATTATTTTTGTTATACATTGCAACATTAATTTTAATTTGAGTTTGAACAACTAAACATTTTTAAAAAACGTGTGTTATGTTTAGGTACCCAAAATTTAAAAGAATGAAAAAAGATTTTGAGAAAAAACGCCAATTCGTTTTTTGTCATTTGATCGGTCCTCGTTAAACGCTGATAGTCGGTCCGTTCAGCTTTTGGACAAATTGCGATCAGCTGAAAAGCATAGTTGTCATGTTGTTAAGCTTGTCAGCTGATCAAAAACTGTTCTAATGCTGAAATGGGACTAACCTAAAATCGAAATCTAATGGAGAATATCAAAATGGAAAAAAATGGTGCTAATCGTTGAATTTTGATGAACTCCAAAGTATAAAATGCCCTTTCCTGTGTTTTTACTTTTGGACATTTCTTGTTTCAACGACCCTTTTTTCAGATATTCTGCTTTAAAGATGAGGTTAGTTAGATAAGTATGGTAAAAAAAATCTCACTTTTGACAACTTATTTAATCAGAAGAATTTTTCTGGACACCGTAGATGATAAAGGGATAAAAAAGCATATAAAACATTTTTATAAGCAAATTATTTTAATTATTAGAAACGCCCAACTGACCACCTAGTTCAAAAATCGTTTCAACATCATCGCGGAGGAATTAATGATATGAGACCAAATATTCAGATGAAAGATAAGGTGATAGCTAGTCTGACAACTAATGGTTTTGTGAACCATCTCGCATTAGACATCTTGTATTTGTCATCGGTTCAGAATATATTTTAAATATCAGTTGAGCCCGGCGTTACCCGGCATTCAGAATAAGCTTTTTAATTTTTTTTTAAGAAAGACAAACTTTTTTTTAAAGAAAGACAAATATTCCCGGGTTACGAATAACCTGACAATATTTTAAAAACTCCTACTACCATTATAACAAGCAATGATGGAGGGCTTAGCCAGCAGAGGAATTGAACCCAAGACGTCTGGGTGGGACGCGTTTGTCAACTCAGCTCAGGTCATTTCAACATTTCTTGGGTTATGAATAACCCTGATACTATTTGAAAAACTCTTACTATTACCATAATAATCGGAAAATGTTGCTTGTGCAATGATGGAGGACTTAACTAGCAGAAGAATTGAACCCAAGACGTCTGGGTGGGAATCAGACGCGTTTGTTCAGTCAGCCACTAACCGGTCCAAAACATATAGTGTATGTAAAAATATATAACAAATACAAATATAAGAGATAATACATAGATTCGTAGATACTCTCTGTATCGCCATGGTAAAATATCACAATTCTCTTTTCAATTGTCTCTTTGTCTTCGGGCATTTAGGACTCTTGGGAAGAGAAATTAAATTTCGTGAATGTTGGATCCGAAACTCCAATGAAACACCGAATGTGTTTGCAGGTTCAGATAAGTTTGGAAAATAGTGGACAGTAAACGATAAACTATACAACTTGATTGAAGTGTCTACTATTGATTGTGGAAAGAATTATTGAATTAGGAAAGAAAAAATGGAAACCATTCAATCCCCGATGAAGTTGAAGTTCTTGATTCTTCTTACATATTTGTTTAAACAAAACGAAAACACCAAACTTATTTAAAATTTTTAGAAGATCAAACATTAAACCAACAATAGCAAAACGAACGAGCAACCACGTTTTTTCACACCAAAAACTCCTTTGTTCGAAATTCAATTATTTCGAACAGGGTGTTGTTCAATTTGATACGGCAAAATGGTTGAGTAGGTAGGGACTTGCATGAAAAACACGAAGGTAAGAACCAAAAAATTATCACCATGAAATCCAACAGTGACTTTAAAACAATAAAGGCGAAACCTTAGTTAAAAAACAGGGGGATTTAAAAAAAAATACTGTATGTATTTTCAATCCATTCGCTTCATTGAATGTGTCGATCTCAATTGATCAGTCGTTTCATTTACCTATCAAGTGGGCTCTATCTCAACCAAACACAATACTACAGGTTTGATAATAAATTCTGCTTCTCATAATGAAAATAATTGATCTCATTGAAATAACCCTCGAACAACGGTGAAACGAAACATTGAATGATTGATCACTTATTTTGTGTAAGTATTTCACGTAGTTAAATAAGTGACAGTTTAACAATAAGTAATGCTTTCGCCCGACCGGCCATACAGATATTATCAGAGGTGGACCTAGATAGATAAGCGCCAAGTTTAAAAGGCGCCCCCTTTTAAATAAGCCACTTTTGTATCGCATAATATGTTTTGTCAATTAATGCAATTTACTGTAGCACTATAATACTCTTATTCTGATAAAAAAATAATGACAAACAATAATAAAAACTGGACTGCCCGCTGAAGGCATTCAGTAACATACTCGTACAAGTACAATCAATTATCGAAGTATATTTCTTATTTTAAAAGTAAAAAATAAGGTATATAACTTGACTTGCAATATAATCTGGCACAACGATCAAAAACCAAATATCTGATAGGTAAGTGTCAGTCAATTGCTTTTTCAAACATGTTATAGGTAGGTACCTATTTAATCGTTTATCTGGAATCGAAGCGATTTTTTCGAAATTTGATATTTTTCATCCAGAGTTACAATCTTGAAAATTTGAACTCGTACGTACGTAGGTATTCACAAAATAAATTGTAAACCTTATCAAATCTCTACTTACCTAATAAAGTACTTACCTTTATTGTATTTTAGCAGACATTATTATATATTTGAAATGGGTGGATACAAAAAACTAATAATTATCTTGACAGGTTTAGTTATAAACCGTGATTTTCACGGGTAACATTTAGTAAACATATCGACTGTGTTTAGGTGAAATGAGTTATTCCACATTTATTATGTAAACAAACTTAGGCGTAGTAGTTTGAGCCTCTGTCACATTTTACACTCTCGCAAATCGATAATTAGCGCCATTATTATTTTTAATCGTTACAACTTCAAATAATCGCCCCCGTTAACCACCGATTCTCGGCCCATATCACCATTTGATCAGGTGTCAAGCGTAATAGCATGACCGTTATGGTATCACTAAAACCTGATTTGTTTGCAAATGAATGTGATATAACGCCTTCCACCGAAACCCAGTCGGTTTATTATATATATGATTATTTATTATTATATTTTAATGCGTACTGTACCAGCCTGTATACATCGGAGCTGTGGACAAATTTCGAATAAGCAACTTAAAAAATAATGAAGGTACAGTACGACAACTCGTACCGGATGATTTTCGGGCTGTCCTGGTACTGCAGGGCCCCAGAAATATTCGCAGAAGGGCGAGTTCTCGGGTTCAGAGCCCTAATAAGAAGACGTATCGCCAACTACAGAGTAAGAGTAGGTACGAGCGAAAACACTCTTGCGATGGCAGCACTGGACTTCTTGCAGGGTCCCGATTATAAACAATGGAGTCCACTCATGATGTCTTGAAACGAAACTAAATTCAATTTTTTTTATTATTAAGTAAAAGTACTTGATGAAAGAATTAAATTTATTAAAACTTTCAGATCGGAGAATTATTTTTGACTTGATTTTCATTTATAAAATTGTCAATGGTATTATAGACAGCCCTGATTCGTTGAACCTTATTTCGTTTTACAAACCAAAGAAAACTACTCGATCCAAAATTTTATTTGACTGTAACAATAACATCAGGACTAAGTCTATCGGATACTCGCTTGTACCTTGATTGCATGTAGTTGGTAATACATACGCAGAAGTGGCTGATGTATTTAACTGTACGGAATGTAGATACAAGATGGCTGTAACATTATATTTCTTTAATCAATAATCTTTTTTTTGTATTCAAACACTATTTTTTTTACTACTCTACAACCATTTCTTGTTTTGTTTGTGAATATAAATTAATTTTTTTTACGGTCAATTGCAAACCTTTAAATGTAAAAAGCCCCTCTCGGGCGTATGCAATAATATAAATAAATAAATTATTATTATTCAATGCCATATATTATCATGTTACTTTATTTATTGTCTTTGTATTTTTTATATGTATTAAATGGAACTTATGAGATTGTATCACCCTCCCTGAGATCTGGCATAAATATATATGAAAACAATAATATTATTTTGTGATTCCTTGCGCCTTTTAAATATCACGCCCTGGTTTTACGTTACATCTGCACCTATTGCAGGTCCGGCCCTGGAAATACCAATTAAAAACATAACGTGATTGAAGCAGCAGTGGCTCTAATTTACATTAAAATCTCGACCGGCCGAACATCGATAAACATCGGTATTTAAAATAAAAAGCAAAGACATCATTAGCAATCGGTGACTTTGGAAAAGGCTTTTAAAGGGGGGGGGGGCGCTTTAGGTATCGAATTACTGTCGGGTACGTGATAATTATAGCCAATCTGGATGAAGATTCGCGTTCAAAGTGTGGTGGTGTCGGTGGCTTGGTATGTCGTCTTTAATTAGCTTCGTTAGGCGAAATGAAATGTCCCAATTGGTTTCTGAAATTCGGTCCGTCAGCGAAAAATTTCCAGAGTAGTTTATCATGTTCCCAGGCGCGTGAGAAATAAGGCTGTGTTTGTAACTCGTTTATTTTTTACGTATGAGAAGTAGATTTCTTAAAAGTCTTTTAAGAGTTGTAAGGACGAAAGTTGAATGAGAAACGCCATGAATGTGAGAGAATAAACACGCGTAAATAATTGAAATCTTAAAAATTTGTCTTTTTGAACTGAATGGATATTTGGTGCGGGCAAGATTTCGATGTTGGTGGGTATTTTACCATAGAGGATTTTGTTTGTATTCTTTGTCAAATGCTAATCATATTACGATACAATGTTCAACATATATAAATAACCATCAAGTCTGTTTCACAGAGGAAATTGAGGAAGAAGAGAATACTCAAACTTTTCCAATATATCGACTTTTGAAACGATCTAGATGAAGTTTTTGATTAAATTTTTTAAAAATTTTTTAATTTACATGTTTAGAATTTTTTGCGGTTGTTTTAATTTTATTTTTTGACTACTGTCATAAGAGTTCTAAGTGCTCCTGACCGTTTGAAGCAAGTGAGACTATGGCATCTTTAATTGGGGTATATTTTAAGGTTGAGGATGGGAAGGAGTAAAGAAGAGGAAAGTTGGAAAGCACCTGGTTATTCAGATCTGGTCACCAAAACGGTTAGAGAAATTTAAGCAATGTATTAATTTGATTCTGAATGGTGGTCTTTCTCCAGGGCAATAATAAGCATATCTACCACTCTAGAACGTACCTCAAATATATTTTATATTATTAAATGTGAAATTATTTTGCACGCGCCGGGATTTGAAATTTCAACCTCTGGATTCGTAGTCGAGCGTCTTAACCGCTCGACCACATAGGCTCTCACTAATGAACATCTATGTAAGTTAGATGTGAATACATTTTGACCCAGTGCGGAAATCGAACCCGTTTCCTTCCAAGATCAAAGTCAAATGCGTTGACCAATATGTTTCCTTAGAAGTCTAGAAACCAAATACAATCTTACGAGTTCTATTCAAAAATAGAAATAACCGTTCTTCTGTCCTGTTGTGTGAAAATATTATGACCTTGATAATTAAATTTAGTAACAATTTTACTTTTTGAACGGATATAAAAATCAGAGCACAAATATCTAAAGTCAGATCTTCTTCTAAGATAACACTTACGACAACATAGGGCAAATACCAGATAAAATTAATGTTTATGGCATTATTTGATTATCTAAGTCCCTCTGGAACTAGATGCATGAAACGGTGTCAGAATGATATTAATTTAAAATTAACGAAAAAACTAGATCAACACCTGCGCTGTATGGCTACAAGAAAGTAGATTTTATAAACCGGTTACTTTGTTGTTAATTTATGAAGCAGCAAAACTCTCGAATGGTGAGCACAGCAAATTTACATTATTTTTTTATCTTGAATGCTTAGGTAAACACAGCTGTTTTCAGCTGGAAACATTGTTTTCCTCATAAGATACGGAGCTTTGAAATATTCATTTATTGTCAAAAAATAAGACAATAGGTCGTATTATTTGTTACATATTCATTAATCGTATAATTGGATAAGCTGTGTAATAAAACATTGATATTAAATTATTTTTCTGTGTTCATAGGTTGTATGTAACTTTGCGGGCAAAATGCGACCTTTGGGGTCAAAAATTATTATTCGTTTTATTAGGCTCCATGGGACCAAATAATAATAATAGTATTTTTTCCGGTATGTGGGTAGGTTAGTGCAGTCTCACACATTCTATATTAAACATACAATAAGCAATAGACAAATGAAACACGAAAAAGAGGTAATAAATATATGAAAATAAAATTAAATACTTAAAGATTTCTGGGAACTGTTGCATTTAGGTTGTAAGAGGCCAATTGCTTTTTCTAGAGGCTGGACTGATAATTTTCCCGCAGCTATTTATTCTCTCATTTCTGCCACCCTGGATCAAATAAAGTGAACCTTTGGAATTCTCTTAAAATGATGAACTAAATAAGGCCAAATAAACAAATCCTCAAAAATAAACATTTGCTAAAAAATTAGCACTTTGCGGGAGAAATGCGAGCCTTGGGGTCGGAATTGAATGTTGTTTTCTCAGGCTCTATGAGACTGTATATAGTGAATCTTTGGAATTCACTTAAGAATGATAAACTCAAGAAATTCAAATGAAAAAATCTTCCAAATGAAACATTTATAAAAAAGAATTACCATTTTACGGGCGAAATGCGAGCCTTGGGGTCGGGCTTGAATGTCGTTTTCTCAGGCTCCATAGAACCAAATAAAGTGAACCTTTGAAATTTGCTTTAAAATGATAAATTTAAGAAGTTCGAATGAAAAAATCTTAAAAAAACACTTTTATAAAAAAAACCACTTTGCGGGCAAAATGCAAGCCTTGGGGTCGGATATTGGATGTCATTTTCTCAGGCTCTACGGTACCGAATCAAGTGAATCTTTAGAATTTCTTTGAAAATGGTAAGCTCAAGAAGTTTAAATTTAAAAAAGGTTTTTTTTTTAAATACAACATGCGGGCGAATTGCGAGCCTTGGGGTTGAAATTTATATACCCTTTTGAATGAACAAATCTTCCAAAAAAAACATTTGTCAAAAAATACCCCTTTGCGGAAGAAATACGAGCCTTGGGGTCGAAATTGAATGCCGTTTTCTCAGACTCAATGGGACCGAATAAAGTGAATCTTTGGAATTCACATAAAAATGATAAATTCAAAGATTTTAGAATGGAAAAAATCTTCCAAAATGAAACATTTCTTAAAAAATTATCATTTTGCGGGCAAAATGCGAGCCTTGGGGTTGGAATTGAATAGCGTTTTCTCAGGCTCTATTCGACTAAATAAAGCGAGCCTTTAGAATTCTCTTAAAAATTTTGAACTCAAGACAGACACAATTAAAAAAAAAAACCATAAAAGAAACATTTGTTGAAAAAAATACCAGTTTGCGGGAAAAATGCCATTCTTGGGGTCGTAAATTGGATGTCGTTTTATCAAGTTCTATGGGACCACATAAAATAAACCTTTGGAATTATCTTAAAACTGATGAACTAAAGAAGGTCAAATGAACAAATTCTCCAAAAGAAACATTTGTCAAAAAATTACCCCTTTGCGGAAGAAATGCGAGCCTTGGGGTCGGAATTAATTGCTGTTTTCTCAAGCTCTATAAGACCGAATAAAATGAATCTTTGGAATTCACTTAAAAATGCTAAACTTAAGAAGTTAAAATGAAAAAATCTTCCAAAAGAAATATTCCTTTAAAAAAATACCACTTTCCGGGCAAAATACAAACTTTGGGGTCGGAAATTGGATGTCATTTTCTTATTCTTCATGAGACCGAATGAAATGTATCTTTAAAATTCTCTAAAGAAAGATAAAATAAAGAAGGTCAAATGAAAAAAACTAACAAGAGAAACATTTCTAAAAAAATACATACTTGGGGTCAGAAATTAAATACCCTTTGCTCAAGTTCTATGGGATCGAATAAAGTGAGCCTTTGGAATTCTCTAAAGAATGATGAACAAAAAACAGACAAATGAAAAAGACTCCTACAAGAAACCTTTTTTTTTAAATATTATTTTACGGGAAAAATGCAAGCCTTGGGGTCGGAAATCCGATGTCGTTTCATCAGGCTCTATAATAGAGTGAACCTTTGAAATTCGCTTAAGAATGATAAACTTTACAAGTTCGAATGAAAAAATCCTTACAAAAAAACATTTGCCAAAAAAATTACCACTTTGCGGTCAAAATGCAAGCCTTGGGGTCGAAAATCGGATGTCGTTTTCTCAGGCTCTACGAGAACGAATAAAGTGAACCTTTAAATTTTTATAAAGAAGGATGAACTTAAAGAAGGTCGAATGAAAAAATCTTCCAAAAGAAACATTTGTTAAAATAATACCACTTTGCGGGCAAAATACGTGCTTTGGGGTTAAAACTATTTTCCCTCCGGCCGTTTTCAGGCTCACACTAACGCTCTCTGAAGTAAAAACAATTGACG
This sequence comes from Drusus annulatus, assembly GCA_022651775.1. Lineage (NCBI taxonomy): Eukaryota > Metazoa > Arthropoda > Insecta > Trichoptera > Limnephilidae > Drusus > Drusus annulatus. The sequence goes on along the minus strand of JAGWCC010000222.1, from coordinate 1,915,483 downwards.
TTGATGAGAGGAAACATTTTTATTTGTAAATTCATATTATCGTAATTTAATTTTGTAAATGAGATGAGCTTTTAACAAATTATTGTAAAATAAAATAATAACGAAACAAAAACAAAAACGTCAACTGCGTCAAATATAATAAATATTCTATAATAAATTGCAGGAAAACTAGAAGCTTTTTTTACTGGATTGTTCATATATCCTCACTTAGAGTTGATATCAAAATGCAAAAATAATATTTTCGCTGCTTTAAATACGTTTAAAAAAAATGGCTGTTATTGCTGCAAGTGTGCGACAGCAGTATACATTCGTATAACACGGTCTTATTTTTTAATTTAAATAAATTTGTAGCGATTTTTCTCTCATTTGTCTTGCTTGTTTGAATGCCAGATAGTTCTAGTGCAGGGGGAATTTTTCCTTCGAGCAGGAGAAAGGAACCAAATCGTATCAAGTATTAATCTAGTGGCGCGGATCGCAAATTTGCGCCGTCAGGCCGGGAATTTGCAGATTCGATTGCCGTCCATGAAAATTATGTTTTTTTCATTATATTTTATTATAACATAATTATGGCGCTAGGTGAGTAGAAAAACACTTAATTAGGTACTCTCAGCGCTTTAGAAATTATGAACTAGGAATTGATATTAACTAGAATTTAAAATTTGTACAGCGCCCTTGAGGTGATTTTTCACAAAAACAGCGCTAAACAAGTTATCCAAATATTGTTATTATTTAGCAATTCGTTGCCTGGAGCAGACTGCTCCAATTGCGCCTGCACAAGACCGGCCCTGGACCCGTGCATTGATTTAGTCGTCTCTGCGACTATCTTTGGAGATTTCTGTTTTCATCTTATCCGTTGCAGGTTTCATATCTAAAACGCAGCCTCCGTATCTATTTTAATGGTTTTTCAGGTACGTATATTGAATGACTTTCATCCGGTATAGCTGAGAAGGTATTATTAAGGCTCTGTTAGGATAGGTTAGGTTTTGAGATCTCTGGATCCGATAAAATTTCTTCGGTATTCTTATCATTGGTTATATCTTCGTTGATCTTGGCCCGTTGCAGGTCTTATCTGTTATCATGCATAATCTATATTTCTATGTCTATATCACTTAGTGGTCAGTTCTTCCATTGCCAATTTCATTTTTTTATTACTGGTTCAGTTTTTTATGACGCAACTCATTCAGTTATGTTAAAATTTTGAGATAAAAAAAAAAAAAGTGTAATTAATTCAAAACTCACCAACAAACATTTCGTTATTTACGCCCTGGTGAGCTTTATAACAAATAAATAAAATATAGCAAATTGAATATATAACCACATATCTAAAATTTTAGGTACATTTTATAGTAATAATAATACGTATAAAAGTGTAGAAGAGCGAATAATATATAGGTATACGTAGTAAATTTATTCCTTATTGTATAGTAATCTCGTAAATTTCTGTAAAGTATTTATAAAGAGATACAATATATAAATAATTATTGAAACATTTCATGCAATATTGAAATATAGTGAATTATAAAAAACACATAAATAAAATGATTTGTTTGCGACCGTGTGGTGCGTGTATTGAAGAGGCATTGTTTGAACATTTAAAGAAAATAATAATTAATATCTTAATGGAACGTAAGGCAAATTTTTTAATTTAAGAGATAGAAATCATTTGTTTTTTTATCAAATATCTATAAACAATAAACACACCACTGAATGGTACCTTGGTGGTAGAGCGATGGTATCTAAGTGGTTGGACCGAGACGTCACTGGTTCGAACCCAGCGGAGTGCAATTAAACAATAACAAAAATTATTACGTTATTATGCACTTTGTTTGTGGTCGTTGGAAACTCTGAGTACCTACCCATCGCTCTGGTGAGAGACTACCATTGAAACATGAATCCAAATTTAATGGCTTAAGGTATCTTTGGTTACTGATGTGAACTTACTCCATCTTACCACTTTTCCTTCGCTTTCCTTAAGCCCAACAACATTTTTAAGCTATGGCTGTGCACTTTTTAAAATTTAACTTTGTTTAAAATGTAACTGACTTTTTTTAAAATGTGAATACCGTAGAAGAGTCCCAACTATCCGGAGTCGGTGAGACTATGGAATCCCCATAAAACTGAGAAAAAGGCTTTTGAAAATATGACGATACCAAAAGAACTCTACGGCATTTGTGAAGTGAATATTAGTGTTTTTCCTTTATGATAATTATTATAAATAGGTGTTTTGTAATCTATCAATGTATTTATTTAAAATAATAATTGTATTTCTTAAGTTATCCTACATTTGATTATTTTTAAACTTTAATTTACGTCAAATACCTGAAATGTGCGTTATTAAAAATTGAATTACCAAAAATCTATTGCGTTTGGAGCTTGGATGTTTTCAACAGATATAAATCTCAAATTTATCTATAGGAAAACATGTAAAACTCGATTTTAGCAAATTGTGATTGACGCTTTCTGCATAACTACGTCCAATTGGGGAGAGGTAGAAGTTAGAAAAGTACCTGGTTATTAAAATTCGGTCACCAAACATGACCTGAGCCATTTTAAGCAACGTTTCGATTCTGAATAGCGGAATTTCACCAGGGCGATACTAAGAGTATCTACCGCTCTGGCACCTGCAGTAGGACTCTTCTGTGTTGCTTATAAAAATACACCTGGTACGCACCGTCGCATCGGCAGAGTGAAGATATAATAAGATGAATGCGTGATTGAATAAAAAGGGGTTTTCTTAAAATGGCAGATGGAAAACAGGTTCTAAGCTAGAACCTGAAATGAACCCAACTCCTTGAGTCACGCTGAAGGCAAAACTACAAGGTACACCGACCTAATAAATAACATTGAAAACAACCAACGTCAATGGTGTAGTGGTGTAGTAATATGTACTCGAATCTGGGTCGGTGTTGGGTATCCTATTAATGGGTTTGCTCCTAACTGGATAAGGCTTTGATAGCACGTTATAGAAATTAGTTTTTTTTCGTAAAACACTGCAAAAAGAGTCCCGACTGCTCGGAGCCTGTAGAATAGAAGATAATTAAAAAAATAAACTCACTTTTTTTGTTGTTTTTGTTTTACAGTGAATACCGCACAAGAGTCTCAACTGCTCCCAACCGTCTAGAGCCTGTGGAACTATGGCACCCCCATTGGGGTATGTTGTGAGGCTGAAGGTAGTGGAGAGGGTAAGGAAACGAGGAAGGCGAAGGTTGGGAAGTACCTGGCTATTCAGATCTGGTCACCAAACACGGCTAGAGCCATTTCAAGCAACGTCTCAATTCTGAATGGCGGTCTTTCACCAGGGTGATACTTAGAGTAGCTACCTTTCTGGAACGTGCTGCAAAGATTTTATATATTGTTTTTATATGAATCAAATGTGTTATGACACATGTTTATTTATTTATAAATTAACGGACTAAAGTTCAATTACAAAAAAGACATAAAGCACGAAATGGAAAAAAGAGTATTAATATATTTTAATTAAATAAATTTTATTTGCGCACGCCGGGTTCGAACCCGCGACCTCTGGATTCGTAGTCGAGCGTCTTACCACTCGACCACGCAGGCCGTCTTAAGTTTGAATTTATTTCAGATTATTTCAGAGTGAAGATACTATAAGTATCGCCCGGTTGAAAGTCCACTATTCAGAATCGAAACGTTGTTTGAAATGGCTTTAACCGTGTTTGATGACTAGATCTGAATGGCCAGGTACTTCCCAACCTTCTTCGTCCCCATATCTCCTTCCCTTCCCACTACATTCAACCTCACAGCATACCCCAATCAGGGATGCCATAGTCTCACTGGCTCTAGGCGGTTGGGAGCAGTTGAGATCTTTGTGAGGTATTAACTATAAAAAAGTATGAAATAAAACACGGATATTATTTTTGTTATTGTTACGCATTACGTACTAGAACCCGTGACCACTGGGTCCGAAGGCGAGAAGGTTAACGCTCTACGGTAAGCTTTCCTTTTAAATAATTTAGTTCACCAATCAGTACCTACCTTTTTACATTGTGATAGTGTGCGAAATCTACTGTCAGTACTGGTTGTTGACCGTGAAAAATTATAATATTATAATTTTCTTGATTTACAATGTAATCTGATGCAGCGATCAAAAACTTAAGATCTGTCACTCAATTATTTTTGTAAAATATATTACAGGTATGTACCTAATGAATCGCTTGTCTGAATAAGAGAATATTCTTTTTAAATTTGATAGTTTTTGTACACTCAGTTCCAATTTCGAAAAGTTCACATTCGTACAAATGAACGTACGTACTCACAAAATAAACTACTTATAGTTAAATTATCACAATAAGCAAACAGTTTGTGGATTGGCATGATTAATTAAATAAAAAAACACACGTTGTTTTAATCCACTTTTATTTTTGTGTATGTCAACTAGTTTCGAATCGGCAGAAATTTCCCGATGAAGATTCTACTGAGTCGAAACTAGTTGACATATACAAAAATAAAAGTGGATTAAAACAACTTGTGTTTTTTATTTAATTATTTATAGTTGATTATATTAACACCTCGCATGGATATTTATGTTTTAATTTATTAGTTAGTTGCTATCTAACATTTTCAGAATTACTTTTTTAGTTTTGAATTTATTTTTAGGCTATATGAAGCAACCTTAAATAAAATAATTTTTAAAACAATTAATTTCTCGAACACACAATGAAATCAAAAAGCAAATAAAGGGCGCTGCGGTATTCGAACCCCGCAGGCTGGATGTCACAGCGTCCACCAACATAAATACGATTTTCGACGCTCAGCCACCAGGTGACTATAATTAGTAACGGGTTCGCTTCCCCGTTACGGAGCAGAAACAGGATTTGTTGTGCGAGGACAGAACTGCCCGCTCGCGTCACCGCGAGCCAAGTGTTGTTGCGAGGCACAATCGAAACATTTAGATGTTCGATTTATTATTTTCCGAAATATTTTAATTGTCGAATTCATCAGTTTACTTTGACGCTATTTTTGAAAAACTGATGTTTTTTATAGCGAGTCAAACTTAACAACGAAACGTCTGAAAAATGTTTAATGTCACGATTTCAGAAAAGTTTCTTCGCCATGAAGGCACTCCTAGCCATTGCTAACTAACTAAATAACCATCACGCCGTTCCCCGCAGGGGTAGACAGAGAAGACGGACCGCCAAACAACTCTGTCTTGGCACACACTCTTGCTTCATTCACATTCATACATCGTCTCATGCACACTCTTCTGTTATTCTGACTCTTCACATGACCCGATTCAAGTATTTGATTTGACTTGATCGCGCCATGTCTTTCTCGGGCGTCCTTGACTTCTTCTTTCATTCACTTTCGCATCATATATTCTTTTCACACTCCTTTTTTTGTTCATACGCTCTACATGCCCAAACCATCTAAGCGTACCTTTCTGGATTCTATTCATTACGCTCACATCAGCCTTGCATTCTTTCCGGATATCCACATTTTTAATACGGTCACACATGGTTTTACCGCACATACGTCTCAAGGATCTCATTCCCACAGCATTCAGTTCAGCTATTGCAATGTGAACGTTTTAAATATCAATACTGTTCACGAGTCCTAGCTGCCCGGAGCCAGTAGACCTCCGGCATCCCAAGTTTGGGGTGTATTGAGAGGCTAAATAAAGTAGGGAGGGGTAGAGATGGGAAAGATGAAGGTCATTACGTAATTAGCTCATTTAATTTACTTACCAAATAAGGTTTAAGTTATTTTAAGCGAAGTTCAGTCTCTGGATGATGGTCTTTTATTGGGGCTACTGAGAGAATCTATCACTCTGGAACGTGCTGCCACAAATACACTATGTGGCTTTTTTTATTTTTAAGAAAGACAAAAATTGTGGGTTACGAATAACCTGACGACATTTGAAAAACTTCCACTGCCATCATAATAAGCGGAAAATGTTGCTTGTCCAATGATGGAAGACTTAGCCAGGAGAATAATTGAACCCACAACTCCCGGGTGGGAATCCGACGCGTTTGTTCACTCAGCTACCGACCGGTCAATTTATACAGCGCAGTTATGTGATATTTCGCCTCAAGCGCGCTTACATATACACACAAATAAAGCTTTTTTTATGAGGGTACATCTTTATGATGAAAATTTACATTAAAAAAACAATATGTTAGGATATTTTTTTTACAATATAATGTATTATCAATTAAAGGAACAACGACAACAAATTGAATCGCAAACATCTCGGATTCGCGGATTCCTCTCCTATTTATGTATGCGAACATCTGTCACCGCAAAACAAAAATCTTCATGCAGCTGCTAGACATGCAGCTAAAGACCTTCATTTCAAATATGTGTGGGTCAGAAATGGGCGCATATATGTAAGAAAGAATGATACATCGGCACCGGTTTTCGTAAAAAGCAAGGACACACTGTTAATGCTAAAAGATAAGTCTTCCCCTAAATAGTTAGTTTTGACTGGCTCACGATTAATTCAATCTTCTCAAACATGGCTCTCTCACTATACTACCAAAATGTCAGAGGTTTAAAAAGTAATTTGAACGATTTGTATTGCGAAGTCTTAAGCTGCAACTATGATGTAATTTGTCTGATAGAAACTTGGCTCGATGCCACCATTTTTAGATAAAGAAATAATAGACGATCGTTACAATATTTTTAGGCGGGACAGAGAATCGTCGTTTTCTACCAAAAAGAAGGGGGGAGGAGTTCTCATCGCGATAAACAAGAGTCTGATATATTTTGCAAATCTTGAATATAACTCCGAATCAATGGAAGAAATCTGGGTATGCATAAAACACCATGCAACATCTAGGCAAACTATTCAGCTGTGCGTAACATATCTTGCACCAGATACTTCAATCGAATCGTATACTTAATTTACTGTCAATGTATCGTTATTATTTCCTTTAAAAATATGATACAAACAGCTATATCTGATGACTTTTTTTACAAAAATATAATTTGCATAATAAAATTGATTAACTTAAAAAATATAATACAGTGAAAAATAAAAATAATTTTGTGTCATTTGCCTGCAACACTGTTTTTGATAATTATGTTTTATTTGTTTGGCCACTATGTCATTATTGTTGTATGCATCAGGTGTCAATTACCTAGGCACAATGTTGCGCGTAGTGCAGCGTTTGTGTATTATACTGTTAATTACAATATTATAATGTATGCTGTGAACATATTAATTTTGAAATATTTACATCTCTCTATTTGTCTTTTAACATGTTTGTAAATATTTTGTTTATGTTCCTAATAAAATAAAATAAAATAAATATTTTTGATAAAAAAAAACATTTCTTAAAAAAATATAAACACAAAGTCGAACTCGGTTATAACGATCACAGTAATAGCAAGGTCACAGCTATAATGAGCAATTAATTAATGCTGTGTTGGTTCGGGCTTATTTTGTATACAATCGTGTGGGGTTATAACGAGGTCGTTTCACTGATATGACGTCCAAATAATATTGTCAACTCAATGCGCCCGGGTATAAGAAAAAAAAAAAATTCTCGAAATAGTCAAATAATGTCATAAACAAGACGAAGAAAACCGCCTGCCTGGCACGGCGGCGGACTTTCCGTAAATCACGTTAAGGGGGGTTTATAATCCCTGATAGTTGTCGTTCTAAAAAACAATACTATCAGTATTGTGCGCACAGTTTGTTCTTATTATTAGTGTAATCATAAATTAAATCATTTTGTAGTTAGGTGAGCATGATTTTCGTAATAAAAAGTGTATTGCTTTATAATATGCAAGCTTTCATACCATGGCGTAAATACCAATATTAGTAGGTAGGTACTTTTTTATATCTACTTACTTTTATAATCAATAATGGCTATAAAGAGCAAATGTTTTTGGTCCCTTCGGGCTCGTTATAACCAAGTTCGACTGTATATATTATTTCATATAAATTGTATGTGTTATAACACACTAGAATAATACTTTTTTTTTCGCAGTCACCAGATTTTGAATTTAAAAAAAAAAAAAAAAAGATTAACGCTCCCGGGTTACGAATAACCTGACAATATTTAAAAACCTCCTTCTACCATCATAATAAGCGGAAAATGTTGCTTGTGCAATTATGGAGAAAGGTAAAGGAATCGAGCGCACAATGCCTGGGTGGAAACCCGACGCATTTGTCAAAGTACTAATCGATCATCAACTGGTTTCGACCTCGCAATCTCGGACCGCGGTCATCAAATTACTTCTTGAGAATGATCTAATTTTTTCCCTAACTAACCCGAGTTCCAAAGAATTTGCTTTGAGAAACACTTTCTTGATGGCTTCGAAGCCAAATATGTGGGCGTTGCATTTCTAAAATGAAAAGTCTACAGATTACATGTTGGTATATTGAAACATGTTTACTTTGTGCGCTAGGTGTATTAACAAGCCCCACAGTGATAAGATCTGGCAGAAGGCAACCGTAAACATTAATGTTTATATCTGGATTGTAAAGTTTTATTGGAGTGCTATATCTACATATAAATTACAGGTTCGGGGTAGCCAAGTGATATCATTATGGGATGTTAAATTGAATGCGCAATTTATCAAGGGTAATATAAATACTATCTGTATATATTCACAAGCCGACATCGCAGGTTTTGAAAGTACCTGTTTTTGATTGTTTATGGGCACCTCCTAAATTACAGGAAAAAATATATTCATTATAAAAGATATCCCAGAAGGTATACAATTTAAATATATATTTTTTTAAATTTCACACATTAAGTGGAAATAAATTTTTTTAAGGTTGGGGTGTTTAAAACATTCGTCACGTTTGACATCGACACTTATTTCATCGTTGTTTACTAGTTTTTTATATAGTTTTCAAAAAAATGTGTCCTCACTGGAGTACCCCGCTCTAAAGCCACGTTGTAGGTACATGATTTATTTTAAAATATAGTAAATACCGCACAAGAGTCTCAACTGCTCCCAACCGTCTAGAGCCGGTGGGACTATGGCATCCCCAATGAGGGTATGTTGTGAGGCTGAAAGTAGTAGGGAGGGGAAGGATATGGGGAAGAGGAAGGTTGGGAAGTACCTAGTTATTCAGATCTGCTCACCAAACATGGCTGAAGCCATTTCAAGCAACGTTTGCAACGATTCTGAAGGGTGGTATTTCACTAGGGCGATACTTAAAGTATCTACCACTCTGGAACGTACCACAAACAAACTTTCCATTACTTTGTATGAATTAAATGTGTTGTGACATAATTTAATTAAATGAATGTTATTGGCGCACGCCGGGTTTGAACCCGCGCTCTTTGGATTCGTACACTCGACCACGGAGGCCGCTAAATTGATGTGTAAGTTATAACTTACACATCAATTTAGTCATTACAAGTAAAATTAAACAAGTTTTAAATGTAATATATTGATATTAGCTGGAAAGCAAGAAAATTCTTTTCTGAAGAAATATGTACATAAAAAAGAGAAGGATGATTAAAAACAATGATCCCTAAGGCATGCATTAATGCCACCGTTCTCACAATATGTGGTGGTGTAATGGTCAGCATAATTTTCTTCCATGCAGTTAGCAGGGTTCGATTATTGGTCACGGCAATATTTTTTGAAAATTTGTAATAAAAAAAATAATTAACAAAAAAGTTTTTTTTCTTGAATTTTATATATTTAAAAAATATTCTATCTGAAAAGAAGGGTGCAAACATTCAGCTTCACAAATCTTATTGTTGTATTATCCCGCGATTTTTTTATGGTTTGCGCTAGTTTCAAATAACTGTGGTATATACAGTTTGAAAATGCCCTCAGAAGGCGAAACAGCCGTCACGCGTAAAAATAATTACCTAGCAGAATTTTTGACTTAAAATTGTTTTTTTTTTTAAATTTATAATAATAATAATTATTGTTAAATAAAATAAAAAAACCCAAAAATTTAAATGGAGTTCTACAAAATAAACTTTAAAACCATAAATAACTGTGTTATGTGAACATAGTCAAAAATAAATGAAAAATAAAACGCGTTTTCTTTTTAAATATTCAACGACTTTCGCCAACATTTTTACCTACGGCAATGATTGGATTAAATCATGAAAAATTCTCGTAGATAATCTGCTGGACTGGTTGCAACTACAACTTAAAGATAATTACAGGTTCTATTTATTTTCAGAGGCGGTTGCAGGTTCAGAATTTAATTTAAGGCCGGCGCGTACTTAGCATAATACGTTATTATTCATCTATAAATGGATTATTTTACTACCGAGGACACAGATGTTCAATCCAACGCTTCTCAAGATGCGATAGCTTTTGACCCATTAGCTTAGCTTAAATCACCATAATAATTTTATTCCGAACTTTTCTATTATATTCTACCATAATTATGATTTCCATTGTTTTTTTTGTTAATGAATAGCGCATCCCCGTGAAAATACGGGATATTACAAAAGGCAGGCTAGACCTTTTAGACTCTATGTTGAGTCTGGGTATAAAAATTCGCTCTCCTTTGTTTCTGGTGTTTATTTCAGCGTCGCGAAAATTCTCAAGCAAGACTCATACCGCAAGTCTTGTTTCATCTGAATTTGATTTTGAGTATTTTTTCATAGCTAGTTACCTATCTTATTTTATTTTAAATTTAAAAACTGTATAGTATATCTACGGCACGTTCCACAGTGGTAGATACTCAAAGTATCGTCCTGGTGAAAGACCACCATTAAGAATTGAAACGTTGCTTGAAATGGCTTTACCCGTGCTTAGTGACCAGATCTGAATATCCAGGTAATTAATTTTCAACCTTCCTCTTTCCCATCTCCTTCTCCTCCCCACTACCTTCAGCCTCACAACATAGGCGGATGGGATCAGTTGGGACTTGAGTGCGGTATTCGCTGTAAAAAAAAAAATATGGTTGGCAGTGAAACACACCCTCAAAAGTTCTTACAAATTTGTTCAACTCTTAAGAAAAATACTGACACGAATTAGACATTAGGCTTCCAAATTATATTGACTTTAATTATACAGCTCTAGTATTCATGTTTACGTATCCTATACATTTATGTCTCTTTTACACGTAATAAGAATTGTTTTTTGTAGCGTTAACGTATGATTATAATTTACAACTCGATTATGCACATGCGAATTTAATATCACGTTTTATTAAAATTAATATCTCAATTTAATTTGGATGATCATTTTTTTTTGTAACATGATTGATGTTGACATTTAAAGAGTTTTACCTTTATTTTTTGCAAGATGTTAAGTTCTAGTTATAAATTAGTTACTTGTACATTAAAGTTTACAAAGTATCTAATTATTTCATTTTATTTTTGACCTAATAATATTTAAACTTATATACTACTTAGTATTTTGATTTATATGTATTTTTAATAGTTCTTACAGGCTATTTTGAATGTATTGGTTGGCATACTTTTGATGGTTTCCACCAGCGCATTATAAGATGTCATCCCTTTATTTGGTTAGCTATTTTGTGGTAGGCTTTGCTATTTTCTGGTAGTCTGATTTCTTTGCACTCCCTTTTGTCATGTTTGTGAATATTATGAGATAATATATTATTAATATTATATTATTCATATGATAAAATTGAACAATTATTGAAAATTAGAAAATTCTCATTGGAAAACTCTTAAACTCTTCATTAGAAAAGCGCAGGAAAGACTTTGATTTAATTTTCATTTACTAAACTATTAACTGTATTATTGACTCACGTTCTCTGTTGCAACTTATCCAGTTCAACATTCCTTGCCGTAGATTGAGAAACAATGAATTGCTGTTCCTCAATCACCACAATACTAATTATGGGTGTAATTCTCCAATGTCCAGAATGTCAAGACTTGTCAACTCAAGCCATGGTCTTGAAATTTTTGGTATAAAGTCTAAATGATTTTTGTCATTCTTTACGTCTCTACCAAAACTTTGACTAGACCATGGCTTGAATGTTCTCTCTTATGTTTATTTTGCCCTATTTTTGTCATCGCTTCATTTATTATTATCTGTGTGCTATTCCTTCTCTGTTGCTATTTTTTCCATTTCGTGTTTTATATGTCTTTATTGTAATTAGACTTTAGTCCATTAATTTATAAATAAATAAATATTAGCGTTGTGACCGCTCCGTACAAACTACTACAAAAAACTACTTCATTTTGCGGCAGTTCAAACTTCATTAATTTTTCATTAAACAAATACAACTTCAATTGACGTTTTATTTATTTTATATTAGTAACTTTGTACATTCAAGTTTACAAGTAGTTAATTATTAGACTATGAAGCTACAAATAAATACTTAATTTTACGGCAGTTCAGTTGCGAAGTTGAACTTTAAATCCTGCAAAGAAGTACTTCATTTTGAATACTTCAATTGAAGTTCGACTTCAAAGACTACAAAGAACTACTCCATTCTGCGGTAGCGCACACTTTAATTGAAGGTCGACTACAGAGATTTGGCGAAGAACTGGTTCTTCCCCAGTTCCACACTTTTTTAAGGAGGATTTTTGTCAATTTGCTAGCACTTTTTGATTTTAAATCTCTACCGACTGGTGTTTTTTTTTTGGAGAGGATTTTTTGTCGATTTGCTAGTACATTTTAGAGATGGTTGATATTCTTGTTCCGGTTAAAAGCCGGTCACTGGAACCGTCGAAATTATTTCTCCGAGGAATCGGTTCCAAATTTTCGGAACTAAAAATATCGATAGGCGAGGTTCCAGTTCTTTTTGTTACCAAATCTTTACCGACTAATCAATTTGCTAGTACTTTTCGACAAAATCTCCTTCGTGGAACTTTTCTGGAACCAAAATATCTGGATAAATAACCGGTTCCTCGCCGGTCACTGGTAACTGGAACCGCAGGTATATCTAATTCTGATATCGACCATCTCTAGTACATTTCGATTTAAAATCTTTTTTTGGCGAGTTCGACTTCAATTAAAGTGTTCACTGCGAAGGATTTATTTTTAAGAACTAGCAGTTCGTGAATCATTCACAAAACATTGAAGTTTTTCCCAACACTAGTGAATATCAACATGGTAGATATTTTTCATAATGTAGTTATGTACGTCAGGATTTTTTCCGCTGCGTCTCCGCAATTCCGTCAAAACCCTGGCACCGGGCAGAAAATAACAACGTTTTATTATACAGAATCTTTTAGTTTTTTAAAGAATCCATGACATCATAATACCACGCATATAAATAATATTTTCAGCAAAATAATTAATCAATTATAAGATTTGTCAGTGTCATTATATTATCTTCCGCCCACGGAAGATGTGGCACGATCAAGTAAGTAAAAAACTTTGATCGCGAATGAGCTAATGCATCAACCGATTTGCATAATTGAATTACAGCATCTTGTTCTGTGATAACGAAAAACAGTAAGCTCAATGATTTTTTTAAAACCACTTTCATCTGTCGACCTATTTAGGTTATCCATAATGAAACTCCTTTTTACAAACATGTTCAACATTATGCACATGGGCTTAGAAAAGAAACTGCTAGATAAATCTTGCACCACAATCTAGTACCTGTTAAGATGTCAACATAACATAACAAATTAGATAAACTTTTCCAAATGAAAGAGAATACTGCATTCACTATCAACAGGGGTTGCCCCATAACTGTTTACAAAGACATTGAAGGCAAGATGTTTAAGGAAATTATAACATTATCACAGAAATCGTAAAGTATGGGTGAACGGATACACGGTTTTCCAACGATTTACATACTTTTTTTAAATTTTTTATATGAATACCGCTCAAGAGTCTCATCTGCTTCCAACCATCTAAAGCCAGTGAGACCATGCCATCCCCAAATAGGGTATGTTGTGAGGTTGAAGGTAGTGGGTACGGTATTCAATATAAATATATAATAAATAAAATAAAACTGATCTGAATAATCAGGCACTCAGAAATCTTCTTCTTATTCATAAAAAAAATATATATATATATTTATGAATAATATATACACTACTACTACATTAAATGTGTTATGACACATAATAATCAAATAAAAGTTATTGGTGCACGCCGGGTTTGAACCCGCGACCTTTGGATTCTTAGTCGAGGGTTTTACCACTCGACCATGGAGGCCGTCGAAGTGGCATACGAGTGGTGAGAAACACTTTCGTTTAGGAATAAACTAAAAATAATTTCTCTTGTGAGTACGTACGAACTTGTTTTTTTTTTTCGTAGAAAGCAATTATTTTGTGTTTTGACATATTTAATGAAACATTAAAAAAGAACTTTGTATTGGACCACAGATTTTGTTTTAATTTTTATGACCGACCGGCTTCGCTTAGCCATATTTTTACATAATACTTTGATGATAGCTATAAAATCTTAAAAAAATCGTAAATCACATTACGTTCAAATAAGACTAGTAAAAATTATTACGGGTGATCAAACATGACAGCCTTCGTGGTCGAGTGGTAAGACGCTCAAAATCGCTGGTTCAAACCCAACATTTATTCAATTAATTTGTGTCATAACACATTTAATTTATATAAAATATTAAATAGTGTATTTGCAACACGTTCCAGAGTGGTAGATACTCTAAGTATCTCCTTGATGAAAGACAACTATTCAGAATCTAAAGGTTGGTTGAAATGGCTTTAGCCGTGTTTAGTGACAAGATCTGAATAACCGGGTACTTCTTAACCCTTTTCTTCTCCATCTCATTCTCCTCTCTGCTATTTAAGGACGCACAATACACCCTGATTGGTGATGCCATTGTCTCACTGGCTCCAGGCGGTTGAGAGCAGTTGGGACTCTTGTGCGGTATTCTCAACTGCTCCCAACAACTGTCTAGAGCCAGTGAGACTATGGCATCCCGAAATAGGGTATGTTGTGAGACTGAAGGTAGTGGGGAGGGGAAGGAGATTGGGAAGAGGAAGGTTGGAAAGTACATGGCTATTCAGATCTGGTAACCAAACACGGCTAAAGCCATTTCAAGCAACGTTTCGATTCTGAATGGTGGTCTTTGACCAGGGCGATACTTGGAGTATCTACCACTCTGGAACGTGCCGCAAATTTACTTTTTATTATTTTATATGAATTAAATGTGTTATGACACATATTAATTAAATAAAAGTTACTGGCCCACGCCGGGTTTGAGCCCGCGACCTTTGTATTCGAAATCGAGCGTCTTACCACTCGACCGTGGAGGCCGTCATAAATACCATAAATATAAAATAGTAAAAATGACACCCTCTAACCTAACGTGCACTTTTATCTCAGGCGTCTAAAATAACTACGCATCAATACATAGCCTTCTTGGTTGTGCCTGGTTTTGTAACTAACGCGGAAAGGTGGGTAAGTGCAACTTTCATTACGGAGAGTTCAGGGTTCAATCCGCTATCAATAAATCTAGCGTAGGTACTTACTACTAAGCTGTGAAGCTCTAAACATTTCTGACTTCAATGGAGATGTTACTATTAATCAGACTAACGCTAAAGGCGTTTCAGTCTACCGCACGGTTTGTGGAAAAAAATGATTATTAGTTTGTTTACTGCTTAGTTTTATTCACTCGGAGAGTTTCCCAAACTTATTTGACTCAACGTCTCATTTGTGAACACATTTTTTGCTTTCTTTTTCGTCATCATCAGGAAAACATATTAAAGTTTAAATTCAATAATAATAATAATAACCGGTTAGTAGCTGAGTGGACAAAGTGGGCGTCGTGGGTTCAAATCTTCTGCTAGCTTAGTCCTCCACCATTGCACAAGCAACATCTTCCGCTTATTATGATGGTAGTAGAGTTTTTTTTATATTGTCAGGTTATTCGTAACCCGGGAATGTTGTCTTTCTTTTGAAAATAAATAAATTATATTAATATTCTTTTTTCTGGAAAAAATAAAATCCTCGACTACGAATCCAGAGCCCGCGGGTTCAAATCCCGGCGTGCTCAAATACACTTAATTTGATTAAAATATGTTATTTCACATTTCGAAAACATAAAATATTTTTCAGTATATTGCGGTATGTTCCAGAGTGGTAGATACTTTCAGTATCGCCCCGGTGAAAGACAACCATTCAGAATGGAAACTTGAAATGGCTTTATTCTTGTTTAGTGACCAAATCTGAGTAACCAGGTACTTCCCAAACTTCTTCTCTCTAGTGTACTTCCCCTCCCCACTACCTTCAGCTTCACAACATACCCCAATCGGGGATGCCATACTACCTGCTCCAGACGGTTTCAAGCAGTTGGGGTTTTTGTGTAATTATTATTTTTTTTAGTAAAAATCAGCTTATTTCCACGCACGGGTAAGCAGAGAAAATGAACCGCCACACAACTCTGTCTTGGAACATGCTTGCTTGCTTTATTACATGAACTTTGCTTTATTCACATTCATAAATTGTCCCATTATTCTGACTCTAAACATAGTCCGACGCAAGTGTTTGATTCAATCGATCGTGCCATATCTTTCTCAGTCGTTCCTGACTTATTCTACCATATAAATTAAGGAAAAAATCATTTGCATACGTCAGGATTTGAACCGCAATCTTCAAATCCAAAGAGCATACCACACTGCCACGGAGATCATTCGCATTAGTTATACATTTGATAAAAATCATTAAAAAATTCCTTCTGTTATGGTCGCTAAACAAAGTAAATTTTAAAACAACTCACCTGGAAGATGACGTAGAATGTCCCTATATAAACATCTAGTTAAAATACAAACGTACTATTGTTTTTATAACATATGCATCTACTTGCATTTCATAAATTTCAAATTAAAACGAGCTTTTTAATTACAGAACGTTTTATTTTATGGCTTTCACAGTTTGTTTTGAATCAAGTCATCAACACGAAGCTTACAATATAGCCGAGAAGAGGTCGTAAAATATAATTAATTAACTATAAGTAATTAATAATAACTTCAATGAGAATCTACTGAGTGAAGTTATAACATTTGATTAGTTTTCAATATAATACGTGTGGGAAATTCTCTTTTAGACTTTTGCAAATAAATTAAAATTACGACTGACTATAAAACCGAAATGATAATTGTTAATATTATTTTATGAAATCAATTAGTTTTGGGGTAAGGCTTTGAAAGTTTTAATAAAAGACGCAGAAACTAATTTATAAATATATATGTAGATAATTACATAATAATATTAGACGTAATTTTTTTAATTAAACCCGAGACCTCAACTAACCCCTCCGCCACGGAGACCGTCAATCATAACTTGCCTTACAAGATAGAGTGTATGAAAAATTGAAAGTTATTTATTTGTAGCTCATAGTTATATATATATATTTTTTCCTAGAAAGCAATCACTTCGTGGTTTGACATATTTAAAGAAATAAAAAAATATTTTTTAATAAGACCGCAGATATTATTCACAAATATTATCATGGCAGCAGATTAAATAATTTAAAAGCGCTAGAAATAAAGAAAGCCAATCAAATTCATAGTCATATTCTTAATAATCAGGCATATTAGTCCAGTAGTCAAATATTAGGTAAATATCTTGTAAACTCATAAAATTTATCATTATTCTTTGAAAACCTTCTCAGTTGACGTTTTATCTCTTTCAATTTATATTATCTGTCTCTTTCTCTCTGTTTCTTTGTTATAATTGAAATGTTATTCTTTTGTTTTCTCATTGTTTTCTTATTTTATTTTATATTTGGTTCTCCCTCTATATGTATATATAACCGCATACTCCGTATTTTTAGTTACGTTTGATTTTGTAGCCTAATGATGCTTAGTCTAAGCGAAACCGGTCGGTCATAAAAAATAAAATATTATCCGTCTTCCACATAGTTATTTTTAAATTTCTTTAAAATATGAAGAAAATAAAAAAAGCATGTTTGGTAGAAACACGGTAGGTCTGCAGATTGACGTGATATCCCAGTGCTTAGAGTGGACACCTCAAAGGTGAAAAGTTAAAATACCTTATTTGTCGCACAAATAACCTATTTTTTATTTTTTTCTAATATGTTTTTTGATTTGAGAATAATCATAATTATTTTTTCTAAATTAAAAAAAAACCGCTGCTACAAGGTGGTAGATTATTAAAATAATCGTTTTTCGGTTGAGATTCTTATGCGTGATATAATTCATTCGGACTACCGAAGCGTTTATTTTTTCGAATTAAAACTTATTTTTTTATCAATACTATTTTATAAGATCAGTTTGTAAATTTGGTGAGACAAAAAATCACTTAAAGATAATTCCGCAACATATTTTTCACGTGATCGACGCGTATCGAACTCGTGACCTGCAGATCAGAACGCAGACGTATTACCTCCGGACCACCGATGTTGCATTAACCTTTGAACCATAACACTGGCATTAAAATAATGGGTTTTTGATTCTGTCTACTTTTGGAGGAAATTTATGAAGTATTGAATGTATTCACCGTGGTTAGTCAATAAGTGATTACAATTATTTTCCCACGCATCATCGAAAGAAATATGAAATCAAAATCAATTTGTTTATTTAAATCTAAAAAATTAAAAATCTTAACATTTAAAAGCAGTTAATTAGAGAAGATAATTATTTCGTTACCCACTCTCATTTTTTTAACCACCCTTAGAAGTTACATTATTTGCAAAGAGGATGAATAGCTTTTTAACCAGTGCTTAGAAGAGGGTTACACGCAATTCGATTGGAGAAGGGCTGTGATCATACCTCTGAACAAAGGTAAAGGGTCACGCATGGAATGTGGGAACCATAGGGCTATAAGCTTACTAAGTTCAGTTGGCAAGCCGTATGGTAGAATATTGATTGAAAGGGTAAGAATGAAAACAAAAGACAAAATATGGGACATCCAAGGTGCTTTCATGAGTGGAAGGGGGAGCATGGATCAAATTTTCTCATTGCGGTTGCTTACGAAAAAGTTTTTTGCAAAAACCTATTAGTTACCGCCCACGTGGAATTCAAACATTTAAAAAATATATAATTGAACACATTAACATATCACACAAACACTAATAACAGAAGGATTGCCTAAATAATGATAAAATGTTTTTTTTGATTTTATGTCTTTTTATCATTAAAAAATTGAAAATTCTAAAGTTCGGTCAAAAGTATTTAAAACTAAATTTTCACAATAAGCAAACACTTTGTGGATTGACATATTTAAAACTGTTGCATTACCTCTGAAAAATTATGTTTCATAATCTTTGTTTGGTCATATTTGAACATTCACGCATAGCACATATCACCACCATGTTTGATTTATTTGTATAACCACTGAAAGTTTTTTAATCAACACAAATATGGAATACAACCTCAGGATCCGTTGACGTAAGTTATATGACTCGATGATGTGAAGTTAGCGTGGACGGAGAACATTCTTACATACTTAGAAGTGCTGCAGTATAATGTGAAGACTTTTCTCGTCTCTTTCTCTCTCATAGTATACGACGTAAAATCCCGGAGAAAGTGATTTATCGCAAATTCGTATTGATTGGGTAAAAATATTTGGCTCTCTCTACAAATATATTCTTATTCGAAGGCTACAACCCTGTTCTTCCAAAAGGCAGTGGTAACAAATCGTAAATCAGGACGGGATCGTTGGGTGCCAACGAAATCGGTAACAAGTAACCGCCTTGTAATTAGACTTTGTTTGTAGCTCTCAGTTCGCAATACCTGAGGTCCCGAACCCGTCATTACGGGCCAAGTGGCGAATTATGCGTAATGCTTACATGATTTATTTCGTACCTCATAACTCCACTATAATGACATACGTTTTCAATATCAGATGCGAGCCATACTCAAAATTATTGCTCGAAATCGGACCGCGTTTCGGAGTCATTACAAAGTCGGTGGGTACCTAAAGAAATTTATTTATAAATTAACGGACTAAAGTCCAATTACAAAAAAGACATAAAACACGAAATGGAAAAAAGAGCAACAGAGAAGGAATAGCAAATACATAATAATAAATGAAGCGATGACAAAAATAGGACAATATAAACATAAGAGAGAACATTCAAGCCATGGTCTAGTCAAAGTTTTGGTAGAGTCGTAAAGAATGACAAAAATCATTTAGACTGGTACCAAAAATATCAAGACCATGGCTTGAGTTAACAAGTCTTGACATTCTGGACATTGGAGAATTATACCCATAATTAGTATTGTGATGATTGAGGAACAGCAGTTCATTATTCCTGAGTATATAATAATAGTCTCAATACGCTGGCATTTAAATTGCGTTGTTTCCGCATTACAGTATATTTTAATTACTAATTTGAAAACAATGTTTATCCATGCATCACTCTAGGGAATTCATGCTAACTACTCATTTATATTTCACGAAAAAATCTTTAATTTTTTTGTGTTGTCATTAGAAATTAAGCTCTAAAAAGGTACAAACGTAATTATAACTTCAAAAAAATTAAACCGGTTAGTAACTGAGTGGACAAAGGAGTCGAATTCCCACCCGGTTGTCGTAAGTTCCATTCCTCTACTGGCTAAGTCCTCCATCATTGCACAAGCAACATCTTCCGCTTATTGTGGATAGAAGAAGGAGTTTTTCAAATGTTGTCAGATTATTTTTAACCCGGAGGTGTATGTCTTTTTCTTAAAAAATATTGATATATTAATTTTAGACTGTACAAAAGCTTAAAAAAATGCAGTAAAAATAAAATCAATAGTTTACCTAGATCTTAAGTTTGCGATTTAGCTCGAATTGAATTTTCACCTACAACATAAAAAATAGAAGCCTTTCACGAAAAACAAATATAAACAATGTAATTATTTATTTATTTTCTAAAAATATGTGGTTGACAAAAACGTCAGCATCAACAACGTATGGTAAGTGGGTTCGGTGGCACAATTGGTAACCCACCCAACCAGCAAGCGAAAAAGCCTTGGTCATAGCCATTTTTTCTTCAAACAGAATTACAAAATTCTTTTTTTGCTAATTCATTTTTTTATTAATAATAATTGATACATGTAGGAATTAAAAAGTGTTATATTTATATGTATAATTTTATATCTAATTTTTTATTCTAAAGATGTAGGTACCCTAATAAAGTAGCTGTGTTTGTTTGTTTCGGGGTGTTTTTTATTTGGTTACTAAGACACTATTATAATCATTATTACGTTTTTTCTAGTTTAAGTTTTCAGTGTATTTATTATTGTATTTTGAATTCTTTGAAAACACAATCGATCAAAGCATTTTATTCCTGGATATTTATATAAAGGAATCTGTAAAATGCATTACAGCCTGCAGTTTTTTTTTGTTGAATGGTGGGCTTTATTCAAAATATCTTCTTTTTATAATATGTAAAGTTGGGTGGTACAAAAAAGAGTATTTATTATTCAAATTTTATATTCTTTACAAAATGATTATTTTTATTATAAAAATAAATAAATTTGCAATGTAAGGGTATTTTGTATCAATTTTATAAGTACTACATTATTGTTGTTTAAATAATAAATATATTCGCGGTTAGTAGCCAAGTTGATAAATGCGTCGGGTTCCCACCCAAGGATCGTGGGTTCAATTCTTCCGCTAGCTAAGTCCTCCATCATTGCACAAACGCAATTTTCCGCTTTTTGTATGAACCATCGTATATAAAATATTGTTTGGTTATTCTTTACACGGGAATGTTTGTCTTTCTTTAAAAAAAAGAGACTTAAAAACCTCTGAATGTAAAATTCGTGTTGCAATTTTGCATTTCATATTTACAACACTGATTGGGTGCTAAATAATTCTGTCCATTTATCAAATATAAACGGTCCGTTGTCATTCCATTGACATTAATTTGTGAAGAAAGTAATGTTTCACATATCCAACACACAAATAAGTGGAGAGTCTTCGTAACTGATTTAAGGTAAAAATAAATTACACGAAACCACGCCTTTAGTAATGCAATCTCATTTTCGAAACTAATAAACAAGTCATTTAGTCTTAAATCAACGCAAAATAATTCCACAAACAACGGTAGGATGTCAAATACAGCCATCATTACAAAAAATATTCATGAAATAAATAAATTCTGTTTGGGTTTTTGCGTTCGTATTAATCTGATTCCCCATAAAGCTTAAGGTTGGGAATATTTGGTCCACAGCGAAGATAAATCAACATAAATAATAAGCCGAAGAGAGGCTGATCGAAGATTTGGCTAATAACAGTGAAATATAACTTCAAAAGAAATTTATTAAATAACGGATGCAGCAAAATCATTTTATTTTATTCTGGACAAGATCGTTGCACCGATAGCGAAATTTTTCCTCACGAACTTTTTGGCTTACATTTAAAAATGCAAGTTTTTACTGTAAAATTCGAAACCCGATGACGGCTGCAATAAATCAATACAACCAGCTCGTCAGTGTGGGAATATTTTGTATAAATTTCCCATTAATTTATTGAACGTCTCGTGAGTGAATTCAATCAGTCGTTAATGCAACGCAGCTTTTTTTTTGGTAGAAACACGTCATCTGTCACATCCTCTGCCGTATCGAACGTCGAACCCGATAAAAAGTTCCCACGTTTTAATACATTTAAATTTTCACATTTTTTCCCTTCAGGAGTCCTTACATCTAATCGATTTCATTTTTTTATTTTTCAACACCGTGCAAGAAACTCAATTGCTCGAAGGCATAAGGACTATAGCATCCCTAAATGGGGTATATTCTGAGGCCGAAGAAAGAGGGGAGCAGATAGAGATGAGAAAGAAAATGATTGGAAAGTACCTTACTATTCAAATCTGGTCACGTGTTTTTTTTTTACGTAAATATCGCACAAGAGTGTCAACTGCTCCCAAACGTCCAGAGCCAGTGAGACTATGGCATCCCCAATTGGGGTACGTTGTGAGGCTGAAGGTAGTGGGGAGAGGAAGGAAATGAGGAAGGGGAAGATTAAAGTACCTGGCTATTCAGATCTGGTCACCAAACACGGCTTAAGCCATTTCAAGCAACGTTTCGATTCTGAATGGTGGTCTTTCACCAGGGTGATACTTGAACGTGCCGCAAATATACAATATTTTATTTTATATCAATCAAATGTGTTATGACACATATTAAATAAATAAAATTTATTTGCGCACGCCGGGATCGAACTTGCGACCTCTGTGTCTCTCGAGCGTCTTACTACTCGACCATGCAGGTCGTAACACGGTTAATACCATTTCGAACAGAGTTACGATTCTGAATGGTGGTCTTTGAGTATCTACCACTCGTGCATCTAATATAATAGGTACTATTTTATTTTAATTATATGTAAAATAACTTATGCGAATTGAAATAAATTCATTTCTACATGCTGGCATTTGAACCGGCGAACTCTGAATCTGAAATTTGAGGATCTTAGCCGCTCAGCCATGGAAGTCGTTACTGATGTATTTACAACAACACTTTTATGCATAACACGGCGCGTTAAAAAGTTGGATCCGCAGCAATACTTTTTTATTTTATAGTGAATACCGCACAAGAGTCCCAACTGCTCCCAACCGTCTAGAGCCAGTGAGGTTATGGCATCCCTAATCAGGGTATGTTGTGAGGCTGAAGTTGGTGGGGAAGGGATAGATGTGGGGAAGAAAAAGTCCACCAACTATCCGGCCTCAGCCGAATTTTATTTTGCGTTGTGAACTGAAAATACTTGCGAAGACCTTAGAATTCCAGTCGTCTAGAAAAATCGCAACTCGCACCTCTCTTTAGTTTTTGCTGCTTCAAGATTAGATAGAATTTCTATTTTATAGATAATGTTCACAAACAATTCAAATTTGCTTTTTATTTGAATGAAAAACATAGAAAAAAAAACACCTATTATGTTAACTAGACTATTATGCAATGCCCATTAATTTCAATCGTTAATTACGGTTTTCAAGAGGCTAAACAATTTTCTAGAGGATGATCAACAAGGTTTAAATCAAGTCAACTTGAGATTGTCGAGTATCTGTTATGTCGGCTTGTCGATCAAAATAAAAACAGTGCATTGATATTAAATAAATGAAATTCCGCATACCAAACAGAAGTACACGTTCAAAAATATTATTTAATTGCAACAACAATATCAAAACTGAGGCAATTAAATACTGTCTTGATTTTCTTTATTTATTTTTAAATATATATTTATGAAATGATATTACATCATATGTTTCAAATGAATATCTTTGTTTACGGGTCAGCACTCAAGAATGACGCTTAAGTTTATTTTATAGCATTGTAATACAAGAAATTCTACAAATGATTTATATGCAATCTTTTTACGGGTAGTTAGGAAAATGTCTGAGGTTTCTAGTGAATGCATTGTTTTTACTGTAATCTTTGAAAAACATACTAAAATGTCGGAAAAAGGTAAAAAAAAAACCAGCAAGGGAATTTTTGAACGTTTTACCTTTTTTTTTCAGTGAAAACCGCACAAGAGTCCCAATTGCTCCCAACCATCTAGAGCCAGCGAGACTATGGCATCCCTAATTATGGATATGTTGTAAGGCTAAAGGTAGTGGGGAGGGAAAATAAATGGGTAAGAGGAAGGTTGGGAAGTACCTGGCTATTCAGATATGGTCACCAAACACTGCTAAAGATATTTCAACCAACCTTTCGATTCTGAATAGTTGTCTTTCATCAAGGAGATACTTAGAGTATCTACCACTCTAAAACGTGCCGCAAATAAACTTTTATTAATTAAATGTGTTATGACACATTTTAATTAAATAAAAGTTATTGGCGCCCGCCGGGTTTGAACCCGCGACCTTTGGATTCGCAGTCGAGCGTCTTACCACTCGACCACGGAGGCCGTTAGAATTAAGTATTAGATCGTTAAAATGATCATTTTATGGGAAGTCTCAAAGCTTTCCCAGACATAAATGTTTTTTAAAATTTTTTGCATTTGCGTTTTTGTAAATAATCAATTTAAAAAATATATTAATTAATATTTACCTACTACTTGAAAAATGTGGTGGAAATTTATTTTCTAAATAAATTTTGAAAATAATGAAAACGAACTTGGTGAATTCTATTGCTAAGTGGCAAGATCTTTGTCTCCGGTCCAAGAGTCAAGGATTCGAAACCCAGCGAAGTTAGTACGAATAAAATATATTCGATAATAAGTAGTAGTAGTAGTATTTTGGTCGTCAAAATGAAATATTTTTTCAGGTATTTGTAATTTTTTCTTCTTTTAAGTGAAAAACGAAGTATTTTGATAGGTAATTAAACGAGAGAATGATTTAAGAAAATAAAATAAACTGCGCAATTTTAACACCTGCTCGTAATAACTCAAAGTTAAGTAATTACCGTTAAGTGGGCCAATTGTTACCTATGCCGAGATCTCATTAGCATGATCAATACCTACTTACAAAATTGTGCGGAACCTTACATTTAAACGAAGGCGTATCAATGATAACGTGTTTGGAAACTGTATGCCTTGCGGTTCTAAATAGGGCTATGTCAAAAACACCGAGTTGGCGAAAATTGTGATAAAAATCTACTACAATTGAGAAAATCCAGTCAATCAATCAAAACACCGTTGTATTTTTTTATATCGACCAACTTAAATGCTAGAAGGCTTACAATTATTTTAAGGCTCGTTTTTAATTTATCATAGTTTTGTTTACGTTAACGCCCAAATAAACAGCTCAATTTAAAAGGGTAAGCGCTGCAGAGGGTTGATAATCATATGACGTCACATACACACATCAGTTGTCAATCTCCCCATTTAATAACGACATAAACGGTACAAATGACGTCATACCACATTCAGAAAATTAAAAAAAAAAATATATATATATAAAATATATTATAAATTTGAAGAGTTTAAAATTTAGAAGACAGACTAAAAAATATAACATATTACGACCTCCTAAACTAGGCATATGTCCGTATTATGGTGGTCTGCATTCTACATAAAAGTATCATATGAAACGTAGTACTGTTCAGTAACAAAATCAAAAACAACAAAAAACAGCCATTATCTAGTCAGTCTGGGGATCTCATGATGAACCACAGCGGACAAAACGTGACAGCATAATCCAACTGGTGATAGAAATAGAGATGGTTCAAAGAGCAGCACTTCCTGCAGGTACCACAGCGATTGGTTAACGTCATTTCGGTGTTCAACGCTAACTCTGACTCTTAATAATTTATATAATATAAAAATTATTCGATATCCGTTTATTGATTTTACGGATAAGTGAATAAAATAAACTTACGTAGGTTACGAGAAACGATGTGATTTGTCAGATCACTAGGAGCTGAGGCAATTCGTTCGATGTTTCCTGTAGCTTAATGTAGGGTTCCCAAATATGGCAACTGGTTTATAGGTTTTGCTCTTCTTTACCATAACTGCTAAAGTAATTACCATAATTATAAACAAGGTAAAACAATATTATGTTAAATGATATTATTTCACACTTAACAAATTATGATATATTTTTCGAATTTGATGAAGTATTTTTGAACAGTAATCTGATAAAAATGGTGTAAAGAAATAAACGAGCATTTTTTTAATTAACATATTTTTATTAAAGTCAAAATAATAAAACAAAGGCATTTAAAAATTGTATGCAAACAAACTTAGGATTAAACAGTTTTTGTTCTTTCTTCTAATTAACAAAATAAACCGTCATTTTTTTCTTAATGTAAGTAAAAACATGATATTTATAACTAAGTTCTTTGTAAAATTTTGAGAGAATAATTAATTTATGTTTAGTTTTATGTTGTAACTTAATAGGAGTATTACTTTCTTTCTTAAGAATATTATTATTTTAATTTGTTCCATTCAAAGTATAAATTGAATTAAACAACACAATTACCTTCAAAGTACATACATACGAGCACAAGTGTGAGCTTTTCAAAATTGGACCTGATGGGTTGCGTTGAGAAAATTAAAAAAGCATCTTTTCAAATCCAGACAAGCGAAAACATAACTACCTGTGGTGTATTTTAGCAGATAATTATTTTTATTATTAATATAAAAGGATGAATTAAAATAACAAATATTTTTCTTGAAAACTAATTATGTGGCATGTGTAATAAAGTAAATCAACCGGATATAATCGTAATATTGTCACTTTCTAAAGAACTCGAAAGAATATGATTATAGGTACAAATATATTTTTAAATATGTTGCATTTTTAATATTTCATGTTGTATAAAGCAATTTAATTCATTAATATGGTAATTAAACATTTTAATAGCAAATAAATTAATCCCTAACTAAAAAAACATTACCATAATCTGTCAAAGATAAATGGAAACATAACAAAATAAAAACATTGTTCAAATATAAAACGATAGTAAAATGAAGTATTAAAATATGACAAGTTAATTAACAAACAAAATAAATAAAGTTTAAACAGTTCTGATTAATTTCACGCCCACCATCCCTAGGCCACATATTAAAATTGTGACTTAAAGTTGTATTAATTGTATTAAAATAAATATTACATAATTTTCTGGGGTAGGTGTGAAATCAATAAGAACCAATTAAAATTATAACATTTTAATAATAAATAATTACAATAAATTATACATTTATTGGGAAATATTCAAAAAATAAATTAAACAATAATTATGATACATTTTGCTTTAACTACCTATAAATGAACGATGCCCATTACACCCGAAGCCCAAAAATTAAATAAATTAGAAATTTTAATGTACGAGTAGATACCACAACCGTTTATTTGCACTCAGAAGAAAAAAAGTGAATGACATTGATTCTTTAAAAATGCTTGAAAGATGCAACCGAACACAAGAAGAAACAAAATTGATAGATTTCAAGAAGATTAATTTTGATTGGACGTTGAAGTTCCTCGAAGACTTTTGATGCATACAAAAACTGTATAATGCACGCCACTTAACTTACAAAAAATAATTATATTCAAGTTTCGTGAAATTAACCTCTGATTTTTGAATTATTTTCACGCCGTGATGTAAAAACGGTGGAACATTATCCATCATTCCCCTTAATGGCATTATTAAATATTCCCAAAAGCCATTTACGGGGAAAATATTTATTGAACTGACGCATTGTTTTCCTTAAAAAGAGTTTGAATTAGTTTCTACGGAACTGAAATGATGACGTAAATGAAATTTATTGTAGAAATTCAACTAAAAATTAAATACGTAAATATTATTAATTTCAAGGATCTTGTCTTCACTCTCATGCACTGTGTTCTCATGACGTTATAACAAACCATATTTTAAATGTATTTGCTCAAACAACCACATATTAAGGACAGCTAAATATATTTGTAGTTAATTATTTTATATTTACGTAGAAAGCAATCACCTTGTGGTTTGACATATTTTAAGAACAGAAAAAATAACTTTGTAGAAGACCACGGATATTATTTTATTTTTTATGAACGACCGGTTCCGCTTACTCAAAGCATCATCAGGGTACAAAATTAAACAAAACAAAACTTTGTATGTTTTGTTTAGTTTAATTTAGTACCCTGATGATGCTTAGGCTAAGCGAAACCGGTCTGGCATAAAAAAAATATATTCGTGGTCTTGTACAAAGTTATTTTTTCATTTATTTAAATATGTTAAACCACAAAGTTATTGCTTTCTACAAAAATATAAAATTATTTCATTGTATTATTCTAGCTTTTTAAAGTGTTTTTAAGCTCCTACTATAATAAAATGAGCGGTAGAAATGATCTTTCATTATTTTTTTTTATAATAAGTCAGTATAAAGTCAAATTTCTAAAGGAATTCACATTGGTTTGAGGTATTTTTTGAGCTGTTTATAGCGCGTTTATGCTATGCATTTATTTTTAAAAAATCATCCACATTCGAAATAAAAACAAATCAGTGTAGAAAAAATGCACGTCGAGGTAGAGTTGTAAAGAATTTCATCCACTCAGCCCAACCCCATGGGAAAATGATATATCTTGATTGCATTAGATACATATTATTATTTTTAATACACATTTTCAAGCACCATTAAGAGAACAGTCATCCTAGTGTTAGTTTCTTCCTGAGTGCCTTACGTGTCTATTTTTTTACATTTGGCAGGTACATAGAAGCTGAAAGTGGTTATTTTCAATGTACAAATGTTAAACCACGCGTCTCTCAATATCATATAAAAATGTTCGTAATTAATAATATGGTTCAATAAATTCTTTCCATTTTATTTTATAATAATGTACAAACAAAAAGTCTCAACACACCGTTTACAGGTGAACATAAAAACATAAGAAATGCGTATTTACAGCGGAAATCGTAAGATAAAACAAGGAAATAATTTACGGAGTGATCTGAAAATTGAACAAGATAACATTTACGCACCATATTACATGTAATCTGTTTGTAAAATTACCCTCGTTAGTGATATTTTATTAACAAAGCATATTAACGCTTTCGCCAATTATTGTTTATTGTCAGATGTCGGCCTAGTCGATAGAAGTTTGAGTCTTATTCATCGACTTGGCGATGCGATCTTGTGCATGCTGTTATTTATTTTCCCACTGAGCGCCTTTTGACTCGGAAAACCGTATAAAATAACGTAGCGTTTTGTAGGATTTTCAAAAGTTTTAATTTATTTAATCATTTAATGGGACAGTTTTTTTATAAAGGATTTTGTTGCAATCGGTAAAGCAATAAAAGTTATTTGACCAACAATTGCGTTCACCAAACTACCGAGTAATTTTAATATTTTAAAACAAGCAAATGGTCTCTAAATTCATTTTGATCTATTTCAAAATGAATTTGAATTTTATTTATATAATGCTAACTAAACTTAAAAGTTGATTTGAATATTAAAAAAAAGTTTTAAAACAATTTTGTACATTTTAAAATATAATAATTCCGTTTTTACACTGTACAACATGCATTTAAAAGCATTTTCAGTTGAAAATATCCTTCGAAGACCAAGTTAAATAAAAGTAGCACCTTTTTCAGCTATTTTTAGTGATCAAAAATTATAAAATCATAATCATATATAATACAAAGAAATCAAAAAAAAGGTTTAACAATCATTAGGTATTTTAAATTATTTTGCAAAAGAATATCAACATTATTTATTGCACGTTAAATCAGTTATATTAGGATTACTTTTGTACTCGTATAATGCGTTATTCGTGAGATATGCAAAAAAAAACATTCTACTTGACTGATACAAATAAAATAGACAAAACATTTTATTTAAAAAGATAATAATAATTTCTTTTGAATATTTATAATGAGGAAAAATTGTAAAACATAATTATAGAAAATAACAATTTTTATGGTTTACAGATACAGCAGATCATAAATCCATTTTAAAGTCTAAGTATATCTAATAATAAATATTATAAGTACATTATTTTATTTATAAACAAATTATTCTAGTATTGCACTGCCGGCCATATCACAATTATTACTCCCTGTCGTAAATATTGTGTCATTAATCGTTTAAACTTACAAATTGCAAAATAATTTATATGAAGTTTTGTACTTTGTGATTAAATAAATAGAAACCCACCATCCGGTTTCTTTTGAGCTTGTAAACTATTTCTTTTAATAATTAAAAAAAAACATTATTTTTAATTTGAAACTATTTATATTTTTGAGTTTAAAATTATAGACATTAACTGTACGTTCCAATTGACCTCAAACACAACAAAACTTTAGGTTTCATAAAATTGCACGACAAATAAATTAGTCTAAACCTACCTTAAAACTATTATAGTAAACATGATATTTTATATAGGTATTATTAATTTACGCGTACCATCACTAAAAATAGTGTCATAGTATGTATTATATATAGACAAAAAATATTGCACAAATCGAACATAGGATAACAATTAGTTGTCTAAAATATTGCTTAAGCCCAATTTTGCGCATATAACATGGAATTTCTCTTAAATTTTTACACTGAAATCCTTTGTTAAATATTTATATTGGATTTATTATTAATATGCATTGTATGTAAATATTCCTACGATTAAACCACAATATTTTTTTTTAAATATATTGCACGAAATTAATATTGCTCGTTTTTATTGCACGTAATTATTGCACGTTGTTACTAATATAAAACAATGTTCTCTGTCCCAGTTTCAATATCGCTTTTCAGAATGTTCAATGTGGTGTCATCGCCGTCGCTCACTTGCGAACTCTGAGAGCCGGCGAAGGGAGAAATCAAATTTATCAATCGGTCGTTTGAACCCATTCCGCTATCCATGGAGTTGGCGATGAGGGACATTTTCCTAAAGCTTCCGAAGAATACCGAGTGGGTCTCGATGCTTTCGGCTCCCGACTCACTTCTCGCATCTTCGTTGGATTCATCGGTGTCGCTGCCGCTCACCTTTGTATCTCTCAGCCGCCTCTTTATCAGCCTCCTGGAATCGTTGGAGTCGGTGCTGAGGTACCCAGAATCTTCTTTATGTTGACTGCCCAGGCCACGCCTCCACGCCTTTTTTATTGACTCCGGCTTGTCTTTGATGATTATCTTCCGCGGGGCAGTATTCTGTCGGAGTTTTTTGCCCGCTTTGGGCGTTTGCAATTCGCGGAATATTGGTTTAGCATTTGATTTTGACGGCGAACTAATAAAGTTGTTTCTTTTTGATGTTGTTTTAATATCAACTTCTGTTAGATCTTCTTTAAGTTTGAGGCGGTTTGATTTTGGTGTTGTATTTTCGAATGTATCGAGAGATTCGTTGACGGGCACGATGTTTTCATAGTCCGAGGAGTTACCGCTATGGACAGAAGCACCCGATGGACTATCATGTCCAAAAGACAACATCGAAGGGGAAGGTCCTCGCTCGTTCTCCCCTTCAATAGCTATCACACAATTGAATTTGTTCCTCGAACTGGGTCTTCTGCCATTCTCGTTTTTTGGAGGTAAAGAAGGGGCTAGTTCCAGATCAACTTTCCTGGGAGGTTTGGGGTACTCGTAAATCGGTGAGATATCTTCAAAAGGAATTACATCGGGAGGTATTGCTTTGTTAGGAACTTTAGAACTAGGCGGGGTTGATTGTCTTTGCCTTTTACAGTGCCTGGATTCAAGAGTAAGCAGACGCCCTTCATCAGAATCTAGAACCACTGTATTTCCGCTTTCGATTATTTCATAATCTTGCGAATCTACAGAATCTTTAGGGTTGGAAAAATGGATATTATTTATGGCTGGTCTGGAACCTCCGTAGTTTTTTGCTTCGTAAATCTGTTTTAAGCTTCCAAAACTTTTCTTGGAATTAACTGCCTCCCCCAAGGAATTTCCCTGACTGAGACTAGAGCTTTTGAATAATCCTGTTGTTTTTATGTCAACTAAATTTTGTTCTGTTATACGATTCAGTATATAGCCTTTCTCGATGTGGGGTGGAATACTTAATTTAATTTTATTGGGTTTTCTATCGAGAGTATCGGGTTCAAAATCGTCAGACTCATGAATTTTTATGTAATTTTCAGGGGAGTCTTTGACTTCAATAGTTAGCTGACCTGGTTTTGAATTCGGCTCATTATACCTGACGACTGCTTTTCTCTTACCAAAAGTAGAGCAATCTGATTCACTCGGAGTTGTGGGCGTACTTCCGAAGTTGTAGCCGTTGTTTACATAAACTTCACTGACCAAGCTGTAATCTGTCTTCGTTTCATCGGGAACTTCGTGCAGACTGTAAACGTGGTTTTCGAATGCGCTCTTATTTGTTTGACTGATTTGTTCAACGGGTTCATAGAAATCACTCTGTTTAAAAGGTTTTTCCTTTTGGTCTTTACTTGATAATCGTGAAGAGGGCCGACTTCCCGAATTTAATTTGTAAATTGCGTTACCCAAAGTCATTTCTTCGTCCATTGGTAAAGCAGTGCTGAGGCTTGGGCTGGCTTGCGAGGAAGATATATCTGCATACTCCGTAGGAGTACTTAAGCCTCTGTTTAAAAAACCACGCTCTAAACTATCTGCTTCATACTCTATTGGGGAGGTACGGTTTTCGAAAATGTGGTCATCACAACCGACTTTTTTCTTTGAAGGTATATTAAGAACTTCTACTGCTTCATATTGGTGTCTAGAAATTTGATGTTTTGGTCGTCTATCTAATGTGGTTTTATCTATCGCTAGCGCTTCATTGATCATATCTGGCATTCTGTGATTATGGTGTGGTTTGGGAGAGTTCGATCTCGCGTCTTTGCTTCTATGCTGTCTCGGAACTTTGATTCCAATGGAAGATATGTCTTTTATTTTTGCAACTGTTCTTTCAGAGTCATTAAAGAAGTTTGAAGAATTGTGTGGTATACTTGGAAGTGGTATGTTAAATGTTCTCTTTGCTGGCTCTGACCTCACAGAAGAACCTGGCTTCTTCTTTTTGAAGACAAAATTATTAGTGGTGTCTTCTGCGTATAGAGAACGGGAGGTAAAATCGTAATACTTCCTTGTGGATTCAGAATTGTCCTTTGGTAAGGATAAAAGAGAATTGAGTAAACCAGTAGCGGTTACAGAAGGAGGTTCAGGTGTTGTATCAGAGTCACTATTTGAAGAGTAGCTGATGGATGACTTCAGGATGGGTACTCCTTCCAGCCATTTTCTAATGCTTGATTGTTTATTAATGCCACCAACAGAAGAACAATTGTGGCATACTCCCGCATTAGATAGTTCTGGAACGAACGTTGAAAGTTTGTGTTTGTTGCTATTGTTACAACCAGGGCATCCTGAGCAGTATGGTCGCCTACGGATGTTCTCTCGTTTTAGACTAACAATACTACTTCTTTGGCTGCCTACGTGGTAGAAGTCCAGTTGGGTATCGGATGAGCGGTAGTTGCCTTCCTCTGGGATTCCTCCTAAGCTGGGACTGAATCTTTTAGAAGCCATCTTGTGTTTGGCGATTGAAATAACTTCTCGAATTTTGATCAGGAATTCTATTGCGGCTGGTGGAGGCGCCTGGTGGAAAACATTTAATATTAGTATTGCTTTATAACAGATACAACATGAACACATATCATTAAGCTATTATTTTCATTCGCCAATGCTTACCAAAAGGAGATGGGGTTCAAAGTATGCTGGATTGAAATAGAGCTTTTTCCTTGTGTTTCCGATTGGTACGGATTCCGGTTTGTCGTCTCTGAAATCGAACGTTTCCACAATGGACACATTTTCCTCTGGCAACCTCTCCATGTTTGATTCCTCCCTTTGCGGAAAAAAATCCATCTTATAATAACTTTCGTAGATTTGTCGGCCTTCGTTGTGCACCATTGGGTGAACGGTGATAGAATTAATTTGGTGCTGTAAGTAAAGAAACGTGATTATTCGGCATTGTAAAATAATTGAACACGGTATTTGACTTTTGAGGTATTGAACCGCATTGCGTTTCCTTTTCCTCGCCCTTAAGCCAAAGTTTTTGATAGACTTGTAATGCATAGACAGGCTCAAGAAAAATAAGAAAGTATTATATCGCTTAAAACCTCAAAAGTCAAAGAAAATAATATACTGTTAGCTGTGAAAATCATAAATCGTATCAAATTCGATAGATAATTATAACAAAATATACCAACCGATTTTTTTTGGTGGACGTCTTCGTCGTTCATAACTCCATTAACGTTTTCTTCCCTGTCCGTTTGACAATCTTCTGAATCTGAAGAGAAGTCGTCTTGTTCTAACTTATCTATTTCGTGGAAATGTCTACTGATTCCAAGCAATGGGTTGCTTTTAATGATTCCATTTTCATTATTTGATATAGTGGAAACCCTTCTATCTTTTTCCGGCTGGTTTTCTCTGCGACTGGGTAGGTTGGCTTTTGTTGCTTTGGCGACGTCTTCTGAGGATTTAGAGACGCTTTTGGCTCGACGTTTTCTGATGTGCAGGTACAGGAAGACGGACGCCACGTATATGAGGCCGAGAAGTACGGAGCTGATGCCGATTGCCACGTATTCAGAAACACTGAGGCCAGGAGACGTTGATTCCTCGGATGATCGAGCGTCGGGTGAAAATACCACCTCACTCACATCTAAACCAAATAAAAAAGTATGCATATCAGACAAAAGTGAAATTTGAAGACGGTTTATCATTATTTAAAAAAAGTTTGAGAAGTTATTGATCAAATAAAATTTTGATGCAAATCAAAAGTCAAAAGTCAAAAGTCAAAAGTCAAAAGTCAAAAGTCAAAAGTCAAAAGTCAAAAGTCAAAAGTCAAAAGTAAATAGTCAAAAGTTAAAGGGCACAAATAAAAAGTCGAAAATAAAAAAAAGGGATAAAAGAAGGACGGTTTTTAAAAGTATAAAACGTTGGTGGAATAATTTTATACTTACTTGTGACGTGCCTAACCGGCGACCCCGCCACTCTGAAGGCTGCGCAGGGGGTGAAGACTCCCAGTAGGGAGGTGGCGCCCCCGGCCCCCACTGCGCTGGTGGCCGCCACGTCTCGACACAGCAATTGCACCACGAGCAGCCGGCCTTCCATGCGCTGCCGCATATCGGGCTCACCAGTCCACTAAAGACGAAAATTGTTAATTACAATTCACGGAGAATAAAGGTTTCGGTTGATTTGAATAACTTAATAAAATAAATTGCGATATCGACGTACTTACTACACAGTACTTTGATAGTAAAATAATTTGTTCAAAGATCTATTTAAAAATATTTGGTTACGGCAAGTTTCGTTCAGTTTCAAATAATAAATATCGACGATTCAATAAAGTTTTGTAAGAAACGTAGCAAGTTTGTGCATTTTTTTATTTAAAAAAATAAGTACATTTCAAAAAAACGTATTATACGTGATTTATAACAAGTTTTTTGCAAAACTAGTAATATGTAATTCTTTGTGATGACTGAAATAAATAATCTTCGTTCTTTTATAGGTACGTCACTAGTTATCCTGAAATATTAATACTTCAGGTTGATTGTGATATAGGGTTGTAAGTTTGGTAGATTGAAAACGAATGAAAAAAAACCGGTTCTCATATTCTCCATAAAAATGGTCATGGAAACAGCGTAAATAATTGAGAAGCACAACAAATAAATAAAACCATTAAAATAAGTAGTCATATACATAATGATTAGTTAAATGTATCAATTAGTCCAATATTAGGTATATTTCTCGTAAACTAATAAAATTTCTCATGACGTTTTGCCTCTTTCATTTCATATTATCTGTCGCCTTCTCTCTGTTCCTTTGTTAGAATTTAAATGTTATTCTATTGTTTTCTCACTATTCTCTTATTTTATTTTCTGATTTGTTCTTCTTTTGTTTGTATATATGACCGCACACTTCGTATTTTTGTTAAGTTTAAGTTTGTACCCTTATGATTAGTTAGTCAATTCAATTAATTTTTTAAAATTTAAACAATATTTATTATTTCAAATAAAAAAAACGAATTTTAGTCAAAAGTTCTGCTAGGTAATTATTTACGCGTGACAGCTGTTTCGCCTTCTGAAGGCATTATCAAACTGGTTGATACAGTCAAACAGTTGAATAATGCTTTCAGAAAGCGAAATAGCTATCACGCGCATATTATTACCTAGCATAACTTTTGAGAAAAATCGTTTTTTAAATTCGAAATAATAATAATTATTGTTAACAAAAAAACAAATAATAATTTGAGTATTATTTCATTTTCATTGAAAAAAAAACCTAAAAATTGGTTATTGTAAAACGACAGCTTTGAACAGAGCGAACTCACGATCGCCAAGTTATAATTAATGAAATTAGAGTTATTTTAACACGGAGAATTATACTAGCTTAAACCGAGTAGGAAGCTCATTTAAATCAAATTTAAAAGTAAAATATTTTTAAATCAATATTATTCATAACCTCTGATGAATGAACACCTCAGTGAGAACGTGGTGTGTGCTCCTAAACAGAAGCTATTAAAAGTAATAATACGCCTTGTGGAATTTACTTTGCACGGTAGTTAATTTGGCAGCTTTTTATCCGCCGCAATCAAAAATAAGTCAAAGCTTAATTTATGATACACATAGAAGCTGTAAAATAGGAAGAATATGTAGATTCTACCGGGATATAATCAATCATTCCCGCGTCTTTACAATCTTTATTATTCTTGACACTGCTATTTGCGATATGATAAGTTACGGTCCATTTATAAATCTTTAATCCACATTCCAAAAATTCATAATATCGGCAATACGAAATAATATGTAATTTATTCTTTTACCGTATGACTATATTTCTCGGAGCAAGTTGGACACTTAAGTATCAATAACTTGAGGGAGTTATAATATGAAGCAGGAGATTTGATGGCCTCCATGATCGAGTGGTAAGACGCTCGACTACGAATCCAAAGGTCGCGGATTCAAACCCGGCGTGGGCCAATAACTCTTATTTAATTAATATGTGTCAAAACACATTTAATTCATATTAAAATAATAAAAAAGTATATTTGCGACACGTTCCAGAGTGGAAGAGTTATGTCGATATTGATTTCAAAAAACGATTTTTTAAACGGAAACATTATTATTATACGAGTCATTTTTTTTTATAACTTTCGTTTAAAAAATTGCCAAGTACTAGCAATTAAGTTTTCAAACAATATTTTTTAAAGTTTGAAGATAGGTAGTTAGGTTATGTAAGGTTATACATAAATATGAAATAATGTTTTCTAAAAAGCCATATTCAAATAATTTTTTTGCTATTTTCCATAGTGTGAGGTATTTCAGTGTAGGTTGTACATAAATATGAAATAATGATTTCTAAAAAGCCATATTTAAATAATGTTTTTGCTATTTTCCATAGTGTGAGGCATTTCAGTGTTGTCTTTTTGTGAGACCATCATTAAGAACTAAAACAATTGGAAAGGGTTTTAAGACTTAAACTAGATCAGAACATCCAGATGTTTTCCAACTTTTCCTTATCTACTGCCTGACATTTCTCCAATATTGGGGTGCCATATCCCCCTTGTTTCCAGAGACAGTACTCTTCTTGTAAGATAAAGAAAAAAACATTTGATGCACGGTCGTAAGTTTTGTTGGGCCTTACCTAAAAGTTTTCTTTTGTTAAAAAAACATTTTGTCAAAGAATTGGGGCGGTTTATCTGAAGACACAAACATTTAATACCAATGTAATTTGGATCATTTTTCTCTGCTATGATTGATTAATCGAATCATTCTTATTCGATGGAAAAAATTAAACGCTTGTGAACCGAAAACATTTTGAGCTGAGAATTAAGTCATTATTTTAATTAAAATTCATAACTTCGGCACCCGCAGTCCTGTGATCATTAGTGTTGTAACCACAAATTACTAAATGAAGGATTTTAAATCACTACAATTTGCATGTCATTATTTTGATACGGTGAATACCTCTTCACTACTACCCAGGTACGTATTAAATGGAGACAGCGATAAAAAATATAATAAAGATGTGTTTAAATAATTTAGTGTGGGTAGATAGGCACATGTACTACACTTTAATGAATTATTGTGTAATACAGTGGCGTGTTGATATGATTCCAGTTGGTTTGGGCAAGGTTGTTGACAGGGCCTACCCTTGTTGGGATTAAAATCAATGGTACTACGAGTATGACGGCCTCCGTAGTCGAGTGGCAAGACGCTCGATTACAGATCCAGAGGTCACGGATTCAAGCCCGAAGTGCGCAAAATAATTTAATGTGATTGAAATGTGTCAAAACACATTTAATTAATATGAAATTATATACAGTATATTTGCGGCACGTTCCAGAGTGGTAGATACTTTGAGTATCGCCCTGCTAAAAGATCACCATTCAGAATCGAAACGTTGCTTGAAATGGGTTTAGCCGTGTTTGGTGACCAGATCTGAATAGTTAGGTACATCCCGATCTTCATCTTTCCCACATGTTTCATTTTTCCGCTACTTTCAGCCACACAACATACCCCGATTGGGGATGCCACACAGTCTCACTGGCTCTATACGGTTGGGACTCTTGTGCGGTATTAACTATAAAAAAAATATTAAAAAAATAAAACTTAAGTGCTTTGAAAGTATGAAAGTATATCACACATAATTAAAATACAAGAGCCAAACAACAAAAAAGACTTTTAGTACCTAAATACAATACAGCTTTTGCACAAAGACACCATATGTACATCACGCCTCACACTTGCAACAAACTACCACCACAGACTGTAGCCATCACCAATATGTATTCCTTTAATCAAAACATTACTAAATGGCTAATGAGTAAAGACCGCAAGGAAATTGAAGATCTCCTAAAATAGCACTTGAAATTCTTCACCATGACAAACTAGAACAATGTGTAACAAATATCTTCATTTTTTAAAAAAATTATTCTATTTGTACTCACTGCCACTTACAGAATAGGTTCTTAAAACCTAGTGAGGTAAGTAATGTATAAAAATAATGTAAGAAACAAAAAGATAAAAAATAAATACATAAAAGTGAAGGAAGCGATACATTTTTTTTGATACCGCAAATAAGCAATTCTATTTCGGCATTCCCGATTGAGCACATGCTTTGGGACTGAAGAGTAAGGAGGTAGAAGAGAAAGAAAAGGAGTTAGAGAAATTTGGAAAGAGCCTGTCTAATTAGATTAAATTACTTGTAACGAAGGTGCGATTGACGTATTGTATGAGATATTGAAAGCCAGATAACAAATATATAATATAATATACAATAAGTATAAAAAGAGCATGAAAAGTTGTACAGTAT
Organism: Drusus annulatus; assembly: GCA_022651775.1. Classification (NCBI taxonomy): domain Eukaryota; kingdom Metazoa; phylum Arthropoda; class Insecta; order Trichoptera; family Limnephilidae; genus Drusus; species Drusus annulatus. Next base: position 1,876,039 of record JAGWCC010000222.1, on the reverse strand, counting down.
AATCTTTGCATTACAAAATCCTTAAAACAAGATTGTTTTGAAATAATAGTATTCTGAATTTAATTATGACGAATACTCTGGTCTTTTTTCAATACATGTAATCAGAAGATTATATATTGTGTAAAATACAATAAAATACTTGTATTATTCCGTCACTAGAAATATAAGTATTTTATCAAATATTACATATTCATTACATTTAGGGGCTATTTCACCACCTCTCAATAAACTACTATTCATTAGTTAACTCTAATCATCGGAATATTCGTTAGTTATCTCTTTCCGCAAGTTTGGCTGGCAACGTCGCTTTTTTTCAAACCTTATCCCGTCTGCTGTCACGTCTGTCAATACAATGCCGTTATTTCTAACATAAACTAACTTTCACAATACAACATTCGCGCGCGAAGCTCATTACATCCCTGTCACCAAATAGTTAAACGCGTCTCTATATTTAAATAAAACATATTTCTATTTTATAACTTTATTATTAAATTATATTAGTGAAGTGCATTGGGGAGTGTCTATTATTGCTTGGTGAAGGTTGATAGTTTGTAAGCATGAACATGTTGTATGTGGGTATATTGTACTGCCAAAGATTGTTGTTATTTCATAGTATATTCCGTGATACATTGTGAAGGCGTATATTAGAATTACATACCGTGTGCTTCTTGGAGAGATTTTATCCTTGATTTTGTATCTCCTTTACGGCATTTTTGTCAAGCGAAATCTTGACCTAAACTCAATGTCATCTAAGACGTATAAAAAATTGACTCTTGGTTTGAAAACACGCGGTCTACGTCTTTCCGCCATGTCCTGTTCGTCTAAGATATTTAAATCTTCAACCACTTCCATAATTACAGTAAAAAATCAACTTCAACAGAAAACTCGCCGACTAGACCAGCCAGCTGTCAAAACAGTACGCCGCCATTTTAAAAGGTGCACTTTACGTTGACAGCTTCTTGAGAAGTGGTGAAATAGCCCCTGAATAATACAATAAAGTTATAAAATAGAAATATGTTTTATTTAAATATAGAGACGCGTTTAACTATTTGGTGAGAGGGATGTAATGAGCTTCGCGCGCGAATGTTGTGTTGTGAAAGTTAGTTTATGTTAGAAATAACGGCATTGTATTGACAGACGTGACAGCAGACGAGATAAGGTTTGAAAAAAAGCGACGTTGCCAGCCAAACTTGCGGAAAGAGATAACTAACGAATATTCCGATGATTAGAGTTAACTAATGAATAGTAGTTTATTGAGAGGTGGTGAAATAGCCCCTTAGTGGCTAAAGTTTTTTCAAGATTTTTAATTTTGTGTGGTCGTCGCTTTCCAAGGCCATAATGAGAGTATTTTCAACTTGTGTGGTACAAGTACACTTTTTATTTTATTTTTAACACTAGGACTATGGTATTCCCAATTGGGGTATTTTGTGAGGGAACATAGATGGGGAAGAGAAAGGTTAGAAAGTACCTGGCTATTCAGAACGGGTCACCAAATACTGCTAAAGCCATTTCATGCAACGTTTTGATTCTGAATGGTAGTCTTTTACCAGGACGGCACTTAGAGTATCTACCACTCTGGAACGTGCCGCAAATATACTATATATTATTTTATATGAATTAAATGAGAAATAATACACATTAATTTTAAAAAAAATATTTGTGAACGCAGGGATTTGAACCCGTGACCTCTAGATTCGTAGCCAAGCGTCTTAACAACTCGACTACGGAGACCTTAATAGTTACAAATGTTTAGAAATACACATTAGTTTCCCGACGTTTTTACTTTTTACAAAAGAGGTCAATACCGTTTTGCATCTCTTTATTTATTATACTTTAAATCAAGCACACTGAAAACATTTTCCGTTAATTATAAAAGTGGTATTTTAAATTCATTTCTAATTTCAGTAAATGTTCAAATTATTAGGAGAAAACTTTGAAAAAGCTTTCTCGCCCACTGAGTTTTGAAAACGTAATCTCTGGGTCCACTAGCAAAATTTTTACTACTCTACCACGCAGGTTGTATTTACAAATGACGTGTGAACAATAAATTGCCCGACTACTTATCACGTAAACGGTTGAAGTGGTTTCACACTCGCCCCTTTAGACGTCTAAATCCATGTATCGTGTTCGACGTTTTTGGCAAAGAAAAGTTGTTATATTGAGCATACCTGCAAAAATGTTCTTCCTTCATCTCTGAAAAGAGAGAAGGGAACGTCTGCATCCACCGTGCTGCGGAGATCCACAAATCCATTCCTAGTCAGGAACTGAGCTCCGGACACGGCGCATATTGGAGTGCGGACACCTACATAAAAATACAGAATTTAAAATATTTACATATATTTGTCTATGGCCTGAGAAGCACGAGTAGCGTTGGCTGTTTAGATCTACATAAATAACAGACTGTTGAAAAAATAACAAATTGGAATTTAGACTTCTCGAAAAGGTGAAATTTTTTAAAATTATTAAATTGGCCAGTAATATTGTGTCAGTACTAAAAAATAACACTAAACGTCACTTTCTAGCATTCCTACAATCCTACAAATGATGTATCTGAAAATTTTCTATGGGTTGGTAGAAAAATTTCTGAGGTTTCCAGGGAACACAATTTTACAACCTTTAAATTCTATAAAAACATACTAAAATGTCAGTAAAAAATGCATGTTTTGAAACTGAACATTTATTAACGTTTTACCTAAAATTCTAGTATGCTTTTAATAAAGAAATTTAAAAAAATACTGTTTTATTATTGCATTTACTGGAAACCACACACATTTTTAAAACCCTTGAGGTGATTTTCCCATAAAAACGGCGCTATAAAAGTTATCCATTTATTATTATTATTAATGTATAGAATTGACAGATACATCATTTGTAGTATTATAGTAGGAAGCCAAAAAGTGTCTATTTTTAAGTGCTGATCTTTAATGAAAATAAAAATAAGTTTTTTTTTAAATTTAAAGATACGTTTACCCTATATAATGTTACTATTTGTTATAACTTACCTAGAAAACTATTGAAAATCAACTCTCTAGCACACAATCGAAGAAAACTGCCTAAATTAAGTTATTAAAATGAATGTAAACTAGTAAATAAAACACGGTAGATATACCTTTCACGAAAAATGCAGAACAACATTTAATAAAAAATAACCTCAATAGAGAAATCATTACAGTCATTACAATACAGTATCGAATCAAATTATTGTGAACAGTTTTTTTATTAAAAATAAATTAATCGACAGTCAAATATGCATGCATAAAGTAATTTACATGTTGCAATTTTAAATTTATTTAAAAAAAAAGAATAATAATCACAAGTAAGTATTCGTAAGTAGAACTTTACGTGTTACAATGAAGAAATAACTTTAAATCATAAATCTCATCTGTTAAAAGTTATTCTCAAGTGAAAAAGCTTACGTGGTGCTATAATATTTATTGAACAAAAAATAATCAAAAAGGTTTTAAATATAGTAAATTGTACTTATAATCACCTGGGAAGCTAATTTCCTTCGAGGGGTAAATGATTTGTCCCTTTAGTGGAAGAAACACAAAGGGAACTCGCTGGGCCGAAGAACCGGTGCCGAAAGGTGCAACGGAACATTCTGTTGACAAGAAAACGCTAAATTAGATTAATTCATGACACGAAACACTAACAAAAAATTTAATACACCTTCGTAGTATCCAATATTTTTTATCGTTTTTATATTACCGAGTTGAGATAATATAAGTATTATATAGTATGATAATGTAACCTAAATAAATATAACAATCATCGTAAAAATAATAAGGAAAAAACTGATAATAGCATGGTAGTAAAAATAATAGTTTATTTTTGCAATTCTATCGTGGCTGTGTAGTATGAATTCAAACACCATAAATATGTTAATTATAGAACCATACGAGTTATAATAAATAAAAAGTAGAAAAAATATTATATTAATAATATATTATTTTTTAAAATAATATTCTGTTTTGCTTTCGTATTCTATATTTGTATATATATTTATTTTAATGTTTTTATACCAGTAAAACTGGATGGTTAGTACTATAACCATCTGCACTATTTCATGAGAAAAATACTGTTAAAAACAGATAAATATAGTAATTAAGCACAAAAATAAAAATGTTATAAAATAAAAATAAACATAATATTAAATATAGTAAAACTTGTAATATAAAAAAAAACATATCACGTTCCTTTAAATAAAAGCCATTTTCGAATTTAAAGTTCCGATAAATTGCTTTGGAATAAAGTGTCAGTAAATAATTCAGAAAAAAGGTGTGCTTTTGATAATGATAACGTCTTAAAATGATGGTAAATATGATTCTCCTACCTAATAATATACTAAGAATAAAATTTTAAAAATATCCTACACTGCGTTTAGCTCCCACTGAAAATTAGTAAATACGAGTTACTTTACAACCTTAACGGAACTAAAACACGTGCGAAGACCGCGAGACTTCCCTTAATAATGAAACCCGTCGTATATTTTATCCGGTCTGAGCCTCCTGAACATTTTTCCGTGAATACAACCTGATACCACCATGAAAAATGAAAACACAGTGCGGTTCTTACAGGTCTGTTAACAGGCATCATTAAGAAGGAATTTGTCATAATATGTTAAGTTTAAAATTAAAAAATAATTTATTTCCGAGGCAACGAAATATGTAGAAATCTCTCTTTTTTCTGCCAATCTATTTTTGAGTATCGGAGTCTTCACAAAAAGATACTTGTATCAAAAATACGTTTGTATTATTGCAAAGGCCTCCGCGGTCGAGTGGTTAAGACGCTTGAATACGAATCCAGAGGTCGCGAGCTCAAATCCAAGTGTGCACAAATACATTTTATTCAATTAATATGTGTTATTTCACATTTCAATTGGTGTAAAAAATATAAAGTATGTATTTTTTAAAAAAGAAAAGACAAACATCCCCAGGTTACAAATAACCTGATAATATGTGAAAAACTCCTATTGCCATCATAAGAAGCGGAAGATGTTGCTTGTGCAAATATATCCTCTTCCCCATCTCCTTCTCCTTCCAACTACCTTCAGCCTAACAGATACCATAGTCCCACTAGTTCCAGATAGTTGGGACTCTAGTGCGGTGTTCGATATAAAAAAATAAAGAAAAAAATATCCAAACTACAAAACAAACATTTGTTTTTTTGAAGCAACAAAAACGTTCCAATAGCGACAAAAGATGGTCACGAGAAAATTCTTTGGCGAGAAATGGCGGTCATGAGAAGTTTTTCTTGTCTGAATATTGCAGGTTGACGCCAATCTTTTCTGCTTGAAATGTAATTTCTATCAAGTTCTATTGAACTGTAAAAATCCGTTAACATTTTTTAACGTCTGCTCAAGAATTCAAATTGTTTGGTATAAAAAAAAGATTTCAAACATTTCAAGCCCGGTAGTAATATAATTAGCAAAGTCGTTAAATCTATTTTATTATTACACTTTTAGCTAAGCTTTTATGGGTGTTATTTTACCAAAAGAAATACATCGATAATTTACTACCCCCCTTTGAGGATCGGCTCTCTCACAAAGGTAACTCAGCCTTCAATAAAAATATATAATATATTCAAATACTTCCAACGACAACGTGGCCAAATCATCCAATTAATTAACTTTAACTTACGACTTCTTCAGGCCGGACAACACGAAGGCGTCAGATTTGGCAAATCACCGAATTAAATTTAACCGTTAATTTAGCACATGGTTCGATGTGGCCGACCCTTACTAATGTCCTTATTAAGGCTTCAGCGCCGGCATAAACTATTATTATAATATCGTCGTTAAAATAACAAAGTTAATTTATAACGAATGCAAATTCTTCGCAGCGGTTGTGTGTACGGGTTAAGGAAAATGCAATTACGCCCCACTTGCATTAATTTATTTATAATAATAACGAGTTTGTGCATAAGTTGGCAGGTTTTTAAAAAATTTCTATTGCAACAGTAGGTACTTTGATTAAATTTATTTATGGTAAAGAGTTTGTGCAATTTTTTTTCAAATTAAAAAAATGTGTTGAGAAGAAAAACAAACATTCTTAAAATTGTTTCAGTTTAATAAAGGAATATGGGTGTCACTAGAAAAAGAATAATAATAATTATTATTATTTATGCCACCAACGAGGACTTCATCGAAGAGATAACGTTACAAAAGCAACTTTTCAAGAGATCGGTTGGAAAGTTATTCCACATCCGCCGACTTCTAATAATCATATTTTTATATAAACTTATTTCGATGGCTTAGTCATTTTGTGTGTGATTATAATTGAATGATGTTAATGTGGTGTATTTTTTTATTTCCTACAACAATTAAATCTATCTGATTCAAAACAACAAAATATTACTCGATTTACATAATAACTAACTAACTAACCATCGTGCCGTTTCTCCGCAGGGGTAGGCAGAGAGGACGGACCGCCATAAAACCCTGTCTTGGCACACACTCTTTGCTTCGTTCACATTCATACATCTTTTCGTATTTACCTTTCTGTTATTCTAACTCTTGACATGATCCAACTCAAATATTTGTTTTGCCATGTCTTCCTCGGGCGTCCCCGACTTCTTCCATTCACTTTCGCGTCATATATTATTTTCACATATTTTCGTTCATTCGCTCTTCATGCCCAAGCCATCGAAATGTCTCTTTATTGACCCTTTTCATTAGGCTAACATCAGCTTTGTATTCTCTCCGGATATCCACATTTTTAACACGGCAACACATGGTTTTACAGCACACACGCCTCAGTGATTTCATTTTTACAGCATTCAGTCTACCTTCATTCTTCCTCTGCTAGTTCCAAGTCTCACTGTCACACATCAGGGTTGATATAAGTTCTCATTGTGGACTGCTACAATTTTTTACATAATCAAGTAGCTTTTTATTATTTTAAATTTTGAAACTTTTAATTCGTAGTGGAACTCCATTTTAATGATTTTAACAATTCAAAACTTTCTACTTTATTCCACTATCTTTTTTTTATTTAAGACCTGAAGATGTCGGCCATAAGGTGAAACTGTACAAATCTTAAAAAAAAAATTGTGGAATAAAGTGAAAAATTTGGTATTATTAAAATAATGAAGTCGCTCCAAATGCTGATTTATCAAAACTTAAAAAAAATATATTAATCTGAAGTTTTCCTGGTGCGAAATATAACAATTTTGTATTTATTTATTTATTCTTGCTAAAATATTAAAAAAAAAATACATGGGTTTGGTCCATGTCTGTCCCACTGGGATATTATATTTGAATTAGTAAGTCGATATATTTCCCCAGGCGACAGGCATATTATTTATACAGCTATCACTTACAACGGAATGTTTCAATCGGCAACGGAATGAATGCGTCAATAAACCCACCTTACATTTAATTGATACAACCTTAATTGTACCTATCAGGAATTCGACGTCTGTGCTTCGTTATTCCTTTACGTTAGTGTCGATAACATTTTGAGAGTAATGACATTGCGTAACACCACGCCACATCGTCATTGTAATAACATCACCATCAGATAAAATAATAAAAAATATTGTTATCTTTTAATAACACTGCCAACCTTTATGTGAAGTGTCGATAAAAACAGATTTTTCGAAAAATCCGCTGACGAGTCGCCGCACCGGAGCCAACAGCTACCGTATCGCGCATTGATCGACCATCGAGAAGGGTCGTTGTCGACATATCGAAGATTTTATTAAACCCGATTGCATTTAAGGAGGTGATTAATGGGACGCGGTGATCTGTCAAGTGGAACGGCAACTTAACGACCAGCTCATATTAACCGGAGATAAGATTTAACGCGAGTCGTCAAGGGTTAAAACTGCATGCGACGTGCGGCAGAGGCGTAGATGGTACTTTTACATGTTGGCCTACAGTTGGATGGATAAAATATGTGTGGTGGAATTTTGTGTTAATTTATATTTATTTTTTTAAATGTGAATACTAATAAAATCTCCAGAACTTTCACGAACCACTAAATATTTGTAATTGGTGCGACAGAAACCCAAAATCTAGTGCTAAATCGAAAAGGGATAAGATAGCAATAAATGAAGATTAGATAAGAAGGGAGACGTTAGCAACGGATGAATATTTAACATAATTTAAACAATTGTTGGTGTAAGTTGTGACCCACATACCGCCAAACTCGGATACACAAATTTACAAGAAACACTGTGCAGAAGGTGAATTTCTTTTATCAAAACATCCTACATCTAAAATTATTTTCCTCGTTGATTACAATGGAAAATAAAATTCTAATGACAGTGCCTTTATCATTCATGAAAGTATAAATGACCCAGCACGTGTGACAGACACGATAAACATTTTTTTTTTCACCAACATAACTTAGTGAGAAAAAAATATATTTGTAGTAAAATTTCGTGTTCATTTCTTACATTTAAAAAAAATGTGAATACATCACAAGAACCCATACTGCCAACCGTCTGAAGCCAGTGAGACTATGGTATCAAAATTTGGGGTATGTTGTAAGGCTAAAGGTTGTGAGGAGGAGAAGGAGATGGGGAAGATGAAGGTTGACAAGTACCTAGCCATTCAAATCTGGCCACCAAACACGGCTAAAGCTATTCTTTCCTTTTTCTTTTAAAAAAGAAAGACATGCATACCCGGCTTACGAACGACCTGACAATATTTGAAAAACACCCACTGACATTATAATATGCGAAAAATGTTGCTTATGCAATGATGAAGGACTTAGCTAGCGGAGGAATTTAACCCACGACGACCGGGTGAGAATCACATGTGTTAATCCACTCAACTGCTAACCGGTCGCATTTTAAGCAACGTTTCAATTCTGAATGGTAGTCTGTTACCGAGAGGATTTAGAGAATCGCCAATTCTGTTAATTGCTTTACATACAAAAATGATACATTTGATGTTCGTTTTCAAAATGTTTCATCACAAAGTTACTAATCGATGTTTTGAGAAATACAAAGTAAAGACAACAAAAGTTATAAAAAAATAATAAAATTTTATTCCAAAAGGTATGCAGGAGAAATGCAATGCAATACCTTCCATAATTGATAATATTAATAATGGTGACTACCAAATAAGTTAAACAGAGTAAGAATTTCGCACATATTTAAGGAGATCTTCACATGTGATTTTTTTTAAAATAAGCACAAATAAATGAATATTGAAACAAAATAAATGCGCCTTCTTGGCCCTCAACTAGATTAGTATGAAATAAGTGTGTGCTTCATTTAATGGAACATGTAAAGCTATATTCATATTAGCAGTCAAAAAGTTTGAAACATCTTTTCTAATGGCAGCATAAAAAATGGTTAATTGCAACGTTATGAAAAATATGCAGAGAGCTTTTTCAAAATTAATATGAACCGGGTAGGATGGTTTCGAAAAAATAATTACAAATAATGTTGTTCAAATAAAGATGTAACCAAGGCCTTACTATAGAATAAATTAAAATTGCCCATTTATTGTGACTAGGTTGTGTTGTATCCCCAATAAAAAAATATTAAAGCATCTATTAATCAAATTTCTACGCCTCTGTAGGGTGAGAATTGCACTTTTTTACGTTCGATTTCAATGGAGAAACGTTTACCCTAAATAGCGGAATTACAAATATCGCCGTGGGGAATCTTTTTCCTGGAAAGGTAATTACTAACGCGTTTATCGGCTGTTACAAGGCGGTAAAAACCTTGTATTTTACTGCGAATCGGCAGCTAACGTGATATTATACTCCGAATCGTAAAATAATGAGAAGAAGCGACAAAAGTTTAATCAACAGACGGCATAATTTAAATCGAATTAGAATACAATCTTTAGATTGTCATTATAGATCGATATCAGTCAAATTAGTGTGTTATTCATACGTTTAAAATAAACATTATTAATAATTCTTTCATTAATATGCCTAATTTCTTTTTTTACGAGAAAACCACTGAAGACGCTTTTAAATTTTGTAAAAAACTGTGCAAGCGGGTATCAATCGGAGATTACAGGGGCTATAATTTAAAGGTAACTTAATTATACTTGCGATTTTGAATGTTAAACATTCATCTCATATCGAGTGGGATGACAGTTATTATTAACATAGGTAGGTAATTCAATATTGGTAGCACCTACATTCCAGAAGAAAATGTAAGATGCAATGGCACAAATAAATTGTCGTCCTATCAGAAGTGGGACGAAACATTCACCTTATTTATTAATTTTGTTCGATTTTATGAAAGATTTGAAAAGTTGTTTTTAAAAAACTTAATTGCGCATTTCAAATTTAAGAAAAAAACCGGATAAAACAAATTAGTAGTCTGGAATAAGCTAATGGATGATTTCTTTCGTCGAGAGAAATTTCCTAAAGAATTTCATAATATTATTTAACTCATAAAGCAGGTGTAGAACGTATTTAAAAACGCCTCTTTTTTATATCACATGTGGTGATTTTCCTTTCTTCCTTAACAGAAAAAATAATAATAAAAACGGTTTGAAAATCTAACAATAACCAAGAATTTTAAGTTAAGCCGAACGATATGGTTAATTTTACTGCGACAAGAGGAATTTATATAGTCAAACACAAATTTCCAATAAATAACACAAATATTGTGAAATTTTTGTCCTCAATAATATGAAAGATTTATTGTTTTGAAGACCAGTATTTTTTTATTATTTCAACGAATTACAAAATTTAGTTACTGATTTGAAAATTATGATAATATCTGATGGGCTGCATAAAAAACAGCTCGGAACAACTCAAAACAACCCAAAACATCAAAAACATCCCATTCAGCTCGAGCATTATTGAAATTTTATAGAAATTAGGGTATGATTTAAAGAACCTCGCTAAATAAACAAGGCTTCATTTTATGCAGATTCTGTGATGTTACGAGGATTTGCTTTTAGGAAAGAAATAATTGTATTTCTTTCAATGATCGCTAAGTTTCTTGAATGTCTTGAATAGAAGAAAACCAATTATATTTTCAATAAATTCTTTATAAACATCGCCTATTATTACTGTGGCATTAACCTGTTCGGTAATTCTATACTTTGGGAAAGAGCAGCGTGTTTTGGATAGGCATAAATATTTAGTGTTAGATTTTTTTTCTCTCCTTTGTCTTTCTTATCTCAGGAGGCGTACGTGATCAGGTTTCAGGCTGCATGTTCCCTGCAATCCGGAACCTCATTTTCTCTTACGGAACATTTAATTACATATAAATATTTTTCGTAGGAAATTATTATTTTTCATCGCCAGTAGTTAGTTACTACTTGTCTTTCGCCCTAGTTTTAAAAATTATTTTTCTTTTGAAGAAATGAAGACTACATAAAATCGTCTTCTTTAAAAAAAAGTTTAATGGCCATTTTAAAACTAAAAAAATTTTCTTTATAAAAATTGTGAAAAGTTGAAAAAAACCGCGTTAAAGCTCCATGTGTGGAAGCTATAAAGCTGCACAATTTATTACACGCATAAAGAAATCTGCTCCAGAGCTATGAATCGCCCTTGTGAAAGACCACCATTCAGAACAAAACGTTGTTTTAAACGGGTTTAACCGTGTTTGGTGACCATATCTGAATGGTTAGGTACTTCTCAACTTTCATCTTCCCCATATCCTTTCCATTCCCACTCTTTTCAACCTCACAACATACCTCGATTGGGGATGCCATAGTCCCACTGGCTCCAGACGGTTGGGTTAGGTTGGGAGTACTTGAAGCAGATTTAAACCAGTACTCTGTAACTATAATAAACAATTGTACATTTTTTATTTCATTTTTGTTTTTTTTAATTAAAAAACAGTATTCTTTGTTAGTATGAACATATTTGGTTTGACTTATGCATCAATGTCAGGTCATTAGCATTAATGCATCAATGTTTGTGTGAATCTAAGCCCCCATCTGGGGATAAGTAAAATAACTTGATCTATTTTAATAGTAGTAGATGGTGGAAATCCTCCAAAACAAAAATTTTCTTGCAAAATTCACATGGAGTTTTTTCATTCAAATGATATATTTGTTGTGGATGTACCTTCAATTGTGCCATTAAAATACTAAAACAATTCCAGTCATTCATTGAATTTCGCTTTAATGGTTTATCTAGTAGATTTTACGAAACTTTTTCATGATACTGGTGATCTGTATCATATCTTGAGCCTGGAATGTATCATCTACATAAATACGGTCAGCTAAAAAACTGTTAAAGGTTCAATTAAAAATACAGTAAAAAATTAATGCATTTTTAAATAAGCCACATCGGCGTCGCGTGCTAAGAGACACCGTCCGAAAAATTAAACTCCGAATGATGTCAAATAAGTCGTCGACTTCTGAAACTCTCTACGTACGAATTCACCGCAAGTCCATAACAAAACATTAAAGCATTCCCCCGACACGATTTCGCCGCCATTTCAAATATTGCCCGAGAATGCAAAACATATATTTGTTATTTGCCTTCATGTGTTGGCAAATCTATTAACATTCTAACGCCGTCGTTGGGTGTTACTGGGTAAATAAATAACCACCAATCAATTTCGTTCGACAAATTTAATAACCGACAGCTTTTCTCATAATTTAACAGAATCAACATTAGAATCCTCGTTATTTGACGAAAATCGCGTTAGTTTTCTCGATCAAGTCAATCAACACAATCAAATTGGAATCTTTATTTGATTGGGTTTTATTTTCTAGTTTATCGATTGCTTGAGACTCTTTGTGTGTTTTATTTATCGAAATAAACCATTTATAAATAATATCGACGGATATTAACCGATAAACTAGGAATGCTTTTAGTTTGATTGGTCGTTATTTGCTGTTCAATTTGTTTCGATCCGAATGATATCAAAATACTAGGAACAATTGGTAGGACTTGAATATTTGTGTTTTAGAAAATTAGCATAAATTTGTCGTTTTCGTCACGTTAAACTAGAAGTTTAATTAGCGAAATGGCAATGAATAGTGATGAGTCACATAATTGGATTAGCACTTTGGGAACGTAAAGTATTCAAATAATATTTATTTACTTTACAATCTTGTTAAGCCTGGTAATGGGTAACCAGAGACGAATGAAAATATTGCAAATAGCACAATTCAGAAATACCCACAGAGTGTGATCGATCAATAAATTTAATATGACGGATAAAAGGAATTAACCGTTGTATAAAAGTTCATCGTATTTTAATGTTATTGCGTCGCTTTTTAAAGCAGAACTATTTTATTAAGAAATAACTTTGCTCGGATTGATTTCCCAGAATCTTTTGTTGAACTATTTTTTTTATCTGTCATCACATATATACGTATATGATCCGCTTGTCGGATAGCAAAACAAATGTATCAGTGAGAAAATAAATTTTTCTCACAATGAAAGATTATCTATCAATATAATTTTCTTTCTTAAGAATCTTAATAATCATTAACACAGGCTCTAAAATACCTCCACTCTGAAAACACATACAATGTCCATAACCAGTAGATTTATAACATTTCTCACATTTAAAATTCTAAAGTTAGATATATTTTCTCGGAAAGACTTGTAAATTGCATTTTATGATACATAAAAAAGGTGCACTTTATCGTGAAGTACCTACCTACTTAAAATTGGTAAAACCGAAATTATTTGTATTTACTGTACAATTGCAGCCTTAAATTAAAATTACAAATAATGGATGTGAGCAAAGTACGCCCCAATCAGTATTAAATCTAACAATGTCTAAGAATTATAGACAATTGGAGCGCTGAGCTGTTTTGATATTCGATGGACCGCAATGTCTGAATAATTCTTAGAATAATTTGATGAAAACTATCAATAAAGAAGGTCATATAAAAGCCATTAGTTTTATTGACCGACATAAAAAAAGGGAAGTGGCTTTCGAAAAAAGTAGTTAAATAAAAAAAATGTGTTGATTTCTCGATCTTACGTGCAAATTTGAGTAGCCATAATTTATGCAAAATTACTGTTTGTTGTAGAGAAAAGACAATTTCGGTTTATAAATTCAATTTGAGTTGAAATATTATCTAATATAGCACCTTGCGGTTGGTTTGAGATCGCTTATTGATAACACAAGTAACAAACCTCTTAATCGGCGTGTATTATTTCGTTGTTTTGTGCGTATAAATTTAAATAATTGATATATCCATCATTAATTATAAATTATTTCCTTTGTGAGTATGTGCGATCTTACGTTTTTTAATTCGCAACTGATATTTATTGAAATTGACAAATTAACAAAAAAAGAAACTGTCTTTTATAAATCTCCACCTACCTAATAAAGTACCTATCTATATTGTCTTTAACAGACTTTGTTCTATATTTTAAAATGGGTCAACAATTTTTTTATTGACTGTGGACTGCTAGCTTCGCTTCTTTGGACATCATTATATGATTCTTAATTAAATTAAATTAACAGTGTGACAGTGAAAACAATATTTTACTATTATTGTTTTTACATATCGTTAAACTTAAAATCATTTACATTAAAGATTTTATTCATTTATACGACAACAGCTTTATTAGCCGACTGAAGCCATTACCAGACAAGATTAAACAAAATAATTGGCACCAACTATAAATTATAACAGTTTAATGTAACAGTTGGAAAACAGCACATAAAACGATTCACGCAAAGTGCGATTTGAGTATAATATATTATCGATTTACGTGTAAAGTTCAGGATATTCCGGCTTTATTTAAAGCTCGACTTCGTCAATGACCGATTTTCGCTATTAAAACGTTGATTGACGTTGCTCCTAAGATGGCTTGCACAAGATATCGTAGAATTAATGTTCCTACTTGAAGCTAAGGGCTCGCACGCATTATCACTTGTAGGTTGTCACCTTCAGAGCAATAATATACATGAAGGAACGCTTCTGTAGTCAGTATTGATAATTTTTGCCTGACTCGGGCGGGGCTAGGACTAGGGCTAGTGTATTTATATAAATCCATTCATAGAACATGTCGACAAAATTATATAACCACTATTTGTATAACCACTTTTTCACAATATTGTTATAAACAAAAATATAAGATATAACCTTAAAACCGTTACATTTTGTCCTGTTATGTCGCATGACAAAACGTAGTGGGCGGAGTCACCGGAGACGTGGGAGACGCAAAACATGCATACATACCGAACGGTGCTGCTATATTATGTGAGAACTTGTCTTGTCTCTTTCTTTCTTACGGTTTGCGACGTAAAAACCAGAAGAAAGTGATTTATTGTAAATTTTGTATAAGCTGGGTACAAATATGTAGCTTTCTCTCCATATATATTATTGTTCTGTGTTGTCAAGCATTTGCATCGGGCGTGGGCGATTACGATGCCAAACTGTGTTTGCATGTAAAATTGATTAGTCCATGGAAAAAACTTATGCATGCCATAGATTTGCACATTTCTCTCAAACGACTACTTAAATAAAATAATACCACGAAAACAATAACTACCTCCAAATATAATAAGTTAAACTAACACCTTCAGTAAAAAGCAGAGTGGTTAACAAAAAAATAAAAACAAGAAGCCTTATTAGAAGAGATTAGTTTGATGCACCAATAAATCATTTCTCAGAGTTGTAATCCAATACTTGCCATCAAACACCTGTCTAGATAAAATTAACAAACTAGTTTATAAACACTGTGACAAAGACAAAATAATTTAAGCAATAAAAAAATCCGCATGACATTATAAATTACTATTTTTTGCATCATTGAGTTCAAGATAAGTTTTACAATAGTCTGGGGAAGATAAACATGTCTGTTCATCTGTATGGACAAAGGATAAGACTTTGATATGCTGCACAGCGATGTCACATCTTAAAGCTACATGATTAAATTGAGGAGCTACGTCGAAACAACATACATTATATCTTGTTGTACCACTGGTTTTGAACTGCTGAGAACTTTTGTTCGGTAAACACAATTTAAAAAAATAATAAAAAACAGCTATCAGAGATGATTGATAAATTAGAGCTGTGAAGCATATCGAAGATTTTTTGCGAATACCCCTTAACAACGGAAAAATGACACATTGTTGAAAAAGATAATTTAAAAAAAACGTAGATGTTTACTGTTTTATTAAAAAAAAAGTATGAAGATATATAGAATATATTGATGCCTTAGAGGTTTATTTTATTTTTATTTTATTTTATTTTAGTACATATAACAGGCATGATGCTCAAAACATATATACATGGGTGGTTATTTAATTGAAATATTTAACAATAGTTAGTAATCAAGTAAAAGTTTATGAACAATGCAAAAGCAAATGAATAACAAACAAAATCAAAAGAATAATATTATACAAGGTAGAACATAAATTCATGAATTATTGGCACCTGTACTAAAGAG
This sequence comes from Drusus annulatus, assembly GCA_022651775.1. Classification (NCBI taxonomy): domain Eukaryota; kingdom Metazoa; phylum Arthropoda; class Insecta; order Trichoptera; family Limnephilidae; genus Drusus; species Drusus annulatus. The sequence continues at coordinate 1,859,735 of JAGWCC010000222.1, read as the reverse complement.
TTAAAGTGTGGTAACTACAAAATTCATTTTGTAGTTATGGAAGAATAAAAACTAGTTTCTTGTTAGAATAACCACATCGACGCCAGAAAGGCAAAATGGTTTAAGCTACTCTTTGGTCAAAAATAAGTCAAATATGTAGTTTTGATTAGTTCTTTTTTCTTCATCGAATGCTCTGACTCTCGTTTGATTCTGAAGACTTTTAGGGTCCTTCAGCCATCCAAAATATATTAACTAGCGTTGGGAAAAACTTCAATGTTTTGTGAATGCTTCACGAATTGTTAGTTCTTTTTGGAACCGGTTCCTTGCCGAAAAAGCACTGGCTAGTCAATATAGAGATTTGAAAACGAAAAGAACTAGAACTGGAACTGCTTCCTCGTCAACAAAATCACGTACTAGTCGGTAGCGCTTTGAAACTGGAAAGTGGAGTTTAAAAACTGAAAAGAACTGGAACCGGTTCCTTGCCAAATTAAAAAGTACTAGTTGGTTCAGTAAAATGAAGTTAATGAAATGAATGAAGGCTAAAATGAACTACCACCTTCACTTGAAATATTTGTTCAATGAAATGAAGTTATTAAAATTAATGAACGCTATAATGAACTAGCGACTTCAATTGAAGTATTTGTTCAATGAACAATTAATGAAGTACGAACTGTTGCCAAAATAAGTAGTTCTTTAAAGCAGTTCTTTCAAAGCGGTCACAACTCTAATATTAACCATTTGGGAGAAGGCTCGACTCAAGCGACACAAGCTTAGGACTTTTTTTTAGTTTTTCTGTCGCTTCCAGGTAACTCATTGAAAGCATTGAGTTAATTTTTTTCAAATCCAACCAGGTACTGAAGACTTATGAATTTTATTGTAAAACAAAACAAAAAACAATTAAAGTGCTAACTGTGCTAAGTGTAAACTTCCCAAATGGGGCTTCAGCCATGTTGCCTTTCTGATGACGATATAATATTATTGAATAAATATAATGCCAAGTATCAAGAAGACTTCCCTAAACCTTCAAATGTTCATTTATTTTAAAAAAAACCAGTGTGTTTGCATTTTACTAACAATTACCTTTTGTAGTTACCCCACTTTAACTCTAAGCCATCAACATATTATAAAAGTTATTTGATAAAGCGGTATTCTCAGTAAACGAGAAGAAATAAACAAATAAAGACACCTTTTCTTATATTTTTTACAAATAAATATATTATAATTGGCGACTGAGGTCAAGTGATGAATTGTAAAAAGCCAAATTCTATATTGATATTTCAACATTTCTTAATCATTGATTTTTTTATGCAAGCGGATGAGATCACAAGTCCGACTGCATTATGCTCTATTGAAGAAGCAATTAAACCGGTCGTTTAGCATAAGTGATTGACTCTTGAAATCGTAGATTATCAATTACTGAACAGAATTGCACATTTATATTCAAGAAGCAAGTGAACAAAAAATTAGATCATTGGATTAGATTGACTGGAGTAAATATTTAAAAAATAAGTTATCATTAATTCAATTAGTCACCCGCAAAAAAAGGACACCTGTGCATTAATTAATTTTCAAATAAGGGTGATGTATTCGTAATTAACAGTAAAAGGTAAATATTTGAATAAACCAATTTATTTAATTATAACTACTACTTAGTATTATTTATAATTTTGAAACTGTTAATTCGTGGTGGAACTCCATTTTAAAGATTTTATTAAATTTTATTTTGTGATATTTAACCAAACCACCAATGTTAATATACTTTCTACAAAATACATTAACCAAACAGAGACGGGAAAATCAAAAAGTTTAACCCAAAAATAGCCAACTTCTCAAAATAAAGCTGATAACTATAGAAATTATATACTTTAAAAAACACACACACACAAACGTATCTGACGCACCCCGTGTAAACCGTCTCCCAGAAGGTAATAAAACTGCCCAAATGTATTTTTAAAGGTATGATAAAGCCACTTCTGTCAGCCATAAAACTAAAATCTTTAAGTCACAGATGATTCACTATGAATATCAATATCCATCTCCTCCGGACCTGATAGTATATATTCCATGGACTTACTTAAAATTGTACCAGTCTGAAGATGAACGTCATAAGGCGAAACCAGTCAGGTCTTAAATATAAAAACAATAGTGGAATAATGTTAAAAATTTGATATTAATAAAATCATTTCAATAGGTTGTGGTGCTTTAAAATATTCGTCAAAATTTAACATCGTCACAATTCACCGATCAGTGTCATTTTTTATTTTATTTTCCTTAATCAAATTATAAAACGAATGTTAGTTAGTTATTTGTTAATAATCAATAACGACGCGCGTGACATGTCAAACGTGTACATGACATTGATTCAGCGTTTATTTTTTGTTTCACGTTCGTAAAAACAAGTTATAGTAGCGATCAAATTGAATATAACATGCATCTGCATTGTTTTAAACCACCGTATTTGTTTAAACTTCTGACCGCTTTAGGAAAAATCCTTCCTCCACCAAACAAAAATTGAACTAACCGAATTACGGACCACTTTTTTACACGTGAAAAATCTTTTCCCCGTCATTATTGTTTCAATTATTCACACATAATGACGCGGGAGTAAATAAGTAAAAAAGCAACGAAGAAAAAAAAAATACAACAAAATTCCATTCCTCCGTTTAATTCGTTAACTTCGCTCAAGAACGGTAAAGTTTCAAACTGAAATTGCCCAAATTAAAACGTATCAGATCTACTTTTATTAATGAATTTTGCGAAAAGATTCTGACCGCAAACGTGCAATCAGATATCTGGGCATAATTACCTTTTAAGCTTACAGGACCTCAACCTCGCCGTAATTACGTGCGCATTATTATGGTTCATCGATGGCGGAATCACGAAGTGTTTTTTTTAACCACCCTTTCTCACCTAATACATTGATTGTTTCAACACGTTCTTAAATCGTTTATAAAGTCGTTCGATCGGAAATCATTAAAAGAAGATTTCGAGACGGTGGTTACAGGTTGGAAAAGTTGAAGAGATGAAGGTAAAATATTGGTTTGGCGGAGATAAATTTGGGTTGGGATATATTATTAACTGTAATTCTTTTTTTAATAATTAATTATCTCGAAATAAAATACTTTTTAAAACTTTATTCTCTATTCTGATTGGATTATTGAAACCTTGGAGAAGTAATGTATGGAGACAGAGCTAATTATTTTTTACCCAACCCATACAAACTTGCGATGAAATCACTTTCTCTTAGTTTTTACGTCGTACACCATGAGAGAGAAAGAGATAACAAAAATAACACACCACTTTTATGTACTATAAGGATGATCTTGGTCTTCCGCGTCTCCGGGGACTCCGCCCACATATTTTCATATACGACTAAACTCGACACAACTAAACGGTTTTTTAGGTTATATGCTATATTTTGGTTGATAAAAATACTGTTAAAAAGTGGCTATACGAATAAACAAAAACTTTATGTCGACATGTGTTATGAATGGATGTATAAATATCCAAGCCCTAGTTCTAGCCACGCCCAGGTCTGCCGAGTCCGGGAAAAAATACCAAAAACTGACTACACTGCCTTGGATGGGTACTACTCTATGTACTCTAAAATTGAAACAATATTAATAATTACCAACGAAATATGAAACAGAAAAAGACAAAATAAAAAGATTAGGTTGCGACCGAAACTCAGGAATCTTTACTCTATTCGGGAGTAACTAGTTTAATAAAAATGGATAGTTAACAGATATCCAAGACATAATTTAGGTGTACAACTGTGATCGGGTAGAGATACAAAGATGGCTGCCTATATCGGAAACATTTAGAAAGAATAAAAAACATTTTCAAAGAAATATGAGATTGAGATTGATAAAATGACAGTTTCGGTTGCTCAATTGGTAGAGACGTTATCCCCGAATCGAATTAATGTTTCGGTCGCAGCCTATTATTATTATTTACCATGTCTTCTTCTGTTTCACATTTCGTTGAAAATTATTGATATTTATTAATTTATTTCAAAAGTACATTGGTGTTTTTTTCCATGTGCCATAATATAATAAATAATGTAGTACAAAAGATACACCATTCAGGTCTTACAAAGATTTTGTCAATTCTTTGTTTTACCTGACTAGGCAAATAACAAAGAAAGAAAAAATGTTGATAACTGGACGAATGTTAACGATGTTCAACAAATATGAAAATTAGGAAAAGACACAGAAAAAAATAAAAATATTAGTTTGTGACCGAGACTCGAACCCGGAACCTAGGCGTTGGAGGTAAGTGTGTAGGATGTATTTTCATTTTCTTAAAGCTTTAAAAAGTAATTAAAATATTATTGAATACATTTCCAAATTATGGGACAAATGAAACATTCCAGTGCAAACACGCAATGCTTCATTTTTATGAATCCATCGTCTCGTACATTATTTTTGAATAAAATAAATCATTTTATTTACCATAAGTCACAAATTGACGGTCTTTCTGAGGCTTCCGACTTTTTATTCCATCCACTTGCACGTTATACATTCTTCTGACACTTCTTTTCCATCAATTCGCTAAATACATCCAAACCGTAAATGCATTAGTTTATTCATTACATTTACAACATTATTTTTGGAATTCCTCATTCGTAATACGGTCGTACATTGTTTTATCGCACATTGCCCTAAGAGATCTCATTTCTACTACACTCAGTCTACATTCGTTCTACCTTTGCCAAACATAATGATACGAATCAGAACTGCAATATTCGTCGATATGTATAACTGTAATCTTTTCCCATAAATCAAGTATGCTTTTATAAAATCAGAAAATATATTTATGATATTATTTTAATAATTGGCATACCAAAATAGCACAGATAATAATATGTGTTTTTAGAATCGATTTGCTACTTTGCTAATGGTGATATCTGACGTAAATTAAGTTTTATTGTTTGTTTTGACATTTTATTATGAGAATGTAAAGAGAAGAACAGGAAAAATAAATTTAAAAACTCTCAAGGCAGTGATAGGCCATTTATAAAACAACTTGAAATATTTACTCATGGAGGCTAATTTAAATATATTGTGACGAAGTACGACCGAATACTAAATATGAATAATTGAGTTACCTCTTTTATTAAAATGATTATGTTTTATTCATGATTATTAAAGTATTTAAGTTACATGAATAACTTAAATAGCTTTCATTGTAACTTGATATATGTATAAATAAAATATATTTTTACATGCTTTTTTTCAAACTGTCATGGTGGAATCCCACTGTAAAATAATAATAAAAACAATAAACGTAAATAATTTACACGATATTTAGAATTGTTTTCAATCATAATTGGACGTAGTTATGCATAAAGCGTCCATATATCCTGAAAACATCCAAGCTCTAAATGCAATAATTTTTTTTACTAACGCACATTGCAGATGTTCAACTTAAATTGAAGTTTAAAAACATTATAAAATGTAGGATAACATAAGATTGACTGATTATTAATTACCTTTTTATAATAATGCTCATAGAGAAAAAAAAAACACTGATATTCACTTTACAAATCCCGATTAACGCATATTCATGCTTTTTTATCGTCATATTTTCAAACGCCTTTTTCTCAGTTTCACCTTTTTGAGGTTGGATGTTTTCTGCATAACTACGTCCAATTTAACATGTAGGTATAAAAATACTGTAGGATTTTTTTTTATTCAGAGAATGTGTTTATAAGAATTAAGAGAAGAATTAAAATTTTCGAAAACGGGCGATCCGTTTGATGTATTTTCATAAAAACGTCAGGCCTGCTGGACAATCCAGCAAATGGATATTATACAAAATCGAAAATTATTGCTGCATATTTAAAAAAACCCTGAAAAAACCTTTTAAAATTGACTCTGTGCAGAATCGGGCAGTTCATTTGATAGATTATTTTATCTTAACATATGAATTGCAATCTTTGGAACAAAGGCGTCAGTTTGGAATGCTATCCCTGTTCATAATATGTATTATTATTATAATTGTTGTAATTTTCGACCACAAGGTTCGCATTTTTCCGCAAAGTGGTATTTTCATAACAAATGTTATTTTGGGAGATTTTTTTTTATTTGTTCGTTTTTAGTTCATCTTTCTTAATAGAATTCCAAAAGTTCACTTCACTCGGTCCCATAGAGCCTGCAAAAACGACGTATAATTTTCGGCCCCAAGGCTCGCATTTTGCCAACAAAGTGGTATTTTTTTTAAATGTTATTTTGATTGATCTTTTCATTTCGCCGAAGACGATCAACTTTCATAATTTCTAACGGAATTACCAAAAGGTTCACTTCATTTGGATCCATAGATCTTGAGAAAACGCCATCTAATTTCCGACCCCGATTCTCGCATTTTGCCTGCAAAGTACAATTTTTTAACAAATTTTACTCTTGGGAGGATTTTTTTGTTGTCTTTCTTTGGAAAATAAATAAAATAATTATTGTTATTGTAAAAAATGTAAGTTAAATGTAAATGTGTTCGAATATCTAATGATTAAGCCAATATGCATAGCCCACGGTAACTTATAAATAGCCGCCAAACTTTCGGTGCTCAAGTATTATTTTTGCTGGCAACAGACAAATATTGGGTGTGACACCCCTGTTGATATGGTGGTTGGTATAAGGAAACAAAATCAAAAGATTATCATCGATATATGAGTATTAAATTCGTATTCATAGTTCAATAGTTAACAGTTATTTTTGAGTCACTTTAAAAGCCATATTTTAAAATATTCTTTGCATGGTAATTCAAGTCAAGGTTCGCTGACTATGTCCGAAGCGTAATGGATTAACTCTTTACTTTGAGCAATTTCAATGTAAAAATGGTGCTTTCAAGAGATGATCTACATCAGCATCTTTAACTGGACCGTGTCTTGTCCGCCCACCGGACGCGGGACCGTAATTTGGATTGAAATATGATTATCTGGATTTCAGAGAGAAATCCGAATCGAATAAGCCAATCGCAATGCCACCTGCATTGATATTTAAATAATGATGTACTTTATAATGTTATGTCCATCATTATGGATCGTGCAGAAATAGAGTCATGATTTTGATTTATTATCATTGATATTATGTTAATCATGGTTTCGCATTTTTTTGCATAAGTAATGAATGAAAATGAATATTTTTAGCGAAACGCTCTACGCGCTTACTTTTTCTCCGAGAGTTTGCGTTCGATGTTTTACATTCACAAGTATTTTTTTCTTTGATTCGACTTTTTTATTTTTATTTATTCGTGCGATAAGTATTTCGCCTTCCGAAGGTATTAATAGAGATACAAATTATCATTAGTTTGAATAATTTTAACTATAAAACAATGTGTCCATATGCGTGAAGCAGTCAAAACACCAAAACCGTGAGTATCGATATTTTCAAATCTGTGTGCGCAAGGAAGAACGGAATGAGTCAATTTTTTTTTTAAATTTAAGTTGGCTGAATTGTTCTTTCGATACATATCTATCGAGAAAAATGTGATGTGTCAGAAAATAAAATATTTGCTATTATTTTTTGAAAAAGGACTCGTGACAAATGACATGATTAGATACACAAAACGAAATTTCTAAATTTTGTTTTGGGTCCTCTGAACATCTGCGTTTATTGACTCATTCCGTTCTTACGTGCGCATACAGAAATGTTTACGGCTTTTTCTGTCTGAAATTTTGAGAATTATTTCAACTTGTCATTTTCATCGATAAGCTTTGAAATGCTAACTAAACTATCAAATGTACCTACCAATTTGTAAATACAACTGTTTTAAAACACTCAGGCACTTCTTTTCGGGCAACGTAATTGTTTCATAATAGTATTATGAACACCGTTTCAAACCGTGTTACAATAAATAAAATCCGTTAAATTTGGTATAAATCTTATCGTTCGATGTATCTCGAAACATAAATAACACAAGCATTTGGAATTCCCTACCGCCAAATCAATTCTGCATCATAATCCGCCATATATCACGGATTATCGTTGCAATTTTTTAGTCAGCTGGAAATGAATCCATCATTGAAGATTCACATATTAAGAAGACACAGGACCCGAGAAATAAATTGGTGAAGGACGTTTCTAGCAAAAATTACATTAAAAAAATGGGCGGAGACTTAAGAGATTTTTTTCTTAATGTTCCTGTTCTATCTCACATGACGGCCTCCGTGTTTGAGTGGTTAAGATGCTCGACTATAAATCTAGGGGTCGCGAGTTGAAATCCTGGGGTGCGCAAATATTTTCTTTATTTAATTAATAAATTATGTTATTCCGCATTTAATTCGTACGATATAATAAAAAAAACATATTTGTGGCACGTTCCAGAGTGGTAGATACTCTAAGTATCACCCTGGTGAAAGACCAGCATTCAGAATCTAAATTTTGCTTGAAATGTATTTGGTTCCTTAGAACAGGCAATCTGCCTAGCTAGAGCTAGGAACTAATATCGACCAAACAAAACGTAGTAGCACTTGTACAAATTTAAAAATATTACATTTATTATAAAAATGTACTTACTCTTATGCTCTTTTCTTAAAAAAAATTTTGTAACCATGTAATAATAGATAAATGAATTAATGGCTTAAGTCGTGTTTAGTGACCAGATTTGAATAGTTTGGCACTTCTTAATCTTCCTCTTTCTGATCTCCTTCATTCCCTACTCCTTTCAGGCTCAAAATATTCTTCAACTGGGGATGTCATAGTTCACAGTTAATTAAATGTGAAATAATATATATTATTAAAATAAAATGTATTTGCACACGCCGGAATTGAATTCGTGACCTCTAGATTCGTAGTTGAGCGTCTTTCCCCCTCGACCACAGAAGCCTTAAAATATAAATGCATCGACGACAACTGTACGGATACCGGTTGCGGATTCAACCTCCGCAGTAGAACAAAAATATACCGACATGGATTTCTGCACATTCATGGGCTCGGTCGTTCTGGATACAGTGTTGTTGGTGCAAAAAAGCGTTAGACACTCATGGGAAAAAAAAGAGCGTTTGGTGGCATAATTACATGAATTACGTTTCGAGTGTACTTTATAAAACACAAGATGTGTCTGAAATAATTGATATATCGTAACAAAATTATGAATGTAGTTTTATGTTTATGTAATTATATATGAGTACTTGTTGTAAGTCGATCCAAGTATAGGGGCTAACAGATCGTTAAAGAAAATTAATACAACTATGTATTTCAAGTTAATTTTAAAAAAATATAGGCTGACTTGGGTACAGTACCTATGTTCAACATGTTGCAAAAATGTGGTTACTTTTAGAGATACATTATATAGGGTCCGCCAAATAACTTTTTTTTTTTCAACTAGTGCTTATTTCGTGAATGGTAACACTTAGCTCATGTCTGATTTGACAGATAATTAGTTTTATCCTTCCGCTAAGCGAATATGGTTGTGTATACGCTTGAACAACGCTGGGAAATATTGCGACATTACTTTGAAAATCATGGTAATGTTGCAGAATGTGTGCGAAAATTGCGTACGGTTTTTTGGAAGAAGAGAAGCACCGTCAGCTCCGTATGTTCGTTATCTTGTGAAAAAAGTGAAAGAAACTGGCATCCTCATCGATAAACCAAAGCGTGAAAAGCCAAAAACAGTGCGTACACCCGAGAATATCGATGCTGTGGCAGAAAGTGTGCGTGAAGCGCCATCAACATCAATTCACCGTCGTTCTCAACAATTGAACATTTCGGAGACATCATTGAGACGAATTTTGCATAAAGACCTTGGTATGACGCCATACAAAGTCCAATTGGTTCAGGAGTTGAAGCCAACTGACCATCCAATGCGTTTTCGCTTCGCTGAGTGGGCCTGCGATCGACTTACAGAAGATGCCGATTTTGCCAAAAAATCATCTTTTCGGATGAAGCTCATTTTGATCTTGGCGGGTATGTAAACAAGCAAAATTGTCGTATTTGGGGCACAAAAAACCCGCACGCATACATTGAAAAGCCGGTACACCCAAAACGAGTCACTGTTTGGTGCGGATTTTGGTCCAGAGGCATAATTGGGCCATTTTTCTTTGAAAATGAGCAAGGAGTGGCCGTTACAGTCAATGGCGATCGTTATCGGGCCATGTTGAACGAATTTTTGTTCACAAAAATTGAAGAGGAGGATATTGGCAACATTTGGTTTCAACAGGACGGCGCTACGTGCCACACAGCCGAAGCTACACTCGATGTTTTGCGCCCTTTTTTCAAAAAAAAAAAGTTATTTGGCGGACCCTTTAGATGTATGAAATGAAAACACTGTGCATGAACGAATGATGAAATATTTCGGTTGCGGTAGTAAAAAAAATTCTTGTGCATTTTTAGTGATTGTGAATTTCTTCATAGATATTTAATATTGTTTCAATTTCTATTGCAACTAGCGGAATCCTGCAAATGAGCAGTCATTATACATTTAATTCATATAAAGTATATTTGCGGCACGTTTTAGAGTGGTATATTCAGAATAACCAATCATCATTTTATATGAATTAAATATGTAATGACACATATTCATAAAATGGTCGAGCGTCTTACCAATCAACTACGAAAGCCAAAATAAAAGAGAATATCCTCATGGAACTTTCACCAAGAGAAGTTAATGATTATACGCATAAAAGTTTAATGACAGTTATCCAGAATTCTTGGCTGTTATTGCTATACTAGTTGTTGCACCTGAAAGATTGAGGGATGTAACTTGACTTGCCAAAAGAAGATATTAACTGATTTCATCCAATCATTTTAAACATAAAATAATATCTGCCAAAATACATTATAGGCAGATACTTTATTACGTAGGTAAGGATTTGATAAGATTATTTAAAAAAAAATACTAATTTCAATTAACATCAGTTCCAAATTTGAAAAGTTCACACTCGTACGTATGTACATGGCCTATTCAAAAGAAAAGGTGAATTTTGAATTTTCGCCGGCTGTGTACATTCGATTATCGTTTTTTTTGTTTTATGCCATTTATCAGCCATTTTGGATTAGTGGTTTGTTTTTTACAACTGGAAAGGTAAGTCACGTTTTTGTGTGCATCGATTTTTTACTTTTGAAAAAAATGGATCAAAGAATAAAATCCATGATTTGTTTTTCCACAACTCCAGGACGCTCATCGTCATTAAAATATTTTCGGCCTTCTGTAAAGCGCTTGTACCACTTATAAACACTTTTTTGAGACAAAGTAGACTCGCCGAATCCCACAGTCAACATTTTAAGTGCGTTGGAGCACTTTATTCCATTTTTAACGCAAAATTTAATACATATTCTAATTCAAAATGGCTGATAATGCTAACATATGATAAACATATGTGTACCAACATAACAAAAAAAAAACGATAATCGAATGTACACAGCCCGCTAAAATTCAAAAATCAACTTTTCTTTTGAACAGGCCTCGTATGTAAGATAATCATGTTCTATAATTTAAAATTGTTGGTTTTGATTAAGACATACAATATTATTTCTTCTCATTAGTTCGCCCTCATTAAGAATATGCCAGTGTAATTTTGTCCCCTTTCTATAACGTTCACACTCATCATATTGAATCCGTACAACATCGCTTCTTACGCGGAATTGCATGGAGATTAGAGTGAGAAAGAGACGATTATTTATGTGATAAAATTGAAAAAACATTCAACTTTTTTTTATTAGAAGAGAATATGAAAAACTTTGATTTAATTTGCATTTAAAAAATCATTAATTGTATTATTGACTCGAATTCTTTGTTGCAACTCATCCAGCTCAACATTCCTTACCGTAAACACAGAAATAATGAATTGCTGTTCCTCAATCATCACTCTACTGATTATGGGTATCATTCTCCGCTGTCCAGAATGTCGAGACTTGTTAACTCAAGCCATGGTCTTGAAACTTTTGGTAGCAGTCTAAATGATTTTTGTGATTCTTTACGACTCCACCAAAACTTTGACTTGACCTTGGCTTTGATTTTAATGTTCTTTTTTGTATTTATTTTATCCTATTTTTGTCATTGCTTCATTAAAATATTGTGTATGTGCTGTTCTTTCTTTATTGGTCTTTTTACCCATTTCCATTTTGTAATTAGATTTTTAGTTGCATTTCTTCACCAATTCCAAATACCATTCAATTTAGCTGGGGAATTGAATATTTTTTTTAATACTCAATGTATTTTACATTTCGATTAAGATCTAATAACGAGTAAGTAAATACTGTCTAAAAGCTCAACAATAAGCTTGAAAACCTAATGATATCTCATGAATAGCTTAATCATGTCTACCATAAAGAAGCGGTGATGTTTATTAAATATTTTACCTGTTTGAATAGGATATTGTTAACATTATAAGCATTTTCAACACTCTGAAATATGGTGTTCCGCTAGCAATAATGATATAAACCTGTTCATATGTTTAATTCCCAATATTCACACGAATGTACACCGGATTATGGGATTGAAAAAAATAGCAGTGTCATTGATCGGGTATTAACCTCTCAATTCAAATATATCACGTCTAAAAATATATCATCTTCATTACTGATTACAAGTCATTACTGATCATATCATCTTGTGGCAGGCAGCAGACGGCCTGAGTTAAAATAAAAATATATATCCATAAGATGAAATTGAACAAACATTAAAAAAAATATCATCAGAAAGGTGTAGGAAATAGCGTGATTTATTTTGCATTTTTTAAATTGTTAACTGTATTATTGAAGTTGCAACTCATCCAGTTTTTTCATTCGTTGCCGCAGACTAGGAAACAAAGAATTACTGTTCCTCAATCATCACTCTACTAAATATGGGTATCATTCTTCACTGTCCAGAATGTCGAGACTTGTTAACTCAAGCCATGGTCTTGAGATTTTTAATACCAGTCTAAAAGATTTTTGTCATTTTTTACGACTCTACCAAAACTTCGAAGAATACAATTTATTATGTCTAACATCATTGACTCTACTGAAACCTTATTCAGGCTTTGACTTGAATGTTCCACCAAATGTATATTTTTGAGATTGCTTCGTTCAAATATTTTTCCTCTGTTTTCCTTTTTTTCGGTTTGTATTATGTACCTTTTGTAATTGGACAATGGTCCGTTGATATAAAAATAAATATTCTTAATGTACATTAATCTTCTAGATTTGTGTACATTTTTCATATATTTTTCGCCCGCCGTGCTTGGAATCTATGTTTTACCTTAAGATTTACATAGTGGTAGGTACTTTCAGGATCGCACTGGTGTAAAACCCAATTGGAATCGAAACGTTAGTTGAAATGACTTTAACCATGTTTGGTGACCAGATTTGAATAATCAGGTCGTTCCCAACTTTCCTCTTCTCCATATATTTTCCTTCCCCACTCCATTCAGCCACAAAAACATTCCAATTGAGTATGATGGCATATCAACTATGGAGTCTCACTGGCTCCAGAAAGTTTGAAGGAGTTAGATTTTCTTCATTATTGTGTTTTTGTTTTAGTGTAGCAATCTTTTTAAAATATGTTTTTAAGGAAATCTCTTCAAAGCCTTAAAACATTTATAGTTTTTGTGTTTAATTTGTAGAACTCCATTTTAATTTTTATATAATTCAATTGAATTAAATTTAATATTATTATTATTGAGTTCTGCTATTTTAAATTTTTTATTTTAAGTTTTTTATTTTAGTTTTTAGTGACAGCTGTTTTCGGCGTTTAAGGCCATTGACAGTTTGACAATGGCCTTAAACGCCGAAACAGCTGTCACTAAAAACTAAAATAAAAAACTTAAAATAAAATACCTTAAAACATTATTTTAAATTTGGAACACATTAAAATTTCAACAATTTTACAAACCTTCACGATATCAGACCATTTTAAGAAACCGAAATAATTTACCAAAAAAATGTTAAGCAAATATACGCCAACACAATTGACCAATCATACTAATTTATTGTATTGAGTTTTTGCAGTAATACAGAAAATTTTGAACGGCGTTGAAAGATAGTCATTATGTTTGGTTATGGTATATGGTTTATCTCACGATTTGTTTTAAAGGCTCTATACTTATTACTGCCGAACCAATACGATTTAATTGCCAGCCGGGGGAGGCCTTCCGAACCATTAGGCCCCACGGCCCGGGCTAAATTAGTAGGCTTTTTCGGCCTTCTCCACAGTTCGTGATGAAAGTGGGCCTAACTTTGGAAGCCATTCTTTTGGTGGAGTTCATCAAAAACATAATGGTGTTATACCTAAACCTCATTTATAAATTATACCTATCTAAAATACTTAAAAGATGATAGACGAGACTTCATTTAAATATGGACTGTGTTTAGAAAAAAACCAGTAACCCGGATGTTTTCTTTAAAAAAAAAAATTACATTTTAAAATCTTGCCTACCCATAAAACATCCTGGATATTCAGGCAATCTATTTCTTTTCTTTCTTGGTAAAAATGTAGTTTCATTTTATTAAATCAAAGGTATCACAAATATACAGCGAAGCAAAACAAATTAACCCACTTATATGCCTCCATTAATTCATGTTTCATTCTCCAAATATAATAATTTGACTAAAAAAATCGAAATTGATTACCATCAGCCTATCTTTGTCCTGAAGTAACATGTTTTACTTATTACGAAAAAGATATTTTGAAGATTACTGCTTTTTTTCTTAAAAACTGTTGACATTTCGTCGCCGGAAAGGCAAAGGCAAAAGTTTACACAAGACCTTTTTAAAGTTTTATTTTTATTTTACAATAAAAATCATAAGTCTTCCGTACCTGGTTGGATTTTGAAAAAAAAAATTAACTCAGGTAACTCAATGCTCTCACTGAGTTACCTGTAGTGACAAAAAGCTAAAAAAGTCCCAAACTTCTGTCACTTGCGTCAAGCCCTTTCTCGAATGGAAAATATAATTAAGATGGTTAAAGGGCCACAAAAGTCTTCAGAATCAAACGAGAGTCAAAGTTTTCGATGCAGATTTTTTTTTGATCAAAACTGCATATTTGATTCATTTTTTATCAAAGTGTCGTTTAAGCTCTTTTACCTTTCTAGCGACGATATACTTTTATTTACCTTCAGTTGGATGACATTATGATTGTGTGTTATATGAACACAAATTAATGTGAATTACTTAAAATTTTTGTTATTGTTTTCAAAATCATCAATGTTACATATTTAACTAAACTTTCATGAAATGGGTACATCGTGTGCCGAAAATGATTTTTGTGTGCTTGAACTAATGATTTTAGATGATCTCTCATCTATGCCCGTACATTTAATGATAAAAGTGAATTTTATTTTTAAAAAAAACGTACAATTATCTAGTACAGTTTTGATTTATTTTGTAATTTTTTTTTACTTTTGTATTTTAGTTTTCATTAAAAAAGTATGATGATATTCCACAACTTAGGGACCGAAGATAGAAGTATTTCACGACTTTGATGCGATGCAGTATAAGCAAACTCCATTATCAATATACCACGCAGAAGAAGAAAATATAAAATTGTATTTTGATACATATTTGTTTAAAAATCAAAACAAACAACTAAATTGAATCTGCACTTCGTAAAACAGTTTTGAAGGCCCGTATCGTCAGGCAATAAGGCTACCACAATCGTTTGGCTTAAAAACAGTTTTCAAAGATAAGTATTGAATAATTATATGAAATTAAAAACTGCAACTCTAAAAGTACCTATAATTGTTAAGTACTCAGACCGTTATTAAAACATTAAAAGTGATTTGCAATAATTATATTTTCAAAATACACAACGTGAAATTCACAAATACAGTTTAAATATCAACATGTTATCGGTCTTAAACCAAACACATGTATTTGCTCTGTAGTACTCTGGGAATTACTAAAAGCAGTTTTAAAGAGCTTTGTTAAAAGATAATACGTAATTACAATTAAATAACGTTATACGACTGCGCTAACGAGAGCACACAAAACATTTCTGAAATATTTACAACAAGAAGCTTTTGAGAATAATTTCACAAGATCGTGATGAATACAGTTTTTATTTATTCCTAACTACATACTTGAAATGGTGTTTTTTTAAGGAAGGCATAAAAACTATACTTTTACCGTTTTTGAGTGGTAAGGTATTGTTGGTATACCAAAAAAATTATAAATAATTTATTTTGCGAGTACGTAAAACCATACGAGTGTGAACTTTTCATATTTTGAACTGAAGTTCATTAAAATTTTCAAATTTAATAAATAATTATTGCAAATCCCTATCTACCTTATAAAGTGCCTACCAAAAAGGTATTTTATCACACATTATTCTATATTTAAAATGGGTGGATCAAAGCTTTAAAATTTTACGGGTAACAACTAGTTTATAAATATTTCTGAAATAAATAACCATTTTAATGAAACTGTATTACACAAAACGCAATAACTTAGTGCACATGATTTTTCAGTGGTGAGGAGATTTCTCGATCGATGGACGCATAAGTGGTGAGTTTTGTTCACATTCTGTTAATTTCCACAATAAAGAGTCAGTATAAAAAAACTGTTTCCGTATAGGTGTTGCCAGTAAAAAAAAAAAACAGCCATGGAAAAGAAATACCAGTTATTATATGTATATTATTGAACTCCGTGTTCGAGCGGTTAAGATCCTCGACTACGAATCCAAAGGTCACGCGTTCAGATCCCGGTGTGTGTAAAAAAAATCTATTATTTATCTAATCTAATTATTTTTTTATTTAATTGATTAAAAATAAAATGTAGTATATCTGTAGAGTTAGAGTGATAGATACTCTGAGTATTGCCCCGGTGAAAGAGAACAAATCAGAATCGAATCATTCCTTGAAATGACTTTAACGGTTTTTGGTAACCATATCCAAATATCCAGTTTACTGAATTACCTTTTCCTCATCTCCTTCCCCTTTCCACTACTTTGAGCCTAATAGCATCCTCCGATTGGGGATGCCATAGTCTCGCTTTGCAGTTAGTAGCAGTTGGGAATCTTGTGCGGTATTCACATAAAAAATAAACGACAATAATTAAAAAAAAAAACACCACGACAAAAAATAATAATATGAACACAACGTATATTTATGGCTTCAGAATGAATTTTTAAACGATAATCTAGATCCCGTGTGTTGGTAAAAAAAGAGGTCGGTGTTATTTATTTAACAAATCATTTTAAAAATTGCTACCGGCAATCTGCATGAAAACAACCTGTCGTAAAATGGATCCCAGTCGAACAAGATTATTTTCAAATAATCCCGTAACGGTGGCTAGCGCTGGATAAATTATAGATTGATGATTATGTCAGCTATTTAAACTGTTTTGAACAAGATTAAAAAAAAAACTGTGCTTAAGCAACATCGAGACTTTGATGCAAAACATGTTATCTGTGATAACGGTTTTTGATACCATTGGCACTGCATGTTTTAATAAAACATCGAGGGACAAAAAATAGATTTATAAAATATAGAGAGAAATTAATTTAAGACAAGCCAAACAAATAATACGAAAAAAAATGACATAATATAAATTTAAAAAAAAACACAGACGCACATAACGCATCGCTGTGTAACCCGTCTCTCAGAAGGTAGTAAAACTACTCGAAGGCATTTTTTAATGTTATTGTTAAGCCACCTCTGTCAGCAAGAAAAGAAGCACTAATTCGCAGATATGCACTGTCAGAGAATAATAATATTTGGATGATTTGTTTAGCACCGTTTTTGTAAAAAAAAAAAATCACCTCGAGAGCGCTGTACAGACCTTATTTTCTAGTTGATATTCAAATGTATTTAATTGACGCTTATTGAGATATTCTCAATAAGCGTCAATTAAATAAATATTTTCAACAAGCGTCAATTCCGGACATGAATAGAATATATGTAATAGATTTACTTAAAATTGTAGTAGTCTGAAGATGCCCGTCGTGAGGTAAAACCGGTAAGGTTTTAATAAAAAAATGTAATAACGTAAAAAATCTGTTAATTAAATATTATTCAATCATTAAAATGGAGTTGCACCGTGACTTAACAGTTTTTAAATTAGTAATAATAACAGGAAAGTGGTCAAATTTCGCCAACAATCGACAAGATGTGACTTACCTGTATACCATTTGCGACAAGTTTTGAAAGAATCATGACATATTCGTTCTTACTGAAGGATACTAACTATGATAAAATTTGCAAGGGTGTAGGTATATTTTTAAAGACGGCCTTCGTGGTCGAGTGGTTAAGACTCTAGACTACGACTTCAAAAGCCACGGGCTATGGTTATCACTTCTAAATATGTTCGCTGTTTATATTATAGAAATGTATTTCGTTTTGTTCAAACTGGAAGAGAAACAGAAATAATTAAAGTTGTGGAAATATGTAGCTTGCGTTGGTAAAAAGTTACCTGTGACATCATCGACACATTGGTGGACGTCTTCTCTGTACAGGGGGTGGTGGTGAGGACAGGCGCATGCGCACTCCATGTTCTGCGACCTCCCGCCACACTCGCGGCGCACGCATTCGGACCCTGAAACAATCAATATATAATATTAAATTTATATAATGGAGAGCCGACATTTTGACAAAAAATGAGTTAAATATGCGGTTTTAATCAGTTTTTTGTATTGCATCGGAAGCTCTGACTCTTGTTTGATTCTGAAAACTTTTGTAGACCTTCAGCCATCTAAAATACCATATATTTACCGTTTGGGAGAAGGCTCGACTTAAGCGACACAAGTTTGGGACTTTTTTTTGTTTTTTCTCGCTTCAGGTAACTCAGTGACAGTTTTGAGTTGCCTGGGTTAACTTTTTTTTTCAAAATCCAACCAGGTACTGAAGAGTTATGAATTTTATTGTAAAACAAAAAAAAACTTTAAGTGCGCTGGAGTAAACTTCACAAAATGACACTTCAGTCCTTTTGCCTTTCCGGCAACGATATGATATTAGAATTTCACGGCCAATACTATTATGATGTTTGACTTTTAGGAGAATAAGCCATGGGGTATGTAATCTGCCCCTTATGATGAACAGTGGAACTACAAGGCTGTCCGAAATGTTAGCTAAACAAGGAAGAAGAAGCGACACATAATTAGGATTGTGTATATTGGTGCATATGTGTACAGTGCCGACAACGATGTCTTTGAGAAAAGTCTCTGAAAAATCACATCTCGCTTTGCTTACGCTTATTGTTATTAGCAGTTTTATTTATGTTGTTTATCAAAAGATAAACAGCATAAAAGAGTAACAACTAGGCAAAGCGATTGCTGCACTACTCCTAAATAAAATGCATATTACCACAATACGGCACACAAGTCTACTTCGGAGGTCGGAATATGGTATAAATTTTTTTTATATCACCTAAATAATTAAGCAAAACTTTAAATTCCAAATAAATAAATTCAAATTATGGTGCAACTCTTCCAAAACTTGCTTACTAACAGAAAACAAATATTTTAACCAAATCGATGTTTTTAATGTGTATTTGGTAATATTTCAGAGTTTGTCTGTTACATGCGTACCAAAATACTCTCGTTTTGTCCTCTATATAAACAAGGAAAAATATAAATAATATTTTGCCTTCTTACTCTCGCATATAAAAATATATTTTTAGTGTAATTATTTTAAACTTGTAGTTAATCTTATTTTTTTATCTAGTTACCGAATCCCGTTTTTTTTAAATTTCATTTGAAAAGAAAAATTGAGGTATAAATATGTATAAGAATATCAAATAAACACATTTGAATTTAGAAATAATGTAAATTGCTATATTTCAATTGAAAAACAATCAATGCACTATAATAAATAAAAATAATACGGTTTTGTATTTTTTTTTATTAAAAAAAATAATGGTAAAACAAATGCTTTAACAGAAATATTGAAACATAATTGACTATTAGGAACACCGGTGCCATAAATAAATAATTTAAAAAAGACAATTTTCATGATTTTTTTTTTTAAATTAAAAAATTAAGGAAAAAATATCAAAAATTATAACGAGCCACAATAAATGTTCATTTTAAACAATTCATTAAGCAATTTACACGAGGTGAAAAATTCAACCTTTTTTTAGATAATATCTGTAGATAAATTTATTATTTATACTTCTGAATAAAACTACACTTTTTGTATCTGCTTTATTTTGTTTGCTTTTTTATCTGACTTATTAATCAATCGCCTGAATGTCGAGAAAATAACGTTAATCTTCTGGAAATTTACGTAAAATTATAAAATATGTTTTTAGTTTATAATATAATATCATAACCAAGCGATAAAACCGCAAAATTCATTAATTTTGTGTACCAGTTATATAAATTTGTAGGTAAAGTTAACTGGTCGTAGAGATGGGAACAATTACATATTTTATTGCTTAGGTTAAAAGCTAATGTAATATTAATATTTATTGATTTTACCTGTACACTTTCCTGTAAGCGATTACAAGAAAACGATACCTGTAAGCCTTAAGGTTGCTGTCATAAACCGTTTAACAATATCCTACGGAGGAAAAGTCTTGTTTTATGTGATATTTTAACATGGAATATTATGTTTTCATTCAAAATTCCTTGCAGAAAAGATTTTAATTGATTTTAGACAGTTTCCATAGTAAAGTTTTTTAGGTTCCCACACATTTTAAGAGAAAGGCTGTTTTCCCCCGTAATACAATTAAGTAAAAAATGTAGTTTAAGGGAGTTTTATAAAAGTTTTCTGATCGTAATTATTAATACAATTTTGGACGAAATCCCGAAAACCCCGAAAACATCACTCATCACTCTACTAATGATAGGTATCATTCTCTACTATCTTTATATTTTTAAATTTTTGGTACCAGTCTAAACGATTTTTGTCATTCAACTTCTTTACGACTCTACCAAAACTTTGACTTGACCTTGGCTTTGGCTTAAATGTTCTTTAACTTCTTTCTACTGTATATTTTGTCCTATTTTTGTCATTGCTTCATTATAACAATATGAATGTGCTGTTTTTTCTCCGTTGCTCTTTTTTCTCATTTCGTGTTATGTTTTGTTTGTAATTGGCCAATAGCCTGTTTGTATAAAAATAAATAAAACCTGAAATCCGAAAACAAAATCCCGACTTACCAACTTTCTGAAAACGATAAAAAAACGAAAACGATCCAATATTCGGGAAGCATGATTTTCATATTTTGTATGAAAATAGATAAAAATACGCAAACATCGTCCTTGATTTGAGAGACAGACAACTGAAGCGAAGTTATTAGGTCAGGTCTAGTTGAAAAAAACACATTTTCAATAGTTTTTTTTCTCTCGGGTCAATAGAGATTTAGATCTTTCACGAATAAGTTATTCGAGCTTTTATCATTGGGAATTTCAGCTTTTGGGAATCAAGTCCCAAACCAATTAAACATCTTGAAACATACCCAGCGCAGATCGAATTTAAGATAACAAAAATAAACGGTTTCGATATTTTAATCATTTTCCTCTTAATAAAAATTACATGTTCACAAATCCCAGTATAAATGTTACAAATTTAATCTTTTCCCCCCGAAAGTTTATCTTTATTAACATATTGTGTTAAAAATAAAAAATCGAGCTTTACAAGTATTCCGCTAAATGGATTTCATATTCTTCCCACCATTACAGTTATCTCAATTTATGTTTATCGATAAAACGTTGCAATACTCCGAATATATTGTCGAGAAGATCATTTTTGTTAATTTCAATAAATCTGTGAGAAATAATCTTAAAAAAATGCAACATAAAATAAATAATAACGTAATATCTTACTATAAAAAATATGACAGTGGTTCTCATGAATGCTATGGCAGTAAAAAAATCATTCAAACGTTTGAAAGGCATTTCGATAACTCCTAATAAACGGGGAAGGTGACACAAAGAGATATTACAACGGTGCTTTCAGTAGCAGTAAAATTGGCCTGGGCACAATGACGTAGTTTTCAGACGGAAAAGACTTAGGAATCCAGACCAACCCTGGTCAGACGATATTAAAATAGCTAAGCATTTTTAGGAAAACAATTAGGAAACACTATGGTCTTTAGATAAAGCGCCCTTAAAATGCCGCTACTAAACTACCAATAAAACAAAAAGTCAGGTTGGATATGCAACTAAAAACTCGAGAATCGTGAGCTTTGGCGTCATAAAATTTGCATAAAAAAAACCTTTTTTCAACTCGTAACACATGTTCATGAGATATGTGACTTTGATATATCTATTTGACTATCAAAAAATAATAACTACTCTAGTTCGTATTATCGATGCGGTTTTCATTTATTGGAAAGGCTATGTGACAAAGATTTTAAATTATTTTTTGTTAAAAAAAATAAATATTTTCTTCTTTTTTTAAACTTATTTTGTTGTTGTTTTTCTTTAAATATATTAAGTTATGATTTCTGTGATTGAAATAAAAATGTCAGAAATATATTCCATTACAAAATATAATTATATAGATTGTTAATGATTAAATAAAAACAAATTCATAACTTTATTCCACTTTTTTATTTTTTGACTGGACCGGTTTCAGCCTATAACGGCCATCTTCAGACTAATACAGGTTGTTCTTATTCTATGGCTTATATACTATTTTTGGGATGTCAGGGGTAGTAAACCATGACTTTACTTTAATTATATTTATTAGTATTGCTGCTTGATTTTACTAGTTACAAGTTACTTTTAGTTTACTATTTTATATATCTATCTGGTATGAATTTTTATTTAAGATGGGTTACAGTTGTATTTCTCTAAGTATGATTTTACGATGTATTTATATAATGCAAGGTTGGTGAATACTGATTATTAATGAGTTTATTTCAGGTTTTCCCATCTTATGAAACCGGTCCAGTCAAAAAATAAAAAAGTGGAAGAAAGCCATTAATTTGTTTTTATTTAACCATTAAAATGGAATTGCACCATGAATTAACAGTTACAAAATTAGAAATAATATAGATTGTTAGTTATAAAACCTGTTGACAAACGACTATTGTTGCAGTGTAACGGGACTTTATTGTAATAATATATACGTAACTTTTGAAAAAAAAACATTTATACGGCGGCCATTGTTTGTTAAATATAACAAAAATATTTATATTCAGGACAATAGTGTTGAAAGATACTACGACTGAGCTGATGCTGACTCAATATTTTTCCGCATTGTATATCAATATACTAAAAAAAATTATATAAAAGAAATCAAATCCCGGGTAAAGCCGGGTAATAGAACTAGATATATCATATATTTGAAAAATGTCATATTCAAAAGTTTATGTATCCAGTGTATCTTTTTTCATTTAAACATAAAATAATGAATATTCTCTCACCTTTAAAAGAAAATTTGTCCCCGCCATCTATCCTCGTGATGTTGTATACTTCCAGGGGTTGCGTAGGTGCGGCCGCACACCCCGTAAGAACCAGAGTCCACGTGAGAACCGCGGCCCAGGGGGGTGCCTTGAGCACTGCTGGAGCTTTGGCGGCCTTGGGAGGCCGCGGGGGATCGGGGACCGTCATTGGACCGCTGACCGCGGCTTGGACCGCTCTGGCTGGATGTGATCAGTCGGCATGTGTTGCATGTTATTAGCCTAGAAAAAAAGTTATGTTATAAAAAAGCAGTATGAATATTTGTAATTAATATTTTTAAATACTTGTGTAAGATAATGGATTTGCATTCATTACGTCAATTAAATCAAAAGGGTAAGCAGAGAAGGTGGAAGGCCTCATACTTCTCTCCTAGTAAATATTACTAGCACCATACACGATATACGAGGCCTGTTTAAAAGAAAAGGTGAATTTTGTATTTTAGCGGGCTGTGTACATTCGATTATCGTTTTTTTTTTTGTATATATTCTTTGATCCATTTTTTTCAAAAGTAAAAAATCGAAGAACACACAGAAAACGTGACTAACCTTTCCAGTTGTCAAAAACAAACCACTAATCCAAAAATGGCTGATAATGCTAACATATGATAAACATGTGTGTACCAACTTAAAAAAAAATGATAATCGAATGTACACAGCCCGCTAAAATACATAATTCACCTTTTCTTTTGAACAGGCTATGTATACCTATTACATTTGCGACACGTTCCAGAGATAATCTCAGTATCGCCCTGGTGAAAGGCTACTAAAATAAGAAATCAGATACGAAACGTTACTTGAAATAAAATTAGCGTTATTTAGTGACCAGATCTGAATGGCCAGATTTACTAAAAAATATGAAATTTGAAGTGTTTGTCTGCTTTGTAAAAATAATACTTGGACTAATTTACATAGCGCCATTTTTTTTAAATATCACCTCAAAGGCGCTTCTTTCTGCCTCGGTTTGGTTTGAGCCTAAACATTGTTCGATTGGTACACACTCTCAATTTATACCAATGTGTTGTAAATGTTAATTTCTTCCTAGAAGATTACTCGTACATGAAAACGGCAATAGGCATTAATATATTGCTGTACTGGAGGAATACAGCTTGTCAGATAACTTTAATAGCGGGAATCCTGTCTCTCCTGAGGCCGGAAAAAAATACAAAACCAGTTTATAGTATAATACCAGGAATACATTATGTATGTTCAAACTGGGGGTAACGAATAATTTCTAAAAGGTTCATAACAGTTGGGATCATCGGGCACTACTGGTAGAGGAGAAAAAAATAAGACAGTAGAGTATGGTAGTGAGGCATGGAACTGGCAAGGAAGGATGAAAGTAGACTGAATGCTGTGGAAATGAGATCCCTATGGCGTATGTGCGGTAAAACCACGTATGGCCGTGTTAAAAATGTGGACATCCGGAAAGAATGCATGGCTGATGTAAGCGTAATGAATAGGACAAAGAAAGGGACGCTTAGGTGGTTCGGGCATTTATAGCGAATACATGAAGAAAGGAGTGTGAAAAAAACAAATGATGTGAACGTGAATGGAAGAAGAAGTCAGGGACGCCTGAGGAAGAGACGGCACGATCAAGTAAATCAATCGGGCCATGTGAAGAGTCCGAATAACAGAAGAGTATGTAGGAGACAGTGCATAAATGTGAATGAAACAAGGTGTGTGTGCCAAGACAGAGTTGTATGGCGGTCCGTCCTCTCTGTCTACGCTTGCGGGAAAACGACGTGATGATTAGTTGGGAAAAATAGTCGACGATTGGACAAGACACAAACCCAAAGTTTGTTTTATTTTCTTCCAGATTTTATGAATATCTATCTAACTAACCCCCATCCCCTTTTACCTCGAAAGCGGACAAAATACTTTTAATTTAATTAAAAATCATTCATTTTTCATCCATTTACAAAATTCAAAATATTTCTAGATTTATTCGTGTAGGTTTCCAAATAAATTTATTATGCATTGAAGCCTTGGCTAAGTCTTATAAGAACTTTTATAAATCAATACAATTACATGCATATCTGACAAATCAGTGACAAATTACACTGGAGCCATTGAGGCAGTGTTCAACAGCATGGTGGAAGCACCAAAACGCTTAGCTTATAAACGGTATATCACATTTCCTATACAATTATTATTAGACTCGCAGTCGGGACATTATTCAGGCTGAATGCGGCGAGCTGCTAGCCCTGGGCTAGGTTTCTGAAATATCTAGTACGTACAGAGGCGTGTTGTGAGGTGCTAATATTCACAATTATACAGTAAAAACCATTTAGTGGGCAGATTGATAGCGATTGAGTACTGAGCCAGTCGTTAACACCGGGTTATATTTTTGGTAAGCTTGCGCTCGTGTTTTTGATTACAGTTTTGTGTCAAGGTTGTTTTGATGTTTTTGTTTGTTTTTTGATTTGCTGTGTTTTATTAAAATTGTAAGTTTTTATTTACCAGGTCCACAGTTACTATGTTTTTTACATATTTATTTATTTATTTTTTCGTATGCGGCCGAGAGGGCTTTTACATTAAAGGTTTACAATTGACAGTAAAAAATGAGAATTATATGCACAAACAAAATAAGGAATAGTTGTAGAGTAGTAAAAATAGTGTTTAAATACACAAATATATTATTGATTAAAGATGTATGATGTTTTAGCCTTCTTGTATCTACAATCCGCGCAGTTAAATACATCAGCCACCTCTGTGTATGTACCATATTACCAATTACATGTAATTTAGGTGCAAGCGAGTATCTGAAAGACTCAGTCCTGATGATATTGTTACAACTAAACAAAATTTTGGATCGAGTAGTTCTCGTTGGTATGTGAATGGAAATAAGGTTCAATAACTCAGGGCTGTCTATAATAGCATTCAATTATTATATATTTTATTTTTCTAAGCTCTGTTTTTGCTTTAATTTATATAATTTTCTAGCTTAACTTAAAAAAGTTAGATAGTATTGTAAGCTAAGCTCTTGATATGTGCATATTTTTTTTTTTTTTTTTTTTTTTTTGGTAGATTTTTAGTTAAACTAAGGTGGTTTAAACAGCAAATAAAAATAATTGACAATCCTCAAACATATCAAAATGAACGACCGCTGTGCATTTGTGCAGCTATCCATTAATTTCTTTAAATAACTGCTGCATAATAGAACTAATATTTGCAAGATCATCCGACTGGAAAAAATGGCTGCATTTTAACACTTAAATATTCTGCATGTGACTCAAGCTATATGAGAAAAGAATACAGGTATATGAGAGAAGCATTAGAATTTACCTGAAACCTTTAAAACACCTTAATACTTTTGTTAATTAAAGGGTCTCCGTCTTTTATTTGTCCAATCTTGTTTGAAAGCATTTCGTATTATTTATGCAATACCACGTGCAGTCACTGGTGGTCTATCATACATTTAGCTCTCCGGGGAGCATAATTCTAGCAGCCTTATCTGCCCGCAAAGCCTTCTTCCTTCTGGAAGCCCCGGGTCATGGGCGGCAGGTGTTTGTAAATTCCTTTGTTTGTTCTATCAATACTTCATAAAAACTACTTACATTATCTCGGTATAATGTTACAAAGCATAAAAAAGGCTCTGCTGCCTTAGATTTGCGAACGATATACGTCGTAAATATATCCAACTAGCTGACGCACCCGTTTCGCTATCTTATTCTCTGCGAAATCCAGCCATTGTTTTCATCCTGAAGAGAAACGATTACATTGTAGGACCTTGGTGCTTAGCGTCCCAAGGATAATATTTCAATTAATATATAATAACAAAGACGCTGAAACAATGATCATCATTGTTTACGACAATTTTGGGCCGCAGTTCTAATGAGATAGGTATTTTTTTTTTCACTCAAATCTTGTCAACACAGTTATCAAAATATTGGCACCATTTGAAGTTCAACGAGGTGTTCATTAAATTATTTGAAATTTATATACTGTCTTGATTAAGTAGACTGTTTTATCAAATTCTTTCACTTTTTTTAAAATATAAATAAATTTAGTGTGAGTTTCTGCACTTTACATGTTAGCCCTGACGATGGACACTGTAAGGCTATATTAATTGTCTACTAAAGAAATGTGCGATTGTACAACATGGTGAATACCCCTTGAAATCAACCAACGTATTTATAGTAATTGTTATTGCTTTAAAGGCGTGACAGCTGTATCGCCTTTCAAATGCATTGTAAAAAAGTAGGAGAAAACATCAAAAATGACAATTTACGTTAAGTTTAGAAGTCAAACGAGCGTTAGACGAATTGAAAAATCATAGTTATTTACTACTAATAATAACGAAAGTAAAAAAAATATCATCAAAACGTAAAACAATTGTTTTTGTATTATGTCGCCACATTGAGGACTCGAGAAAATTAACTACTGTAATTCATATCACTGACCGACAATTGCTTTAAAAAAATATATATATATACATATATATATATATATATATATATATATATATATATATATATATATATATATATATATATATATATATATATATATATATATATATATATATATATATATATATATACCTACATATAGTGAATATCGCAACAAGAGTCCCCACTGCTTCCGACCGTCTAGAGCCAGTGAGACTATGTCATCCATAATCGGGGTATGTTGTGAGGTTGAAGGTAGTGGTGAAGGAAAGGATATAGGGAAGATAAAGGTTGAGAAGTACCTGGCTTTTAAATCTGGTCAATAAACACGGCTTAAGCCATTACAAGCAACGTTTCAATTCTGAATTGTGTTTTTTTGCCAAGGTGGTACTCGAGTAACTAACACTCTGGGACGTGCCGCAAATATACCAAATACTATTTTATATGAATTAAATGTCTAATTTTGAAACTGTAGACTGCAGACTGGTCTGAAGATGCCCGTCATAGATTGAAACCGGTCAAATCTTAATAAAAAAATAGTGGAATAAAGTCACAAAATTTGTAGTTTTAAATCATTTGAATTAAATGTGTTATGACTCGTATTAATTAGATAAAAGTTATTTGCGCACGCCGGGTTAGAACTTTCGACCTCTGAATTCTTAGTCGAGCGTGTTACCACTCGACCTAAACTATCTAACTAACCATCACGCCGTTTCCCCGCAGGGGTAGGCAGAGAGGACGGACTGCCATATAACTCTGTTTTGGCACACACTCCTTGCTTCATTCACATTCATACACCGTCTCATATATAATCTTCTGTTATTCTTACTCTTGACATGACCCGATTCAAGTATTTGATTTACTTGATCGTGCCATGTCTTTCTCATTCACTTTCGCATCATATATTCTTTTCAGATTACTTTCTTCGTTCATTCGCTCTACATGCCCAAACCATCTAAGCGTCCCTTTCTTGATCCTATTCATTACGCTCACATCAGCCTTTGCATTCTTTCCGGATATCCACATTTTTAATACGGTTAAACATGAACTTACTTGTTCAAATCATGACCCCATGCTCAGTTGGCATTTTTAATTAAGAACTTGAAGGATTATCGGGACACAACAAGTCTAATTTGACGTTGGCAAAGGAGCGTGTAGCATGTCCAGTTCCCTCGAGAATGTTTACCATTCCATTGTGGGAGGGACTCGAGTGTCTTTGCTAGGGCATCGAGGCAAGTGCCCATTTGCATTATAAGCGAGGGCCATTCAACGTCAGTCGCTATTATCAAAGATTACTTAGGGTCATATATTAAGCGCTCTCGCTGGTGGTTACCGGTGGTTTGTCAGAGGAAAACGAATGGAACGGGTACGAGTGCCCGTCAAAGGAAAAACTTGTTGAGTTATCAATAAGCAGATCCAGAATAAGCAAGTTGGCATTAGTGCTTCGGAACAAAGCGAATTCACCGCTTAAAGCACAGTAAGTACCTACTTCAAAAGTATCTGGATATTATAACATCAGATTTAAAGATATTTTCGTAAAAATAAATCACTTTGTGGTTAGACAAATTTTATAAAAAATAAATAATAACTTTGTATCTGACCACAGATTTTATTTTAATTTTTATGACCGACTGGTTTTGCTTGACCTAAGGATCATCAGGGTACAATGTCATACCAAACAAAAAATGCAAAGTGTGGGGTTATATCTACATAGTGGGGTTACAGAACAAAATATAAAATAAAATAACAGGACAGTGAGAAAAAAATAGAATAACATTGTTTTATATCAAATAAAATAGAACAACAGTGGCAACACAATAGAATAACATTTAAAATATAAAAGAAGAACAGAAAGAGACAGATAATATGAAATTAAAGAAGTGACGATGATGCTTAGACTAAGCGAAACCGATCGATCATAAAATTTTAAATAAAATCTGTGGTCATATGCAAAGTTAATATTTAATTTTCATTAGATATAAATATGTTTAATGCGGGATAATCTTACTGGAAACAAAATTACAGCACCATTTTAGGGACTTTTCGAAGAATGAGGTTAACATTACCAGTGGCATTTTTACAGAAAGTAAGTATTTACTTTCCTTAAAAACTAAATTTGTATTACTTAAAAAGCAGTGATTTAGTAAGACGAAAGTTTTAATGTCATAATAAATATAATATGTCATCATTTTACGTATTAAAGTTTAACATGCTTTAACACTCAACATCTCCACATCGATTTACACGAAAATAATTGAAGACCTGACGGACATTGTACTTACAAAATAAATTATTCACTCGAAGGCATCGTGCTTAGGTATGCAAGTATGTACATTACATAAGTTCTTTTCAATCAGACCGGAGCTTTTAACGTAACAGCACCAATGGAGAGTCTTGCAAATAAACTGCCAAGTTGATATCTAGTAGAGCTTCTACGTAAAACTAACGCTACTCTCAGCAATTATGGAAACCAGTTTATTTTACTTCTGGTATATCTGTGCTTGATGCATCCTTGGGTTCCAGGCTATTTGAATGTTCCGTGAATATTAAAAACTGATTGCATTTGCATTAAACATGCAATTAATTAAATATGAAATGTAAAACAGGTATGTGTTTAACTACATCTTGTTTGTGAATTTGAAATATTACCTGTGGAGTATCAATAATAATAGTATGATCTTCTTGCTTCTAACATTTACGCTATTTGCTACAAATGCAAGCAGAGGTGGTAAATAATCCTTATCTCTGTTTCCCAACACTTCCAAATCTGAAGGTACCGGGTGGCTTAGCTAAGACAATTCAACACTATTTATAGAGATTTTTTTTTTTTAATACTAGATTTTAACAGATGTTTTACTTACGTGAATACAATCCAGCTATAAAAATTCAGTTAGTGTACAATATATATATTTTTTAAATTACAAATACAAAGGATACATCGAATATAAAATTACAAAAACTCAATCAATGATAAATAGTACAGAAAAAAAGCAAGATACACAAAGAGAGACAAAAAGATAAACAACATAATGTTTTATATTTTTAAGCAATGGCAGGACATTTTTTTTTTTGAATTTGTACAAATCATCGACAAAAATGTCTACATCAGCACACTCTATCCTATTATACAGTCGACACATTTGAAACAGAGGGCTAAGGTGCGCAATATTATTTCTAAATGTACTCAGGTGGAATGTGCTATGGCGTCTTAAATAATAAGAATCAGGTATATTTATTTCAATACTGCTAAGACATACTGTAGTATCGAGAAGATATAATAAGACATTTTAAATGACTTATTTGTTTGTGGTTTTATGTGAATCAATTTTAAAGTATTTAAGGCATACGTCATATGATTTAAGACGGTCATGTAGACCACATTTAAAATATAACATTCTTAGCATTCTAAGATTGTGTATTATTGTTACAGCATTGGCTATATAGAAAGATAAGTAATAATTGTAAGGAAAAGCTAAAACTCTCAAACGGTGAAAAAATTAAGCAGATTTTCAAAGTCGACGCTTCTGTTTCTAGTTCAAAAAAATCATTTTAAAAATAAAAAATATAAAAAATTTTCTCGTATATTATTATGTTATATGACATTTATTTTTGTACAGTGATTATCGCACAAGATTCCCAACTGCTCTTAACCGTATAGAGCAAATAAGAATATAGCATGCCCAATAAGGGTGTGTTGTGAGGCTGAAATTAGTGGAGAGAGATAGGAGATGAGAAGAAAAAAGTTGAGCTGACTATTCAAATCTGGTCACCAAACACGGTATAAACCATTTCTACCAAAGTTTCGATTCTGAATGGTGGTCTTTCACCAGGGCGATATTTAGAGTATCTACCATTATACTTCTATGACCGGTTAGTAGCTGAGTGGAGAAACGCGTCGGATTCCCATCCGGGCGTCGAGGGTTTAATTCTTTTGCTAGCTAAGTCCTCCGTCATTGCACAAACAACATCATCCGTTTATTATGATGGTAGTAGGAGTTATTCAAATATTGTCAGGTTATTTGTAATCCGGGAATGTTTATATCTATTGTTAAACAAAATAAACAAAACTACAATAATAATGATAAGTATTTATTCCAGTATGTGGAGAGGTTGGTAAAATCCTACACATTCCATATAAAATATACGATAATAAATAGATAAATGGAACAAAAAAAATCAAAACTTAAATTTAAAAAAAAATTACAATATAAAGCCTTTAAGGAGCTGTGGCATTTGTTAGTTTGTGAGAGTCTAATATCTTTCTCTAGTAAGCGTCGATGCTGGAGGCTGTACTGAGATTGTTCTCGGAGATGTTTATCTTATGATTATTCTATATAGATTTATAAAGCCTTCAATTTTTTTTTCTGTTTGGCAAGCTTTTATAGCATTTTCTATTGAATTGTTAAAAATGTATAACATATAATACGAGTATATGAATTAATCTAAATTGGTGGTAAATAAGGAGAAGTAACCATATTTTTATAAACTACATTTCGTTATTAAGACAATAATTATCTTGAGAGTTAAATGATTTATTTTTATTCTTCCTTAATTAATTTATTTAGCCTCAATACATATGTATGTACTCGCATAAAAGTAATATGTGGGTATTGATAAAAATATAGATCTGTTCAATTTTGTCCGCCATAACACAGGGACATCCCTAGAATGGCGAGTGAAAAATATAGCAAAAATGTACAACAAACATAATTTAATTAAGTTAATAAAAAAAGCTTACAGTCCACAATGGAGTACTGATACCAATCCTGATATATTGCAGTGAGGTATGGATCTGACAGAGTTAGGATAATAGTAGATTAAATGCTGCAAAAACGAGATTTAAAAAAAGTGTCCTGACACTCCTGACGTGTACGCCGACAGAAGGTTCCTTAGAACGGCGTAGGAAAGTGGTGGGAACCACTCGACTAGTGAGAAAAGAAAGCAAAAATGTTGCATTACATTTCACAAAAGTTTCTCTTGAAAAGAACATAGATTGTTGGCAAACTGACTTTAGAAAACATGCATTTAAAACAAATAAATTTAAATCCAAGCTGTTTATATTGGCGATTATCTAATTATTGGTTTGTACCATAAAATCTAAAGTGATGGTATTATAAACATTATTTATGGGTAACGAATTAACGTCATGGTAATATCGATACGGTTAATACAACTACTTTTCAATAAACTTATTACTGTTAATCTTCGAAACGGGTAATCCAACATTTATTGCATAATTTAAATTTAATATTTAAATGACATGTTTTATTATAAAATTTAATACACTTGCGTGAATTTATGAAAATAACCGTAAACAAACAGTCTAGGTAGAAAACATGCTAATAATCCTGTATAAATCATTTATAATAATAAAATCAAAAGTTTGAATTTGATTAATTTATAAAAGCTTCGTGCTTTATCTTGATATTCGTTATTAAAACAATATTAATAATTTTCAACGAAATATGAAACAGAAGATTACAGAAAAAAAAATAGATCGCGTCCGAGACTTGAACTCGGAACCTCTACTCTATCCTGGAGTAACACTCGAATGAAGCCATCAAGACCTCATTAGAAAGCGACATTTTTAAACGATGTGATTCTTCTATTTTAATTTCTAATATCTTCTGATTTTAGGCTGCCATCATTATTGGAATGTATTAAGTAACGTGTACAAAGCTACTGCATGTACGATTATATGGTTCAATTTGAAAGGGATTTTTTATAGGGATCTGGGTTTATTATGGTATATTAAGATTGACGCAGCAATTTGGACCAATAATGATTTGATTGTTAGATATCTCGAAAAAAGAGAATTATGATGTGAATTAACCATAATATTGTTTAGTTCTTTTCTAATTGGAAATGCAGTATAAACCAGAAGTTGAATAATTAAAGTAATTTATTCTTAAAAGCCGTCAAAGAAATTTAACTTTGTTTTATGTTCGAGTTTAGTGTTGAAAAGAAGCAGTTTCCCAATGATGTTTTAAAACCCGCCCTGAGCATATTGACACTTGAGCGCGAAATCAATTTGACTGCGTCGTAAATAAGTAATTAATTTGTTATTCCTTTTTTAATGACTGTTATCTACGTGACGATGTTTAATCCTAATGACGCCGAACTTTAAAGGTCACTTTTCGCAAAAATGCCACCGTAACCGAACCTTGTGATGATGTGAGGTTGAAAGAGGTAGAGCAGAAGAAGGCTGGAAAACAGCTGGCTATTCCAATATGGTGGCCAAGCTTGGCTAAAACTAATGCAAATGAGTAGATAATCTTTGAATCGCTCTAGTGAAATACCACCATTCGAAATCGATGCGTTGCTTCAAATGGGTTTAGCCATGTTTTGTGACTAGATCTAAATATCTAGGTACTTGCCAACATTCCCTTTTCCCATCTTCTTCTTCTCCCCAAGACAGTTTAGAGCAGTTAAAACTTTTGTGCAATATTCACTTTAAAAAAATAAATTTTTAAACAAATTTATAACAAATTGGCAGTCTTTGTGTATTTTTTTTTATAGTTTATACCGCACAGGAGCGTATTTTAAATGGGTCATGTTTTTTTTAAGCATTTGTTACCACAGTCTTAAAGCAAAAATAAAAACACATTTATAAGATACACAATAAAATTGTATGTCGGAATAAAATAATAATAATAGTGAACTTATAAAGCGCAGTTTTGTGATATTTCACCTCAAGTACGCTTCATACTAAATTAATTATTCTAGTAAGACTAACTAATAAGGAGAAGATAATATGTAAGCAAATTAAACCTATCTAAAATCATGATTGCCATCATAAATCGTGAGAGAAAAAGGTTCAGATATGGGTATAACAGTGCATGTGTACATTGACAAATAAAAAAAAAACAATTTACGAGAAGCTAAGGGTCTGAAAATTCAGATGAAATGAATTAATTTAAAAAACCATGTTTAAGCAAAGAAGGGGGAAAAAAGAGATGGAGAAGAGGAATGTAAGGAAGTACCTGGCTATTGAGCAGATCTGGTCAACAAATACGGAAAAAGCTAATGGTGGTCTTTCACCAGGCGATACGTACTGAAAGTACCTACAACTCTGGAAACTTAACTTTTCTGGCTGTCGGCGAAAGCGCCCTCCATGCACATAATGCATGTGCAATATGCACCCATTTCAAGCACGCGCCAATCTCATTGAGGACAGGGTAATAGCACCTATAATGACCATAGTACCTGTGGGTAGGCCTCAAGGCAGTTCAATGTTCAGTTCAACGGAGGTACTGATAATACTGCACACTTGGTACTAGCATTCAAAGGAAACATAATTCATAATTATTTACATTCATTTTTCAAATTTCACAAATCATAACCTCATTACAACTCCCGTCATTATAAGCCGTTTATCTTTATTTGAATGGATTTGTTCATCATAGGAAATTCAAAAACAGTTTAAAGCCATTTTGAAGTTTGGTAGAACACTATCCAGACGATGTTTCATAAAAAAGAGCGTTTAAACAACTTTCATCATCAATTATTACGTATTTTGAAATTTTAAAACGAGATGATAATTTATCATATCGACGCTGAAAATGCAAAAGGACTGAAACGCCATTTTGGGAAGCTTACACCAGAGCACTTAAAAGTTTTTTGTTTTACTTTAAATAATTAATTATAAATTCACAAGTCTAAGTAGCTGGTTGGATTTTGAAAAAAAAAGTTATCTCAGGTAACTCAATGCTCAAAAAGAAGCAACAAAAAGCTGAAAAAAGTCACACACTTGTGCCGCTTGAGTCAAGCCTTCTCCCAAATGATGAATATATTTTAGATGGCTGAGGGGCCACAAAAGTCTTCAGATTCAAACGAGAGTCAGAGTATTCGATGCATAAAAAATAACTAATCAAAACTGCATATTTGACTCATCTTTGATCAAAGTGTCGCTTAAGCCTTTTTAACTTTTCCAGCGACAATATAATCAAAGGTTTATAGATTTCTTACTTATTTTCTCTGCTTAAATTCTCATTAAAAATAACACATTCAGCCTAGTATTAAACATAAGTACGTACTTACAAAAAAAAAATTAATTGAATTAACGGAAATAGGACATGGACCATCATCGAAGAAAAATTAAAAAAAACTCGTTCTAAGTGACAGTATCGATGATTGATGACAGGCAGCCATTCACCGATCTGTTTTAAACCTATAAGAATGTTTTCTATTTATAATTTCTTTATGTTTTCGGTATTCTTGTTATTCTTTGATTTCTAAGAAGAATTCTGTACTTCGCTGGAGAGTTTAAAAGGGTTTCCGGAAACTCTTGGATCACATTTGAAAGATTCCGGAGACATGTTGTCAAATGTTTTTTTTACAAATATTCGTTCATTTGTTAGCAATGAATAACAGGTAATGGATTTTTTGTGATAAGATAAATAGTATCGTGTTTTTTTTATTATTATTATTAATGGGGATCTGTATCTCGATTGCCAACATATTTATTTATGAAACCCGATAAAACCAGTGTCAAAAACTATCATTTATTAGAACCTCGAAGTAAGAATATCTATGGAGAGAGAGCTAATTTATTTTACCCAACGTAAACAAATTTGCGATAAATTAATTTCTCCGGGTTTTTACGTCGTATACCGTGAGAGACGTCGTAGACCGTGGACAACAAAGTTTTGGCAAAATTTCACACCACTTCAAAGTATCGTAACCATGTTCTTTGACTCGTGCAACTGAACATAACTCAACGGTTTTTTAGGTTTTATGGTATAATTATTTTTATAAGAATACTGTGAAAAAGTGGTTATACGAATAAACAAAAACATTGTGTCTACATGTGCTATGAATGGATGTATAAATACCGTAACCCTAGTCTTAGCCACGCCCAGGTCCAACCGAGTCAGTAAAACCTAGTAAAAACTGAGTACAGATCGATCTACAGCGTTACCTCCTGTATATTATTGCTCTAAGATTAGAACTAAAATGTTTTCTGCAAAAACTCATAACGTTTTAGATAAACGATATAACGATAAAAAAATAAATTTTATATTTTCGTAGAATGCAATCACTTTGTAGTTTGACATATTTAATGAAAATTAAATGACGATTTTGTATAAGACCACAGATTTAATTTTATATATACATAACCGCATACTTTGTATTTTTTAAATAAGTTTAATTTTGTACACTGATGCTTAGGCTAAGCCAAGAAACTGGTCGGTGATAAAAAATAAAATAAAATCTGTGGTTGTACAAAGTTATTATTTCGTTTTCTTTAAATTTTATACTTTGTTTTATTTTCTTTAAATAATTATCTACATTATTATTGAATACATTTGGGTGTAAAATGAAAAATTTGCTGTGTGGTCAAAAAATTATACTAACACATGTTGGGTGAATCCATAAAGGTAATATATATATTTTTTCATGTGGTGGTGTTCTCAAATAAAGAATTATAATTATTGAAATTAGAATTTACTTTAAAGCATCATTGCTTATTTTTTAATATTTAAGTAATATCAATATCAACAACAATCATTACAAAGATGGGGGCCAAATTGGAGGAAAATTTTAAAAATATTATCAACAATCTTCAATGAAAAATATGAGATCTATTAAACTTGTCCGTTTCTAATAAGGTACCAAGGCTGAATTAGTTAAAGCGTTGCTCCCGGATAGAGTAGAGGATTTGAGTTCGAGTGTGAGTTATGACCATTGTCTTTTTTTATTTTCTGGCTTTTTCTGTTTCATATTTGTGTTGTTGATTATTAAGATTATTTAAAAATTTAAAAAATAATTAAAACTTTGACTTGTATTAGGTTTGAAACAAAGTAAGCACTCCTCCAATATATTCTAGTTAGTTAGTTGAATAATTGATTTGACAGGTAACCAGTTATGAAGTAAATTGGAAGACTCAACTGACTGTTGTAACGAGTAACGGACATTTCAACAATTTTCTCATCTTCCTAGTAAACGTAATGTCGCGCGGTGGGGCGAATTATGCGAGCAGCCACACGTACACTGGTCACGTGTCGCCGCAATGCCTTATTTCATACATCTTCAAAGCCTTTTTAACACCGCAAACACGAGAATCCCTCGTTAGACAACATTGGGCACGTTGAACACGAACGGCACGTTCCGAGCGTTACGAGATTTTCAAACCCGCCCAGAAAAAAGAAGAAAGACGAACTACGTGATTGAAGTGTGGTGTTTTGAAATGGTGAGACACTTCTACGAGGTGGGAGTCGGGTGTATCCGGTTACCGTGTAGACGTATGGAGCATGCACAACCGCAGGTTATTGATTGGTTATTACGAGAGAAAATTGTACAAAATAACATGGATTTTTTGAGGAATTCTGCCATACTTACGCATTATTCATATTATTATGTTTTTTACTACCTGTTATAATGTAACACCCCAGCTTTTTGTGAAGATATTTTATACAGAAGGCTTCATAAGAATATATTTTAGTACGTGGTGGCTGTTAAGAGAGATTTAATCTAAAAGCGATGTGGTAAAATCGTTCCAAAAGTGCATTTGTTTGTGGTTTAGGTGTGAAAATCATTTTATAATAATACTTTGTAAAAAGAATCTTACTATAAATTGTTGATTTCCCAATTTGTTACAATTTTGACTGTTGCACTGTCAACCCCATGCGTTTTTTTATGTGAATACCGCACAATTATCACAACTACTCCGAACCATCTGGAGCCAGTGGGACTATGGCACTCCTGATTGGGGTATGTTGTAGAGCTGAAGATAGTGGAGGAGGTAAGAAGATTAGGAAGAGGAAGGTAGGGGAAGTACTTGATTATTCAAATCTCGTCACCAAACGCGGCTAAAGCAACTTTAAACAACGTTTTTTAACCTGAATGGTCATCTTCCACCAGGACGATACTGAAATTATCTTCCTCTCTGCCAATAATGAAGATAAAAGTATGTTTTCAAGCTTTTAAATTTTATGTTTATTTAAGTTTTTTCACCCTTGACCGAAATGTTGTAAATTTCCTAACTTGAAAATGATCTCATACCAAATTAATAAACGGAACAAAGTTAAACATTATTGTAATATTGCTTTACCATTTGAAGTAATGATCGTTACAATATTAAAAAAAAAAAACAGTTTTTTTTTGTTTTGTTGATACCCGTTGTGCGGTGTAAAACTGGTCTAAAATAAATAAGTGCAATGAAGTTATTATTTAAAAACTTAAAATATTTATATTTAAACTAGGTAGTTATCAAATTATCGAAGGAAGCAAACACTTTGTAGCTTGACATTATAGTTTTAAATAAAAAATAATTTTGTTTTAAGCCACTTTATTTATACACATATAACAATTCAAGAATTTCAGAAGAATTCAATTTTAGAATTGTTATATGTGTATAAATAAAGTGGCTTAAAACAAAATTATTTTTTATTTAAAACTAGGTAGTTATCCTTGAAAAATTACGGTATGTAACTTGACTTGCCAAGAAATAACATAAATTGGTTTAATTTACCAATTCAAATATAAATTCACGTCTGCTAAAATACACTCAAGGTAAAAATACATTAGGTAGGTGGGGATTTGAAATGATTCTATTATAAATTTGAAAATTTCAATTGACATCAGTTTCAATTTTGAAAAGTTCACCCTCAGAAAAGAAATTATTTGCAGCTAATAACGGATTTTCAAAACGAATACCAGCTTTAAAATTTAAAATATCAATTCAATAGTCGATCTCCTGTTGTCCCTTTTTTGCAAAATGTTATTGATTTTTATCACCGAGTCGATCCTCATTTATTTAATATTTCAATTAAATTAAAAAGATAAATCAGAAATTAAATTTAAAAAAAACTCTTTACCGAATAAAACTACGTTAATTGGAGAATGCGGAAAAATTAATCATTTTCAGATATTACAGAACATCTTGTTAAATTAAGCGACTCGCAATTTTTTTTATTTCGGTAAAATATATCGACTTTTGCATTTTGTTGGATCTTATCGTGCGTTTTTGCAAAGAAATTTAAAGTATTTTAATTGAAATATCTGTTTTCCGACAGACCAAAGTTTTTTGTATTTTTTATGCCTTAAGAGGTGCATAATGTTGAAAGTTTTTGCTCTAGAACTCCTGACACCTAATCTAGTTTCAGAAGATTTGTTACACAAGCTAATGAATCCATTGATTGTGGGCAGGCCTGTACATTTACACGTATTATAGACTTACGCTGAAAACAAAGTGTTTATTTTATTATCTTTGGTAGCCACTGAGTTATTTAACTACATATGTAGAATATATGTTTAGCAAGCTAGTAACTTCGTGACGGATACTTTTTAAAGAGAGAAAGAAATCTCTGCATGGAACACTATATTTGAATTTAAAGCTTGTTTCGGACAAAACTGTATTTTCGTCGGATTTTGTTTTTTTTCCCCTTTCTTACTCTCGGTTTTTTTTTTCTTTTCTCTTTGACATAACATATTAACTTTAACGCATATATGTATATTTATATATATTTATGTATAAATGTATTATTGTGGCAGAGGAAATAAAATGTGATCCTGTTCAATTCAAAATTCTGATAAAGTTCAGGTTTATTACATTTTATATTTACGACAGCATACTTTTGTGACATTCAAATGAACAAAACTTCCTTAAATTTGTAATTTAAAGCTCCATAGACCATGACGGAAATGACGTTGCGAGCTTTTATTTTTTACATTAGTCTAGAAAATCAACACAAAAACTACACCTGTGCCAATTTCATGACGTCAGATCTCACTGTTTGAGAGTTGTGGTTGCTCCAGAAAAACAGTAAGGTTCACAACATTTTTCAATCACCTCATTTTAATCTTCCCACGCGGCGACTTAAAAAATATTAATAGACTACTAATCTTGAACAATGAAAAGTTTAATGTACCTATCTTTTAATTAAAAACGCATTTTGTTTTATGTTTCAATTCGTTAACCTAATTACAATCCAGTTAGCCAAAAATTCCGCACCTAATACATCGTATCCACTTTAACTACTGAACGGGTTCAAGATCGTGTTCATTTTGCAATTTATTAATAACATATAAATTGGAAAATTTATGATCACGAATGAAATACGTGAATATTAGACATTAACTTACTCAATATATCAACTTACTAGTACTAATATTAAGCAAAACAGTTTAGAAATCTGATATCTTGTATAGGGGAGTACATATTAAAAGTTTCTCCACTCGTTTCCTATCCTTCAAGCTCATAAATTTTTACTAATTAATTACAAGTGGTAGTCTTAGAAGTAATTTATAGCAGTTACTTTCAAATAGACTTGTGAGAGCTTACCGCAAGCATAAAACAAAAATAATTAAAAACCTACAAATTTATAGCGTTTTATATAGATGACCTGATCTATTTAAAATTTTATAGCTTTCAAAAAATTTATTGCGAAGATCTACAATTTCTAAATTCTTACGTCTAGTTATTTCGATCATTATACACAGCTCCTTTCAAACCAGTTGTTATTAAATCATATATAACTATTCCGACGTATCAAAAGACCTGGTCAATCGATTAACGTGTTATGTAAGATGGATTATAAAGAAGTTATTTTCAATTACCAAGCTCCTACGTAAAAAAACGTTGATGGTTTTTACCTACAAAAACCACACGTGAAGTTAAACGATAATTAATCCACGTATGATTAAACTACATCCCACAGAGTGCGGACATATATGATTCAAGTTAACGTTGATTGACAGTTTCAACAGTGGAAATAATAAAACAAAATTAATGTGAATTTTTAGATGTCCCCACATGGTCGATATTCTACATCATTTATACTCAAAACTTTTTTTTCAGGATAAAGGAAGGAGTGCACTTAAATTCGTGGGTACGGGTAGTCAAAGGAACGAAACAAGACACCGAAATTGAAACCTTTTTAAAATAAAGGCAAACATTTCCAAATTACAATTAAAACTGACAAATTATAAATTCCTGCTATTACAATCATTTTAGTGGTAAAATGTTGTTTGTGCAATGATGAAGGACTGGCGGATGATTGAACTCACGACGCACGATGTCTGGGTGGAAAAATGACGCCTTAAACCGCTCGATAAACTAACCGATCATTTTATTATTAAGTTGTCGCAAGGTCATTGAATTACAGCATTAAGAAAATAAGACAACCACTCAAATATTATACTTTATTACACTTGAGTAAAAAATATTGAACATTTGATTATCAATAAACCTACACTCTCTAAAAACTTGTTCAAATTATTGGAGGCTTAGAAGATAACCCAAGAACAAAATTAACTAGAACCCATCTGATATATTTTTAATTATTGCATAATATCATTTTTATATAAAGCGAATTTTCATATAGTCAGCTGGAACTTGGTTAAACGATATTGTTTAATACAAGAGGAAATTAAAATAAACATAAAATAATACTTTTAAAATATATTATATTTAAACATGTTGAGACCTATTTACATAAATATAAAAGAGTTGAAAAGTATTCTTATAGTGAGAACAGCCTCCAATGCAATAAAGACAATAAATATGAATTATTAAGAGGTTTAAAATAAATAAATAGACTATCGTATTAGTTTAAAATACAACACAAGAAAAGGCAAATAACATCGTTATACGTTACTTTCCAAGGGCCAAGACATTAACCTAAGCTTTATATATTTATTAGATATCTTCCTCATTGACATATAATGAAGAAGCTTTGAGATCGACTGGTTAGTAGCCGAGTAGACAAATGCGTCAAGTTCATAACTTAATCCACTGCTAGCTAAGTCTTCCATCATTACACAAGCAACATTTTCCGTTTATCATTATTATTTAAAAAATATATATATTGTACAACAGATATCAAATTCAATTACAGTACAATGGTATTATGA
Organism: Drusus annulatus; assembly: GCA_022651775.1. Classification (NCBI taxonomy): domain Eukaryota; kingdom Metazoa; phylum Arthropoda; class Insecta; order Trichoptera; family Limnephilidae; genus Drusus; species Drusus annulatus. The sequence goes on along the minus strand of JAGWCC010000222.1, from coordinate 1,817,245 downwards.
TGGCAGTAGGATTTTATCAACTATTGTCAGATAATATGTAGCCTGAGAATGTGTGTCTTTCTTTCTATAAAATAAGTAAATAATATCCTGCATGGGTTGGTACTTATTAATCACTTCAAAATTGTTACTCAACAAGATTGGTTTGAGGTCTTTCTTTGGATAAAATATTATTTTCTCAAGCCTAGTTACGTTACAGATATGCGTTTGAGTTAATACTAGTAATCTCGCAATAAGAATGCTCTAGTCATCAAAATATAATTAAGTTAATAAAGCAATTCACGCTGATTGTAATGTATATTCGAAAATGATTCAATTATGTTAACATTATCATAAACATGAAAATGTGATTAAACCATTTTATTAAGTTATTACCATCGAAACAACCAACCGGTTCGACGTAATTTGTATTACGTAACTAAGTATGGAATAACTTTTATTATTATTACAACAGGGTTATTTTTTAGTTGAGAGGCGTCGCGGGTTGAAAGGAAAGACATTAACTTGCATAAAAAAAATGAAATAGTGTATAAACGAAAAAATAAACACGTACGTTTTTTGTACAGTTAACTTGAGACTGTGGCAGCCCAAATCGGCTTATGTGGTGAGCCTGAAGATAGTGTGGAGGGGAAGGAGATGAGAAAGAAAAAGGTTGGAAAGTACCTGGCTATTCAGATCTGATCATTAAGCAGGGTTAAAGCCATTTCAATAACGTTTTCATTCTGAATGGTAATCTTTCACCAGGCCGATACTTAGAGTATTAACCACTCTGGAACGTGTCGCAAATATACTATATGAGGGGCTTAGAAGAAAAGGCAACAAACTACAAAAACGGTTCTGTAGCATTGTTAATTTTTGAATAAGTATTATAAAGAAGTGGAAGATACTCTAAGTATCGCCCTGGTAAAAGACCACCATTCAGAATCGAAACGTTATTGAAATGGCTTGAGCCGTGTTTGGTGACTAGATCTGAATAGCCAGGTACTTCCCAACCTTCATCTTCCCAATCTCTTTCCCCTCCCAACTACCTTCAGCCTCACATGCCTTCACCATGCATTAGTCTCACTGGCTCTAGACGGTTGGGAGCAGTTGAGACTCTTGTGCGGTATTCATATAAAAAAACAGAGAATTTTGTGCGCCAAAATGTTTGTGTACATTAAAGCAGAAACAATTTGAAACAATAATCTCTAAACGTAACAACATATTCACGAAAGAAAAATGTATAAAACGCTTTATCAACTTCTCAAGAAATAATTTACGATGAAAAAGGTGACTGCCTTTGTTTCTATACCCCTCATAAATTATTTTATATGAAGTAAATGTGTAACGACACATATTAATTTAAAAAATATATATTTGTACACCCTGATTGTGAGCCCGCGACCTCTGGACTCGTAGTCAAACATCTTACCACTCGACCATAGAGGTCGTCAATATTTATATGGTATGTCCAAACAGCTTTGTAAACATTTCCATTTGGAAATTATTTTTAGGCAAATTACGTGTCTGTTGCCTTATAATTTAAGCACCGCTATCCATGTTTAAAATCTACGAATAATAACTACGTAGCGTACATAAGACACTGAGACAGATTGTTATACAGAGGTAAAATTATAGGAGCGTGTCATTTATAGTAATGACTATTATTGACTTCGAGGTTGTGCTTGGTTATTCATTTAATTAGTCAGTATTCAACGGATTATAAAGAACGAGTATAAAGCTCGAAAGTTATTAGAAGTAACTTTATAATTAAATCAAATGAATTTGGTAACAGTTATGCTTAAAACTAAAATATTTGAGACACAGAATAGTAGTTGAGAAACTTTTTGTAAAGATTATTTTCATGAAATTATGGATTTACTAGAGAAAAATCACGGGACGTAATTTGACTTGCCGAGATAAATTATTAGTTGTTTTAATCCACTCATTTCAAATAAAGAATAAAGTCTGCTAAAATACATTATAAGTATTTACTTTATTAAGTAAATAGGGATTTAAAAAAGATTATTTTTAAAATTTGATAATTTCAACTAACAAAAACGTCCCAAACTCGTGTCGTTTGATTCAAGCCTTCTCCCAAATGATAAATATATTGTGGATGGCTGAAAGGCCACAAAAGTCTTCAAAATCAAACGAGAGTCAAAGTATTCGATGCAGAAAAAAAAACTGATCAAAACTGCATATTTCACTATTTTTTTACCAAAGTGTCGCTTAAGCCCCTTTGCCTTTCCAGCGAGGATATTATTCATAATCAATTAGAAACGGGAGTTTGTTTCAGTCAGTGGAAAATCGCGGTAAATCGCTTTATGTCAATTCCTTACTTGTCGAGATCATCGATTGCACAGTGGATAGGACGCGCGGCTAGCAGCCAAACGGATCGAGTCCGATACTCACAACAAACACCGACTTACTCCTTTTCTAGAACAAGTAAATCCAAGTGCAAAAAGTTGTAGGAACCAAAAATTGTTAGAGTTATAAAAGATTTTTTTCCAAGTAATTTTCGGAAACAAAATTATATGGAATTCACAAGGCATTTTTCAGTTTAATCAAAAATTGTTTTATAATTTAAAGCTTGTGTTTCATACCGGCACATAGGCATAACATTTTAATTTCAAATTTATATAAGTATCTTATTAAAAATTTACGCAGAATGAATATTAATATAAGTGATGTCTGTTAAGGTACATGGTTACGTAAGAATCCATTTCATCGACTTGCTGTGTAAGCCTATCAGGCGGTGGAATTTATTAATAAAACCACTACTGAACTGAATCTAATTTGTAAACGCTTCTATTATTTTTACCGAAGTTTTCCAATATTCCATTGGGTACCAACTTCTACACCCAAATAAATTGCTCACTCATAACGGGCAACCTCACAATCAAATTTAATCGAAACACCTTCGATGTAATTAGTACTGGAGCAATCGATTGGGCTTTCCTTGACTATGGAACTGATTTAATCACAGCTTTTATGACGCCGCTATCTAAGGTTTGATGATCGAATTATCGAAATATGCGCTCGCTCGTTTCGACGTATCTCAATAGAGCCACGAGCGTGTGAAAAGTGGGAGATTTTTGCAACATAACAAAATAATAATCAGTTTGGTATTATTAGGTACCCGTACCTTACTCGTTTAATTATACGATGTTCGTAAAAACATTAAAAAAAAATTAGATCAAAAACTACAGTTAGTTATTGCCACCCCTCTCACTCTCATATCCATGAAACTATTATCCGTACCGTTGTAGCGTATTTTAAATGGGTCATGTTTTTTTGGTATATGTTACCACGGTCTCAAATCGGAAATAAAAAAACACGTTTATAACATACACAAAAAAAATCAAAATCGGAAAATAATAATAACAGTGAACTTATATAGCGTAGGTTTGTGATATTTAACCTGAAGTGCGCTTCATACTAAATTAATTAAGCTAATAAGACCCAACCATATAACAAATAATTATTTATCCATTTGTACTATTTCAACTTATAGTTTATAGATTCAATAATTATTTCATAAACTGCAATAAACAGCAAAATAAAACAAAAAATCTGCAAAAATTACTGCCTCAACACAGGATTGGCTGTGAAGCAGGTTATGAAAATCCTAAGCTGATGACTAATTTAACGATTTTATACAAAAAAAATGTTAATATAAATGAAGTAAATATGCAATTTTTTTTTACATATTTTTAATTCCTGTGTTTATTTATATAAATATTTTTTCTCTAGATCAAATGTATTAATCAATGTACACCTTTATATGTTTTTAATTATTATTGCTAACTGCATTTTAATAAATATTATTATAATTATTTATATTTTCGTAGAAAACAATCACCTTGTGGTTTGACATATTTGAAGAAATGAAAAAATAAGTTGCATTCTTCACAAAAATGATCAGTGCATCAGATTAAATAATTTAAAATCACTAGAAATAGAAAAGTCATGGAAATTAATAGTCACTTAAATTTGTCCAGTAGTCCAATATTACGTATATTGCCTGTAAACTCATAAAATCTATCATTATTCTTAAATGAACATCTCAGTTGACGTCTTGCCTCTTTTAATTCATATTATCTGTCTCTTTCTCTCTGATCCTTTGTTATAATTTAAATGTTATTCCATTGTTTTTTCACTGTCCCGTTATTTTATTTTCAATTTTTTTCTCCCTCTGTATGTATATATAACCGCACGCTTTGTATTTTTTGCTTAGCTAAATTTTGTACCCTGATGATACTTAGGCTAAGCGAAACTGGTCGGTCATAAAAATTTAAATAATTAACGTGGTCATATACAAAGTGTATTTTTTAATTTCTTTTAATAATTATTATTATAGGAGTGGTTTGGTAGGATTCATAAAAGTACTCCAATAGAGCAATATTATAAATCTCTTTAAAAGGCCCGTAAAAATAAGCTTTTTTTTAAGGTTGAGTTTTGAGTGTTCTCCATACTGATTTACATTTACACACGAGTAGTTTTATGACATTGGTTGATTTGTGGACCATATAACGTAGGAAAGACTTACGCGTAAAACATATTTAATTGGTCACGTACTTTACCCACATATTATCAACCAAATAACGTGCTTACACCGAGCATTGCCGGAAATTATTTATTAGAACTAATAATCTCAAATAGAGATCAATAAAGGCATATCCATTATACGTTTTTTTTAAATATGATTTATATGGGCTTCATTCAGTTGTAGACAATTACGCTAGGAAAATATTTCATTCATAGTTGGAATCAAATTACTTTTTATGTTAGTATTTAAGATACGTTGGATATAAAGCATTAGCTTACCGTACTTTTAATTCAATAAAGATCATTTGTAGCAGTTAATACGACCACCGCTGTGGTGAATTTTTAAAAAGCCTGGAAACGAGACAGCAACAAAAAAAAAGATAAAAAAACGATAAAAAATACGAAAGAGTTGGTTTGAAAAGTGATGAGGGTATCGTTAATTTTATAGATCTTCTTTCGTATTTAGGCTATTTTCATAAATTTTGTTTCCAATTTGGTAAATTTTCTTGGCCATTATTTAACAACAGTTGTATAAATAAATAAGATTATGTTATTATGTAGATTTTTTTGATTCACTTGAGGTGAAATATAACAAATCTGCGCTATATGAGTTCACTGTTATTATTATTATTAGATTCCCAAGAAGACAGTTAAATGGTGTTGTATTCTCAGAGCAAACATTTAATATCTTATCTTAAAAAAGTTTAAATTTTGGCTCAATACATTTAGGTGGAATCATTTATTAAATAAGTAAAATTATAGATTCATACATTAATGTATTGAGTGTTTTAATATTTTATCAAGTTATTTACATACTTTAAGGTTTTAAACAACTTGTACCTACATAAAGAAATGAAAAAACACTTTGTATATGACCACGGATATTATATTTTGATTTTTATGACCGACCGGTTTTGCTTCGCCTAAGTATCATCAGGGTACAAAATTAAGCTAAACAATAAATACAAAGCGTGCGGTTATATATATACATACAGAGGTAGAAAAAAATATGAAATAAAATAACATAACAATTTTTAAACTATAGAACAACATTTAAATTATAACAAAGAAACAGAGAGAAAGAGACAGATAATATGAATTAAGAGACATAACGTCAACTAAGAAGGTGGATAATTTTTATGAGTTTACAGGAAATATATACCTATTATTGAACTACTGAAAGAAAAAAAAGATATCCGTGGTCTTATACAAAGTGCTTTTTTCATTTCTTTAAATACGTTAAACCACAGAGTGATTGCTTTCTATGAAAATATTAAAAAAATAAACAATAATACTAAATTATACGTATTGTTTTATATATTGGTGATACAAACCATTTAATACTTTAATGATTTGTAAGCTGCTTGCTATTTTTCTAATTAAATCTAAACATTGAATCTTGTTTAATTCATGTTAATTATTTCACTGAAGGATTAAATTAAGTTGGTTTTTGTTGCAAAAATATAATCGTGTCTAAATTTTCGAAACTGCTAATTAAACGTCGATATGATGTGTACAAAAATCCACGCGGTTTTTGATTTATGGAACGCTCAGTAGATTTATGACCGTGTCTATATTTTTTTTGTGATTACTCGGCCATAATATTGCCACATATACCTTATCTTGATTTGTTATCTTTCAATCTTCTTCATTCGAGCATATTATGCACCATTTCAACTTCGATAGAAGCACCAAAACGATGCTCGAAAAATCATAAATTATACCAGGGTTAAAGAAAATGATTTATTTTGTAAATGTCTTATTTCTCTTCTGATGATTGGATCACGAATGTCGGCCGTCTCAAAAGAAGCTAACTGATTCTCAAGTCGTTAATCTTAATTAAATAATAATAGTAACAGCGATGAAGGGAGAGAAGGTGTCACGAATTAGTGTTAATGTTTAATTAGTTCGTTAGCTTTGTCTTTGTAATGTTATAATTATATGTCGAAAGGTCATGTTTACGGTATTTTATGAGTAGAATAATATTTAAACCACGCCGTGTTGACGTTGAACTACGGTGTAATTTGTTTTAACCTGGAATTGTCTAGGGGAAATTTATTCAACTCTTGTAGATAGAAATAGGTTTTGACAACCTCCATGGTCGAGTGGTAAGACGCCCGACCGTGAATCCAAAGGTCGCGAGTTCAACCCCGGCGTGCGCCAATAATTTTTATTTAATTAATATGTGTCATAACACATTTAGTTCATATAAAATGATAAAAAAGTATATTTGCGGCACGTTCCAGAGTGGTAGATACTCTAAGTAGGTAGTACCATTCAGAATCGAAACGTTGCCATAGAGTCACTGGCTCTAGATGGTTGGGAGCAGTTGGGACTCTTATGTGGTATTTACTATTAAAAAAATATAAAGAAGGGGTGTTTCTAGTTATTCTATTTTATCTAGTAGTTAACACGTCTGCGATCTAAGGTTAAAATATGTCAAAGTGTGGAAGCTATTTTTCAAATGCAAAGATTGAAAGTTTCAATCAAAGTTATCCTTTTGAGTCGAACACGAAAGAAGAAATAGTCGTGAATATCATAACGCTCATATATCATTCAATTTTTAATGTGAATATCTCACAAGAGTCCCAACTGCGCTCAACTAGCCAGAGCCAGTGGGAATAAGGCTTCCCCAATTAGAAAAGAGGAAGATTGCAAAGTACCTAGTTATTAAGATCTGGTCACCAAACATAGTTAAAGTCATTCAAAGCAACGTTTATTTTTCAAATTGTGGTATTTCATCAGGGCAATACTCAAAGTATCTACTGCCTTAGATCGTACTGCAATATACTAATTATCATATTATATTAATTAAATATTAAATTAAATTTATTTTTGCATGCCGGAATGAGCCCGTGGCCACTGATGATCAGAAATGTATATATATTAATATGGTATAGTAGTATAAAAGTGGTTAAAAGAATACAAAAAATCTAATAAAAAAAAAATTGATAAGATTTTGTTTTAAAGAAGTTTTAATTTAATATGAAGTATATGGGGCCACTAAGATGAAGCGACATAATCTTTATGCCATCGCCTAATTTATGAATTAACGATTAAAAAACTTTTATTTCAACTCTTTATTTTTGACCGGTTTTACCTTGCAACGGGCATCTTCAGACTGGTAACATTTAAAGTCCTAAGGTATTGGGAATCGCACATTGAAATTTTAAAAATATATTTACTGTTTTAAAATACTAAGAAATGTACTTGAACTGAAAAAGTTTCGTAGTATATACTTTGCCTTATGTCAAAGCCATATAGGATATGGAAAAGCTGATTGGGGGGGAGTTGCTATTACCTTGCTAGGTCCTCTTATAAAAATACAAAAAGTAATTTTACGAATAATATTTAGAAAGCCCTTCAGGCACCCAACAACGCCACTCTTTCAACTTTTAGGAATCCTCAATATCAGACAGTTATATCTTAAAATAGTGTTAAAAATAACTCACTCTTCAAAATCTTTAATGTACGAGTATATCACATTTAAAAATACAAGGGCCAAACAACAAGAAAGACTTTTAGTACCTAAATACTATACAGCTTTTGCACCAAATACACCATACGTACATCGCGCCTCAAACTTACAACAAACTCCCACGACAGACTGTAGCCATCACCAATATGTATTATTTTAATCAAAACATTACTAAATGGATAATGAGTAAGGACCGCAAGGAAATTGAAGACCTCCTAAGAGAGCACTTGAAATTCTTCACTCATTCCATGACAAACTAGAACATTGTGTAACAAATATCATCATTTTTGTAAATTATTCTACTTGTACTCACTGTCACTTACCTCAGAACAGGTTCTTATGACCTAATGAGGTAGGTAATGTAAAAAAATAATGTAAGAAACAAAAAGTTGATAAATAAATAAATAAATTTATCGAACCTATGTCAGAAATGAACGTCATTGACTCTGTATAATATTAAACTTATTATTTTGATTTATTGTTGACAGGGGCGGCTTTACTAGGTGAGTAGATACAATCAAATTTGAATATACCTTTGGGTGGTTTATTATCTTCTGGGAGACGGGTTACAAAGTGACGATTTGAATAAATTTCAGGGTTTTTATGTAATGTACTCGTATATTGGTGTCAGCGTTATTTTTAACAGTTGATTATTTCTGATTTTACTTATTACTTTGAAAATCTCCGTTGCAAGACGAATTCGGTCAGTTGGATTTCAAATTGTTAATTTGTGAGGTTCTCACCTTCATGTTTTTCCTACCATGTCCAACTGTTTTGCTATTCGATTTCTATATTCAACAACATCGTGTTAATTACATTGACTATCAAACAGAAGAGAGTTTAATGTGAAAAAACCGTGCTGCTCGTTGGTTTTTCGTTTGTTCATCGGTTTGTTGTTTTGAACTCCAAATAATATAAAATAAATGTGGCGTTGTGAATTAATAATACTAAAACAAGTGTAGTGTATTTGTTTCGTTACTAATACAATTGTTTAAGAAGACTTCAAGAACCTAAAATTTCAACTATCACGGTGAGTGAATGGTTTTCCATTTTTCTTTCATTTCATAATTAGACACTTCCATCAAGTAGTATAGTTTTTCGTTTACAGTTCACTTTTTTCAAAATTCATCTGAAGCTGAAAACACATTCGATGTTTTATAGCAGCTTCGGATCCAACACGGTCCGTTAAGAAACAAAAAAGTAGAAATTAGTCATATCGGATTTTAATCACATATTCATATTTGAATGGAGATACATCACAATTTATCACCTTTAACAATAAAATAATACTACGAAAGTAAACTAAATATGTACAAAAGCTTATCCCAGAGCGATAGGTATTAAAAACATGCTTGCATATTATAGTTTTAAAAATATGCTGTCACAACACACGACAGATTACCTTCATACTGTCACGTCTAAAAAAATGGCAATCAATCCTCAAGGTCAGTTTTACGCAAAGTTGATACAGTGCATCAATCAATCCCAGTTTAAAATACAAGTCAAGCACCTGACACGTCGACATTGATTTATTTAGATGTGGTGATGAAACGAGATTATCTGTGTACAATTTCATAATTGTGGGTTACTGAAATTTTTTAAATTCTTTCAGTGCCTACGCTTTCAGGTATAGATATTATTTTACAGCTCTTACAGTGAAATTACTATGTGTTATTAGCATTTAGACCTGCAACCACTTATGACAGCGGTTTTTAGAAGATTTTTTAGGTCGCAAATTTACATAAGACTTCTCTACTCCTTGGCAACAGATAACCCAATAAATTTGATTATACATAATTACTTAAATAAGTAATTTTAATTTATTAAAAAATTGATCAATTTCATTAGTAGTAAGAGAAAATTGACTTTGCTTCGGGCATACAGATACACTCACAACATACTTCTAACATGTTATCTCTTCAGTGCTTGGAAGCAATTCTATTCGGAACGTTTATTAAAACATAAACTGAATTGTTAAAGAACATTATGAAACTTACGGAGTTTTAAATACACTCCAGCTTACTCCATCTTGCACCCTTCATAATCCAGGTAAGTGGGCTTAAATAAAAGATTGCTATAAGGATAAAAAACATTGTCTACAAAAATTCACAATTTGAATTTTTATATATATATATATATTTAATAATAAAGCCCTAAAATGGCAAAAAGCAGCCCGCTCACCGCTCAGCGGGCAGTAAAGATTATCGACTTATTTATGCACTTCTAACCACAGTTGACATAAGAAGAGAGATAAATATTCCCTGGCAAATAATACAATACGATATATAGGTTGTGTTTGAATTGCATTAATAATACGCCACAAATACCTTCTATGAATTTATTTCACTCATCACGTTTGTAAAAACATTTGGAAACATATCACTCGTATGAATAAAATGACCTGCACAACAGTTGCGCCATTAAACAAATGTTTATGTAAATTTAATTATTTGAGTAATTTGAGACATGCCCGTGACAGGCGACAGAGTGTAAATTACACGGCTATTTAAATAACACGTCCAAATCGGTGCACAACCGGTCTGCTGCCATTAGGGACCAGTTTTTTAATATGCGAGCATCGGGACAGTACCCAGAAAGTACGGTTAATGTAGTAATATCCGCCATAATGATAAACTTTATAATGCAAGGTCAAATCGTGTCATTGCTGTACAGGTGATGAGGTGGATAATTATTAAGTGTAGGATGATAGGCTAGCCATTGGATGGATCGTGTTTGAAACTCACAGTGGATAGCCATTTACTCCTTTTCAGAACAAGTTTTGCTTAGTGAAAAAATCTCGGAGTTTACGGGTACCTTGAGAAAGTCACGCTCCGCCTTATTGCATAGAATAATCTGATAGAAGGATTTCTCGACACTATCCAAAAAGCCAATTTTTTGCGAACCGAAATGCAAAAATCCATAATCCCGAATGTCGAAATCCTTAAAGCCAAAAGCTCGAATGACAAACATCCTGAAAACCATGTTTACAAAAAGCTCAAAAAAGGTAAGTAGAAAGTCAACAAGTACATTACAGAACAGCAGCTTTAAACCATTGTTTCTCTTATTAAAATTTATTTATTTCATTTTAAAACTATGTCCTTTTTTATTTATTTAATAACATACAAAACGTGAATAATTGCATTATTATATTTACACTAGTTGTTACCTATGAAAAATTACGGGATGTAATTTGACTTGCCGCGAAAAAATATTGGTTGCCTTAATCCACCCATTTCAAATATAGAATAATGTCTGGTAAAATACATCATAGGTAGGTATTTAATTAGGTAGGTAGCAGTGGCGGCTCGTGAGTTTTTAGTGTGCTAGAGTGCTAAGATTGAAAAATACGACATTTTTGTAGCCGAAAATGATTTTTATTTTTTTTTCAAGATTTTATTTTTTGTATGAAGATTTTCAGGATTTTTCAGTTTTGGTGGTGCACTGCACAGATTTATGAAAAATCTTCATACAAAAAGTTGAAATTTCGAAAAAAAAAAAATACATTTTCGGTTAAAACAACATCAATGATGACGTTTTTTTTCAATCGTACCACTCTAGCACACTAAAAACTCACGAATCGCCACTGGTAGGTAGGGATTTGAAAAGATTATTCTTAAAATTTGATAATTTCAATCAACATCAGTTTCTAATTTTAAAGTTCACACTCCTACCAACGTACTTACTCGGAAATAAAATTGTTTATAATTAATGTGTGAATAATCTCGTTGCTAAGAATTCATTATTTCATATTCATTCGCTATCATTCATTTCATATTAAGGCTTCATGGCAATCAAAGTTGCTGGGTAAATAAGTCGTCGTTAGTATCTTTTTTTTTGTTTGTATTTATCTTGAGTGATACGCCTTGTTAGTTAAATACAAAGCTTGTTTCAGACTGATGTAGTGACTGGTTGATTATTTTGATTACCCTTGTAATTTTGATTATGAATTCAACAAGAAGTGGTGATTAATCCTTGTGGCTTATCACCATACTAACATGGCCAATGTTTGATGATGCCGTCTGCATTCTGCACCTCATTTAAATTTGTCTATGCTGAAAAGGGGACAAAACATCAGGCGGTTATGCTGTGATTCGTCATTGCACGAACAGGTGTTATTGTCAGTTAACGTTTGGGTTAGTGTATTTGTTAATGTCTAAAGCAGTGCAGGAAAAATCTAATAGCAATCAGTTCGATCCGTTGTTTTTTCAACTGTCTACCCCGATCAAAAACTCTGTGCACGCCACTGGTTGTTGTCAATAAAATTGAATATGTGAAGGTAACTCTTCATTGTCCCATGTTCTATGAAGAATTGGGTTAGTTCAAAGTTCAAACTGTTGTTTTCTTGGAATATTGCTTAATCTGCTGTAATATAGGGGAAGGGGTTATTTTGGTTATGTCCTCTAATGGAATAGACTAATACCATTCTTCCCATTTATTGTTTCACACGCGGCTTGGAAATGATTGCGGTATGATTCCAATATGTAATAATAATGCATTATTAAATTGACTTGGCTATTTGTTTCACTTGACACGTAACGTTTTCCATCCGGCCAAGGTTTCCGTATTTGTATTTGTATTTTATATTGATTTTACTAACTAGTAGTTCTAAGACTGAATAATCAATCTTTGAGTTCTCACGCAAATGCGCTACCCACTCAGCCACTAAACCAGTTAGTTAAAGCAAAGGGTTTTGGTCAGTGGGCAGGCTTACGAATAATAACGTGACAGAATAGGTTGGTTAAGAAACCAGAAATTCTGTTAGTTTTAATATTGGAGATGACAATTCTAGACTGAATGAAGACGAATACTTTTTGAACTTTAGCCAATAATTTGCAGAGTGATAAGTAATGGCATGCACAGAGTTTTTTTTATCAGGGTAGGCAGTGGTAAAAACAGGAAATTAGTTGATAATAGAGATAGATAAAAACAAATATCACCGATTGCTATTGGATTCGTTCATAAAAGCACTGCCTTAACTGACACTAACAGAGATACTCACATAAACCAGCCTCTTAAACAGGCAACAGCTCACAGCATGCATATTTTGTGTAGTCAAGTGAACATAAAATAATTTGCTCTGACGTTAGCGGCGTTTGAGCATAGGTAGTTACTGCTTTTGGCTCGTTATCGTAGGAAGGTCAGTGTGGCGATCAGCAAAATTTCACAAGTATTTTTGTAAGTGATGATTTATTTTTGAAATAATTTCATAATATTTAATTCAATATTATACATTTGGTAGGCAGTGCTTATGTACATTTATAGAGTGCACGCCTCTGGTGGTAAGTTCCTTAGTTCAAACTCTCGCAAAAAGCAATTAATAGGGACATTTAACATATTTAAAAAAAAGCAATAAATTCAATTGTCTTAGGTATATTTTTTTACCTCGTTTCAGAGTGGATGATACTCTTAATATAACTATAAATAGAGACTACTATCCAAAATCGACAATTTTCCTTGATTTAGCTCTATTTTATGACCAAATTGATTAATCAATACCTTCTTGCAGACAGAAACTTTGTCTGACCTCAAGTCATGAACTTACAACATCAGATAATGTAACAGGCAACTTTGTAATTAATCTATCGAAATGCATACCCACTTATAGAAGCGTGTTATATCATTTGAGAAAATATCCCGTATTAGGCATTGGTAATTTTTATTGTGGTGTAAATGCATCGAAACTTGACTTTGGATGAAAGGAACAAAGTAAATGTCGTTAAATCTACACACGTTCAGCTTCAGATTCGATAAAAGTTTTTGTAAGTTTCATTTAGCCAATAAATTAACACAACAAATACATTATGCCAAATATCTATTCTTTATTTCATCTCCTTTCGAACACCGTCTCAGGCATAATTTATTGTGACTCAAATCACCGCGTGATCTGGTTCAAGAAATGAATGAGACGTTCCCGACTTCTTTGTCCACTTGCGTGTCATTTTTCCTGATACTTGTTTCTCCATCCATAATAATAATATTAATATTTAGATAATTTGTAAAGCGCTGTTTTTGTGAAACATCACCTTAAGGGCGCTGTACGAATCTTGATTTCAAGTTAATATTGATTCCTAGTTTATGTTAATCTATCCGCCTCACGTATCTAAATCATACGAGTATATGCGTTATCTTATTGAACATTTAGAGCGGTTTTGTTTTCTTTTAAAATCATCTCGTTTGTAATACGGTCAAATGCTCTCTTATAGATACATAGCTAGACTAAGTCAGGCTAAGTTAGGTTAGGTTAGGTTAGGTTACGTTAGCTTAAGTCGTGTTACTTCAGGTCAGATTAGACCTACACAAGCGGAAAACGATTCAAGTAATCGGAACTATCAGGATCTAGAAAACAGTTGATTACAGATAAGAACATGCATTTGCTACGATAAAAAACACGGTAACTAACTAACTAACCATCACGCCATTTTCCCGTAGGAGTAAGCAGAGAGGACGGACCGCCATATAACTCTGTCTTGACACACACTCCTTGCTTCATTCACATTCATACACTGTCTTGTACATACTCTTCTGTTATTCTGACTATTCATATGACCCGATTCAAGTAGTTGATTTACTTGATCGTGCCATGTCTTCCTCGGGCGTCCTCGACTTTTCTTCCATTCACTAACTAAGCTGTGTGAATTCATCTCGCCCCTTTTGTGTCCAGATTCCAGAGCCAAGGAGGTGATCGTTCAAACGCAAAGGTCAGTATTACCAAAAGAAGAACTTCCCTTCATCATATTAATTGAAACTACATATATTTTTTTGATTTGAAACTTAACTCCGTTGGCTTCCAGCCATAAACTCGGCAACACCCACTCGGCGAAACTATAATATTTTTGATCGGACAAAGGTCAAATGCTTCTTGCACTTAACGGACGTCGAATACGTGCTCAGTGACCTCGCTGCAAATGTTCCTCCTCTTTGCAACGGAACACGTTTTAGTAGAAATACGTTCTGCGAATTGTATTAAAAAATATATGTCCAGGCAGGTAGGATACCGCGATCTTTTTAATAGCGATATGAAAAATTAGGGAAAAAGCCGCACTCTCTTCCTTGCGCACACAGATATATATATATATATATATATATATATATATATATATATATATATATATATATATATATATATATATATATATATATATATATATATATATATATATATATATATATATATATATATATATATATATATATATCTGTGTGCGCAAGGAAGAGAGTGCGGCTTTTTCCGGGCGAGATGAATTCACACATTGTAAGTATTTGTATTTTTTACAGTGAATATCACACAAGAGTCCCGACTGCTCCTAGCCGTCTAGAGCCAGGAAGACTATGGCATCCATAAACGGGGTATGTTGTGAGGTTGAAGGTGATGGGGAGGGGAAGGAGATGAGGAAAAGTAAGGTTGGGAAATACCTGACTATTCAGATCTCCTCACCAAACACAATTAAAGCCATTCCAAGTAACGTTTCAATTCTGAATGGTGGTCTTTCATCAAGGCGATACTAAGAGTATCTATCACTCTGGAACGTGCCGCAAATATACTATATATTATTTTATATGAATTAAATGTGTTATGACATTGAAAATGTTAAGAAATAAAAATTATTTGCGCACGCCGGGTTTGAACCAGTGACTTCTGGATTCGTAATCGAGAATCTTACCACTCGACCATGCAGGCCGTCAAAATATGGGATGGAATACCACAAAACTCTATCTTTACACACACTCCTCGCTTCATTCTCGTGCACACATCTTTCCAAAGATGGTCTTCTCTGTTTTCTTCACCAACTTTTGTCATTGCCCGACTATTTTATTTGATTACCTTGAGAGTGCCATGTTTTTCTAAAGCTTCCCAGAAAAATTCTTCTATTCTGATTCTCCCATTGTCAAGTTTATTTCCCACTGTACTTCAAATGGAAAAAAAAACAACGAAAAATATCGTTTATGAAATATGGATTCAAGTGTTGAGGGGTAATGGATAACGGATAGCGAAACACAGTCAGATCTCTGAGCACAATATTTAGGTTCATGTGACATCCAAATTTCTAAATGTTCCTTCTGCAGGTGATGGTGTGAATAAGCGCAAGGTGAAGTATCTACTCTCAAGATTCGTGCAACTTCTAGCACACGTTCTACCTTTGTTCCAACTACAATGTTACCAGTCTTACCGGTAGGGTACTAAATTTCGATACGATAATGGTTGGGACGTGTTCAAATGACCGCATAAATCTGTATTGACAGGTGGTCGAAACAAGCTTTAAAATCGGAAATTAAAACCAACCCACCTGGTACAAAAGCTCTGAGAAAGCTCACGATATATTTTTTTACTGCGTGATTTAGTAAAGCCCTTCTTATGATTGTCGCCTTACTTTAAGTTGCCGGATCGGAAGCCCCATAAAATGCTTTGTCATATTTTATGTGCTGTGATAATTCGTTATACACACATCATGAAGTGTGAATTATGTCTACTTATCAATTTTCCAAGTCAATATTTTATTTGAGACGGTATATCACTTTAGTATGAGCTTAAAGTATGATTTATTGTTAAATTTATAGCAAGTAAAGAAAATTCGTTCGAGACGACCGGCCAAAGAGAATAATATTTTGTGTTGGATTAGAAAGTACCAAATAAATGTTTACCCTGAAATATTTGAACAGTCAGAACATGTCGTTAGAAAAGCAATAAGCCGCTTTGAGAATAGAAATTTAAAAAGTAAACCGAATGAGGTTTCAAACACATTTAAACACTAGAATGTTTTCAATTATCACTTCGTTTCTTTGCAGCGGTTGGCTGAGAGGACCAAACGCCACACAGCCTCTTTCACTGCCGACACTACGTGCTTCATTCTCATTCACGTGCGGTAACTGTTATTCCTACCCAAATATTAATTTATTGGTTTACGGTACAATAAACATTGTTTTAAAAACTGTTTAAAAAAATATGTGTAATTGCTTTTTTGTAAACTATATCAGTGGTGTTGAAAATATCCGCTACTTCTGCGTATTGATTACTTAGGCTTTGTATGCGTGGTATAAGAGAGTTAATGAACGAAGTAGTTTTCAAATTATTGTTACATTGAAAAAGAGTTTCGATTTGCGTGATTTTATTAGTTAAATGCAATGAGATTATTGCAGTAAAGCAGGGCTGTAAATAACATGTCATAAATACGTATTCTACTTGCTTGTACCATGTCTTCCTGGATGTGCTCGACACATATTACCATCCCCTGGCAGATCATAAAATGTTCTTATTATTATATTATTTCGACGGCCTCCATGGTCGAGTGGTAAGACGCTCGACTACGAATTCAAAGGTCGCGGGTTCAAATCCGGCGTTCGCAAATAATTTGTATTTAATAAATATGTGCTATTTGACATTTATTTATAGTTTTTGTGTTCAATTTGTAGAACTCCATTTTAATTTTTATATAATTTAATTGAATTAAATTTAATATTATTATAATTGAGTTCTGCTATTTTCAGTTTATATTTTTAGTGACAGCTGTTTCGGCGTTTAAGGCCGAAAGACAGTTTGACAATGGCCTTAAACGCCGAAACAGCTGTCACTAAAATTAAAAACTGAAAATAGCAGAACTCAATAATAATAATATTAAATTTAATTCAATTAAATTATATAAAAATTTGACATTTAATTAATATTTTTTAAAATATTTCGAATATTTGCGGTACGTTCCAAAGTGGTAGATATGCTAGTAGTATCGCCCTAGTTTAAGACCACCATTCAGAATCGAAAAGTCGCTTAAAATGGCTTTAGTCGTGTTTGGTGATCAGATCTGAATAGCCAGGTACCTTCCAAACTTTCATCTTCCCCTTAACTATCCCTTCCCCACTACCTTCAACCTCACAACATACCCCAATTGGGGATGCCACAGTCCCACTAGCTCTGGTTGGGAGCAGTTGGGACTCTTGTGCGGTATTCACTATAAAAAAATGACCACTTACTTTACGCGCATAAGTCATAAAGGCCAGACCTGGTCAAACTTTTGACTGAACGGCCACATTAGAAATTCCAACAGAATGACTATAATTGAACAGAATAATATTTTTTAGATACAAATACTTATTATCATGAAAAGGGAATTCCAACTAATAAAAAAATGATTATCTAACAACCATAAATTGAATTAAATAAATGGAGCAGTTTTACAAATTGTACAATTTTTATACATTCAGGGGTTCATTTTATAGAGAAAATTCTTAAAACTACGTGAAAATGTTCACCCATTTACAATTTGGTAAAATATTTATTATGGAAAAATAACAATTATTTAGAGGTTTAGATTCCATAGTCTGAGCGGAAATATTTCTCTTCTAATTTTGATAGGATTTTACAAAGCATTTAATAACACAATACGATATGTTTTTATTCATGCACATATATAACTGAAACCGCATAATTTTGATATCAGTCCAAATACAGATTTAATTCAGAGTCAAAATACAATTTAAATATCTTTGGCTTCTGTTCTTCAGATAACGATGCACAAGGGACGTCAGACTTCTGAACGCAGAACACACCGAATACAATTTATTGCCCAGAACAAGCTACTAGATTGGTTCATGCAAGAAATAGTTCTATTCAATTAAGGATGTACAGACGATGAATGAACTATTTGATAAGTTAAATTGTGTGACTGTGATCAGTTAATATGGTTACCTGAAGAAAACGAAAACTTTACTTTATCAATCTAAGCAAATTAATCAAATACCTAAATAATATTGTGAGAGATAATTCGGTCTGATCAAAAATTGTTTAAAATACAAAGAAAAAAACGGTCAAAAGTATTTAGGTATTTTTTTAGCAACCGTGTTTTTAATTTTTAATATTGTGCAGTTTTGCATCAACCACATCTTTCCAAAACATAATACATTACTATCGTATTTGCCGAGACCAAAAGGTATTTGATACAAAATCAGTCGGCTTTACACAAAAAAATTGAGTGGTCTAAAAAAATAAGCAAAATTTTTAAAAAATTGAAAAATTACTTTGTAAAAGACTACGATTATCATGTTAACTTTTATGACCAACCGGTTTCGCTTAGGCTAAGCATCATCAGGGTACAAAAATTAAATTAAACAAAAAAACAAAGTGTGCAGTTCTCGAATACTCGTACATACAGAGGGATAACAAAATATTTAAAAAAAAATTATTTACATTTATTTTTTTTAAGTAAAACAAACATTCCCAGGATGTAAATAACCTGAAAATATTATAAAACCTCATTAAAAAACCTCTTTTCCTTAAAAACCTCTATCATTAAAACCGGAGGTGTTGCTTGTTCTATGATGGGGGACTTCGCCAGCAGAGGATTGAAACCGCATTACCGGGTGGGAACCCACTCGGCTACTAACTAATCTAGAGGTAAATATTTTTATTTCTTATTTACGAATAACTATAATTAACTTTATGGCTCAATTCATTTGTTTTTAAAACATATGACTAGTCCAGTTTTGTGTCTGACGCTACGCCACAGAATGCATAATCAAAAAAAAATAAGTGGTTCACTACATTGGATTGAATTAGGCATTTATTTTGTCTTGTGATAAATTTCAATCAATTTCATTTACGTTTTGGTTCAAACCGTGTAATGTATTTTGTAATAATTGGAAAAATTACGCTCTGCGCACTGTTTTTATGAAATAATATAATTTCCAAAGATAATTTTAAAACATCGTGACTATCTCCCATGCGAAAAAACATTCTACATTTAAGGTTATGCTGATATCTCTACAGTAAAGTTGTCTTAGGGATTAAATAACTCAACTTCACTACGCAGCGGTATTATGGCTGAAATTCCGAACCAAAATCGAAAGCCTAGAATCTGCAGAACTCAGAATAAAATAATCTGCAGCAGGATATTAATTCCAGTTTATATTTCCCAAGAGCCACCGAAGCAATTATTGTTAGTTCTGGACCATAACAGATTAATTATATCAAATGCTTACGTTGATGGTAGGGATTGCCTGTACAATCAAATACAGGAAATGCTCACGAGATCGAGAGCAGTTTAGTCGAACGGACTATAATTGTGTTCCAAATTCGATTGGTTCTAAAATATCAATGTCTTTTTATTGTTTTAGCTATTTTTATAAAATCCAGATTCTAGATCTAGAATATTTACTTTGTCTTTTATTATTTCTTCAATATTATTTCTTTTTATTATGGCTCAATCAAAACCAAATAGACAAGTTCACACGAATTTATAAAATGATTATTTTTGAATAAGTTTGATTTTTTTCTGATATCATAAAATATTAATCTGATTAAGAATAAATGAGTAAAAACGACAAAACTTGACGAAATACGTTTCTGTATTTGATCATTTTTTAGTTTATAGGAAAATAGCAACTCTTTATTGATTTTCCTGGTGAACTATCTTCAAATCGTCAATCTTAAAATTTGTACTCATCAATTTTCTTCCAATTCGGACTCAAAAAGCTGAATAAATTAGCAAAACAAAACATTTAAAAACCTAACCATACTCAAACCTGCACTTGGTCTAACCGGCATTGTCACACATTGTGAAGTCGTGTCAGTTTCACAATGACTTCGAAAGGTGAAACAGTTGTCAGGCATCAAAATAAATATGCCTGGCAACACACTATAAGCAGCATTTGATTGAAATACAAAATGTTATTCTAATACATACTTGAACGATCTCGACAATACATCTCTTGAAATTAAACTGCATTTTTTTTTTAAATATTGAAGACTCTCAATTAATGATTGGTATTGCGAATATAATGTATTTGACATTGATTTCAGCAAAATATCAAGAACATTTATTCCACACCAGAGGTGAAGAAGGTAGTACTTAAAAATACGAATAATACCTGTCAAGACTTCTTCAATATTTTCATCAAGCAAATAGGTTTATTTAGATATTTTAAATTAATGATCAAGAATCATTTCTGTGTGACGTATATTTTCTAGCGTAAACATAGAGCTTGCAAAGGTCCATACGGTGAAGAGTGTACCTTCTCTGTTCCTTGAATCGTGTACCCGCTCTAATGGAATAACTTGTTTCCTTTCCCAGATAAATCTCATCTATCCATCAATCCTACAGTTGAATTTCCTAACTTGGAATGATTCAAACAAAAATTTGACCTTAGGTGAATTGTCAAAGGTAAGTTGTGTTCAAGAATTTCATATTATCTCAATAAATTATGTTGTATATTATATGAACAGATGTTTTATCAACAAAACTACAATCTTTGCAATTAATTTAAAGCGGTATGTTATAAATACAGCGATCTTTAATATAAATATTTGCAATCATACCATATATTATTTGTAATGAATTCATTGTGAAGTGACACATTTTTATTTATTTTTTATGTTTGCGCACGCGGAATTTGAACTCGCTACCTCTAAATTCGTATTCGAGGATGTTAACCGCTCGGCCATAGAGAAATCATTATGAAGTTCTACTAGACAAACAAAAATACAATTAAATAAAAGCAACGATTTCACAAGCAACCGCGCCATTTATTATGTCAAATGATAACTTTTATTATATCCAAGTACCAAGTGGCATTTTTTCAAGTATAGGGTTTCAATAAATTTTTCTGCAAATTGGTTTCACGCATTTCGATAACCCAGAAATACGGCTTTCAATATGAAATTAATGGGAACGATAGTATTGCAGCTCGATCAAAAAATCACTAAGAAGTGCATCTTCTCGTCAGTCGTCAATGATTAAATTGACCAGTAATCTGAGAACCAGTACTGTGTTGCCCCAGTAATGCAGTTTATGCACTTCTTACTGCAGTTTTTGCTAGAAGTGCACCGTACCTGTTCAGAACTCACTCCTAGACTAACGTGTAACATGATCGTAACACGCCATACAAGAAAACGCGTTAATTATTTAAATGGTAGAGTGTATAGAAAGATGCTACATGAAACTGTTATTCCCTCTCCTCGCGCTAACGGGAACGTTTTGGTACAATTTATATCGGCAAAAAATATTTGAAACCATCGATGATATCAGCCCTAAACGCGAAATTTGGGGATTCTTCAGCGGAGAGGCGATCGAGACTCGAGAAAAGTGACAATAAACAAATAATAAAAGCCACAGCTTACTGAGTTTAATGTAGGTAGGGATATATATATATATATATATATTTCAATCAGAGCAAAACTGATTTATGGTATTATTTAATTATAAAATTTAAGAAAAAACTATGTTGACACAACAACTTTTGTATTACATACGTGATGAAATGTTGGTATAAGCGTCAATTTTTTCAACCACAATTTGTAAAAATAAACTTTGCTTTGAATGGCTTAAGCTATGTTTGGTGAATAGATCTGAATAACCAGGTACTTTCCAATCTTCCTCTTTTCTAATTGGGGAAGCCATATTCCCACTGGCTCTGGCTAGTTGAGAGCAGTTGGGACTCTGGTGAGATATTCACATTAAAAATTGAATGATATATGAGCGTAATGATATTCACAACTATTTCTTCATTCGTTTTCGACTCAAAAGGATAACTTTAATGAAATCTTTCAATCTTTTTATTTGAGAAATATCTCTTTTACACTTATCATGTTTTAACCTTAGATCGCCGACATGTTAGCTACTAGATAAAATCGAATAACTAAAAACACCCCTTTTTATATTATTTTAATAGTAAATTCCCCACAAAAGTCCGAACTGCTCCCAACCATCTAGAGCCAGTGACTCTATGGCAACGTTTTGATTCTGAATGGTACTACCTACTTAGAGTATCTACCACTCTGGAACGTGCCGCAAAATTATTTTTTTATTAGTTTTATATGAATTAAATGTGTTATGACACATATTTATTTTTTTAAAGTTATTGGCGCACGCCGGGTTTGAACCCGAAACCTTTGGATTCGTAGTCGAGCGTCTTACCACTGACTTACCACATTGAGACCGTCTAGTAATAGATATGAGTCTAAAATAATAATGTTTTTTAGTCTAGACTTAAGGAATTTAAATCTTCATTTGTCTGAAAGCACCATGTAACAATACTTGTAGCATGGTGCTTTCAATATGTATGTTAAAACAAAAACGTTTTCTATTCACCACAAAAAAGCGTGTGCTTTCTTAAAAACAAAGGATTATTAAAATTCACAAAAATATTGAAAAATGTTTAAAGTCGAGTCGCTGCATCCCGCCCGTCTAAAAATAATCTTACAGGATATCTGCTTCAAATGTGCATCATATTTTTGACATCTTGCCTCTTGGCTATCTATACCTGTTTTAAAAGAAGTAAAAAATTAGTAGTAGTAATTAATTGGACAAGCTAGGAAAAAAGTCCCACATTGGATTGTTTAAAACATTGAATAATCCAAAAACAACTTGTTTTACTTCCGGTAGATAAAGCTATGACAGTCGGTTTTATCTATAAAGATTATAAAAACATTTCTTAACAAATACGTTTTCAACAGGTTCCTACATCTTAATTCGTCAATAATTTACACACATACAAATTTAAGCTTGTTTGTAACACAAGGCTTACATTTATTTATCGATAAAAAAAAAGGACCTGGAAGCACCGAACATCATGAAATTCCTCAAAAATAAATCCCTCAGAAATAACATAACGATGAGTCTAGTATTTGAAAAGTTTCTGGAAACGCTCAATAAAAGGTACTTAATTATTTATATTTAAATCACAATACCGACGCCAAAATGGCAAAAGGGCTGAAGCCCCATTTTGGGAAGCTTACACCAAAGCACTTTTAAGTTCAGTACGTGGTTGGATTTTGAAATAAAAAATAGCTTAGGTAACGCAATGCCTCTCACTGCGTTACCTAAAGTGACAAAAAGCTAAAAAGTCCCACACTTGTGTCGATTGAGTCAAACCTTCTCCTAAATGGTAAACATATTTTCGATGGTCGAAGCGCCACAAAAGTCTTCAGAATAAAACGAGAGTCAGAACATTCGATGCAGAAAAAAACTGCATGTTTAACTCATTTTTGACCAAAGTGTCGCTTGAGCTTTTCGGACGTTATTTTTTTTATTCTGGCATTTATCAAAGACAAAATTATTGAATTGAAATGAATCACGAATTTGAAAATCTAATCGAGCATGATACAATTGTATTATTCTGTAGGTCCCAAGGACTGCGGTGCGCTGGACATGTTGCAAGAATGCCAGACGATAGGATGCCAACAAATATGACCAAGTGAATGCTCCAGTAGAAGTGACTTAGAGGCAAAACGAGAAAGAGGTGGATGAACTACGTGGAAGACGATTGGAGGAAGACGGGAAGGATTGATGACTGGAAGCTAATGGCGAGGAACTACAGCCAGTGGTGAACATTTGTGAAGAATACAAAATTCACCGTGGGTTATAGCAGCGCGATTATGATGATGAAAATTTATGGAAGAAAATTTAATTTAAAAAAATCAATGAAGGAACTAATGCCTCATATTCTCCGTCAGCTGAGAATTTATTGACCGCTAGGCGACAAAAACTAAAATTAATGGTTGTGTGTGTGGGTTGTATTTTTTTAAATGGGTAGTATACCTTTTAATATAAACATATTTCAACTTTAATTCAGCAGAAAAATATGGAACCTGTTATGCTATTAAAAAGAAAGCATTCTATCCGAAACTAGCTTGTATAAAGTTGGTAGAAATCTGACACCATTTGCTCAATTCAAACAATTATTTTTTGAATCATTAGCTGCCGCAAAACATTATTTTTCCACATTAAATCAACATTTAAAAACATGTAGGCGAAGTTTTTTAACCACATGCATACAATCAAAAAACAAAAAAAAGTAATTTAAAAAACGCAATACAAAAAACCCAAGTACTGTGAGAATTTTCTTAAATAAATATCGGAGGATCTTTAAATAACATATTATTTAGATGACGTTTAGTTGAACTAGATCAAGTATAAAATTTGATTCGAATCAAGCCATTAACCATTAGCCATTAATTATAAGTAACGCTCATTAAATTTGATGCTTCCATAGATATATCAAACGAGTTTTTTGGTAATAAACCTATTATCAAAATTTAGACACTCCTTCGTTAATAAAACTAAGTTTAAAAAAGCGATCGATTCATCCCTACATGGAAGTGAACATGTTTTCTTAGAACACTGGCGCATATAATTATCGTAAGGCTTAATCTTTGCAGTTTCAATTTTGTGTATGTACATAGCCCGCCTTGTAATAATGACTAAACTTTGTTCAGTTATATTCATACCTTGTTTTGTGTGGTAGTTTTTGCACCCGGTTGCGGAGTACATAACTATTGAAAAATGTCAAAGAAAAATTAACAGCCGGTTTTCATTTTGATAAAATAATGATGTTGGATTTCAAAGTGATAATTTGTCAGGTTCTAACCTTTATGTTTTTCATCCAAGTTCCTACCTAGCTAATCATTTCACAATATTGAATTCCGTATTCAACAACACTGTATTCAAAACAATTGAATATCAAACAGAAGAGTTTTGAGTGAAAAAACGTGTGCTGGTTCGTTTTGCTAGTTTGTCGGTTTGTTGTTTTGGTCTCCAAATAATATAAAATAAATGTGTTTTTTTATCAATAAGAAGACTGAATTAAGTGTGGTGTTTTTTCGTGTTCCATTTCGTTGCGATAGAATTATGTGAAAAGAATTCAAGAACTTTTAACTTCAACTACATCGGTGATTGAATGGTTTCTCATTTTCCTTCATTCCATAATCTTTCCATAAGTTACAATAAACCACTTTCATCAAGTAGTTTAGTTTGTCTTTTACAGTCTATTATTTTTCAAATTCATCTGAAGCTGAAACACATTCGGTCTTTTATCGCAACATCGGATCTAACAAATGATCTTTTCTCTCAGAGAACAAATCTGTGACAAAACAAGTTTTTTAACTATAACCTAGAAAATGTTATGGAGATGGAAACGCTCAATGCATATTTGCAGAAACTTATGTCGAGGTGTTTTAAATTTAACGATTACAATTTTTTCCCAATTTTAATAATTTCCGTTAAAGGTCTATTCCAGCCCCGTTTCAGCTTTTGAAAAAAATATTATCGGCAAGCTGAAACGGACCGACCATCAGCGTTTAACGGGGACCGTTTAGTTTTTTTTTTTTTAAACATAATGGTGCCAATCATTAAATTATGACGATGTCAAATGTAACGAAAGTTTGAAACACATCAACTTAAGTTTTTTAAATTCTGCGAACTAAATTTTGAAAATTGTCAGTTCCCGAGAAATCTATAAACCACGAATATATTTAGATTTTTTTACTCTCCATTTACATCAAAGGATAATTTAAAGGTTTTTCAAGTAATTTAAAAGCCTTGTAAAGCACTTTTAGGTCCTTGGGTTGATAGTTCACAAAATAGGACTATAAATATATTTTTTTAAACTATCCATTAAATGCGTGAATAAAAGAATACCACTATTTTTTATTAATATGCATCCCACCAATGAAGAAAAAAAATGAATTGATTATTTTAGTTAATAACTTTATCATTTTTTTGCACTCGTTTCAAATTTATGCATCCTAGTGAGCTCTTATCACGCTTAATAAATAAATCTTTCGTTTTAAATCTGTTGCTCAATTAATCTCCAGCGCACCCTGGGCACCTTTTTACAAAACAGGTGCGTAAAAAAGTACATTTAAAAAATAAAAACTTTAAAACTAAGATGTATTTTTATCATAGTTTGGCATTGATTGTCAATGGTCGACTGAGTATAAAATGATTAGGCAACTGGGGCGTGAAAATAGCAGATTTTGACATTTTAAAATATAATCGCCTTTTTCCAAAACCTGTTTAGCTTGGACAGTATGGGATAAAGATGTAAAAATAATTATAATTATTATTGAACTAACATCAATAATCTTCAACGTAAATATGAAACACGAAAAATAACGGTCGCGACTGAAACTCGATCTCGGAACCTCTACTCTATCCGAGAGTAACGCTTCTGCCAATTGAGCCACCGAGACCTTATAAGAAACAGCATTTTCAATGGATCTCATTCTTCATATGAAAATTATTCTGTATTTTCTATTTTTCTTCCGATTTGGCTGCCATCTTTGAATCATCATTTGAAAATTATTAATGTAATTTTTTCTTTTATTTTATTTTTTCGATTTGGCTGCCATCTTTGAATAATGAGATCGATTAAAATGCCGGTTTCTTATAAGGCCTCGGTGGCTCAATTGGCAGAAGCGTTACTTCCGGATAGAGTAGAGGTTCCGAGTTCGAGTCTCGGTCGCGACCGTTATTTTTTCTGTTTAATATTTACGTTGAAGATTATTGATATTATTTCAATAATTAATATTAAAATTAAAATAAGCATGAAAGTTTTTAAGTTGATTCTAATTTAATGATTAAATTAATTAAATTCTGAGAGTGGTAGATACTCAAGTATCGCCCTGGTGAAAGACCACCATTCAGAATCGAAACGTTGCTTGAAATGGTTTTAGCCGTGTTTGGTGACCAGATCTGAATAGCCAAGTACTAGCCAACCTTCCTCTTCCCAATCTACTTCTCCTCCCTACTACCTCCATCCTCACAACATACTCTATTTGGGGATGCCATAGTCTCACTGGCTCTAGGCGGTTGGGAGCAGTTGAGACTCTTGTGCGGCATTCATATAAAAAAATGCATATAAAAAAGAATAATATTGGTTGATGAAATCATACCATGTGTTAGTAGGTAGCTACTACCATTATATTTGCATGTTTTTAATTAAACATCGATTTCTACAATTTACACGTTCGACAAATTCGATATGATGGTAAAAACTTTTTCGGCGTTTATAATTAACTGGTCGCGATACTTTAATATCTCGTGCAATGCATACCAAGAGCCATGTTTTTAAATAACTAGATCATCAGAGCAGAAACGTGCTATATTACGTGATTTTTTTTCCTTATGCGATTTTGTCTATATTTTGTATCCAATTATAATTCCGGTAATATTTTTTTAATCCTGGTTTTGCCCGTAAATTGGTATCCAGCAATTCACCCGCAAATATTCCGCTACATTTGGCGGAACACTTTAGTTGCTTCAAAGTACAGAGTTACGATCTTCTGTGTTTTTAGTGCAATAATATTTTTTAAATTTGAAAAACCTTCATTAATGAAACCGTCGTTTAAAATCTTTGCTATTTACGCCCTAGCGGGCTTTTATAACCGATTGTTACAATAATGTTATGTTGACAAAGATATAGCATCATATGATCATTAGTCTTGTATTTCTGGTCGGTAGATGTAAGTTTATATTGGCGAGAATATCAGGGCTGTCAATATCATAATCAACAATTTTATTTAGAAGGATTAGGTCTGTCCTATCGGACAGCGTAATTAAATTATATTCATCTTATCTAGAGTGGTATATGTTTTCAGTAATGCCCCGGTAACAGATCACTGTTCTCAATAAAAATAACGCGTTTAGCTAATAGTTCTAGCTTTTTTATACTTAAGAATTCTTCTCTAGAGAATAAAACATGTAAGGATTTAATTCTGAATTTAAAACCCCTTTCATTTCTCTTTACATTTTTTTCGGACTTCCTATTATCTAAGTTCTTAGATATTCATTTTGATTTACAGCGTGACAGACAAGTTTTCGTGATTTTTACAAAGCCATACACTGTAGACTACGTAAAACACCTTAATTTATACCATACGAAATGAATTATTATTTATCTCTATTTAGAAGCCGACAAGAAAAGAATATCCGCCCATGGAGGACCAGGAAACAGGTTGGAACAGGAGTTCCCAACTAACATTTAAGAATAACAAACTATAAGTCAAGAACTAATAACCTAATAGAACCTAATCTTAAAAAAAATGGTACCACACCAGTCCTCAAAGCACCAACCCCGGGATGTTGCAAAGATGAAGGAAGGGGAATATAGGGAGAAAGGGAAGATGAGGTTAGGTTAGGTTACCTGTATAATCAGATCCTATCTTGGCTATAAACATTTTAAGCGGCCTCCATGGTCGAATGGTAATACACTCGACTACGAATCCAAAGGTCGCAGGTTCAAACCCGGCGTGCGCCAATAATATTTATTTAATTAATATGTGTCATAACACATTTAATTCAAATGAAAATAATCAAATATAAATATTTGCAGCACGTTCCAGAGTGGTAGATACTCTAAGTATCACCCTGGTGAAAGACCACCATTCAGAATCGAAACGTTGCTTGAAATGGATTTAGCCATGTTTGGTGACCAGATCTGAATGGCCAGGTACTTCCTAACCTTTCTTTTCCCAATCTATTTCCCCTCTCCACTAACTTCAGCCTCACAACATACCCTATTTGGGGATGCCATAGTCTCACTGGCTCTAGACGGTTGGGAGCAGTTGAGACTCTTGTGCGGTATTTATATTTAAAAAAGCAACCTTTTGATTCCGAATGGTGATTTTACTAAGTACAACGGTTAATGTATATTTCACCCTGGAATCAAAGAAATCTTAACTAAGCATTTAAAAATCTTTTCACAACCCCTTTTTAATCAAAGTTGCTGACCACACGTAAGGAATCTTTGGATAAGAGGATCGGCTAACGAACTAGTCAACAACAAATAACGCCGAGAATATAAAATCTATTAAGGCACTAAATCAACAAATGTGAATAATGTGTTTTTTCAAAGCAACTGAATATTTTAAATTAAAAATTTGCAAGCTTGAAAAAAAAATCAAAACTGGTAACAGTGTGAAGATACACATATCGTGTAATAAGCAAGGATGCATAGACCGAATGTATAATCTGTACAAATTCTTAAATTTCAATTACTTTTCTGTAATTGAATTAATTTACCCGTTTATTGTGAAGGTTCACTCGTGGGTGATCTCCGTAAACATGCATTGATGTGTAATTACAAAATTTAATCTGATAATCACATTATATTAAATGATTGCAGGCACTTTTTAGTTCAGTTTCGTATTCTATGAAGGTACCTTGCAAGATTCAACGACCTATCGCAAATGATTTAAAAGATATATTTCCATTGAGTAAATTTGTTTTTTTTTTCAATTTTAATATCCGGCTTCGTTATTACAAACCTTTGTTCTTTATTTGCAGCCTAATATATAATACATTAGTAAATTATACCTTTTAAACGCATAACAATGATCTTTAAAAAAGGTGAGATGGTCATAATAATTTTAATGCGCAAGATACATGAGAGATAAAAAAAACTGAAATGATAAGATAATGCAACATGGGATAGAAAAGCCCTGTTGGATTTCGAAGTGATAATTTGCTAGGATCTTACCTTCTTGTTTTTCATCTAAATACTAGCCAACCATTTCACGTTATCACCGTTTGTAATAAAACGGCGACCGTTCGAAAGAGCTGACAATTGAACAAAAGAGTTTATTGTTGAAAACGCCTAGTTGCTCGTTTGTTTCGCTAGTTCGTTGGTTTGATGTTTGATCTTCTAAAAATATAAAATAAATGTGGTGTTTTATGACTAAGAAGACTTAAATGAGTGTTTTTGTGAATTGTTTTTGTAGTAAAATTGTGCAAAAAGAGTCAAGAACTTCATCGGTGAGCGAATGGTTTCCCATTTTTCCTTCCCTAATTCTATAATTCGTTCCACATCCGTTATTAGCCATTTCCATCAAGTATTATAGTTTATTGTTTACAGTTCACTATTTTCCGAATTGTGTTTCATCGCAGCTTCGGATCGAACAAATACATATACAGAATTACAAGAATTATTCGGAAAAAGTCAATTCGTTGAAATATTGAATGTAAATCGTAATACGTGAATAAGATACTTAGTAACTGATGAGTTAGATGGAAAGTAACTGATAATAAATGGTAATATTGGCTAACAAATCTTCCAATCCATAGTATCCCGTGAGAGAAAACGGGGCGTTTTTAATAAAGAGTTATCGCGGAAAGTGGAAATTGTTTACTTTACGATTAAAATATTCAGTGCGCTTTTTTGAAATGGTTTTAAATTAGCAGAATCTAGAAAAACAAATAAAAACATATTTTGATTAATGAATAGTTCAACATTTAAAAAAATGTATAACCACCAAACACGATTATATTTCACGCTTGACGACATCCAATAAACTACTTTCCAAATAATAAAATATTGCATGGAGGCCATATTTAAAAAGATAAAGCACGGATCTGCAAAATTACATAAAATGCAAATAATGCAGCATATGCCAGTATAAGATATATTTGAATTATTCAACACACCTAGGAATACAAGTTTCAATACCCTGAACATCTACGTTAATTATGTAAATATATTTTGAATTCTTTACAATTTATATTTGTCTTGCGGCAAAAATCAAACCCCCAACCTCCAAACTCATGTATAATCACACTGCATGGACCATACATTTGGCATTAAAGACGCAGATATGTAAAAAGGTTTTTTTTTCAACCAGTAAACTTTAAATGTGATCTTTTCTGAATCAAGGTTACGTATAATTTATTTGTCAAATTTAACGGATTTCAAAAGGTTATTTTTTCACTAATTTCGATATCATTCATCACAACTGTCTCACCTTCTGATATAAAGAACCATAACATTTGTAAAACGTATACGCACATTATAATGTTCTTAATACAACACATTAAATATTTCCTTACTGATCTTTAAAGTGGACAACGTGATGTTTACCCATCGTTATTATTTAAATAAAAGATAGGTCATTTATATTTGGTTGGGTGTTTAAATTCATGCATAATTATAATTTAATGTTTTTCAATATTTACGTGTTATTTTATTTTATGGAAGCGATATAATGGGCGCTATTTACGGTGTTATTGTGCTTATATGGAATGTACGTATGAAATTTTTGTATCGAAAGTACTCTTATTTAATTTCACCTTGATATAATTTACTATAAAATCTCTCACGAGGTTAAAGAACATGCTGCGTCAAGAATTTCCTCGCAGCGACTTCTGAATTCCTGGCTCCCGGCTTGTCAATCAAACATTGTATAATGGTGATTTATGTGCCCGGTGATGTTTATTTTGGTATCTACTCGACATTGTTCGGCTTGTGATAGACAGCTTAATACAGTGCAGTCAACGAACAATGTTCGCAAATCACACGGACGAACGCATAAATAACAAGAAGTCTACGGAATGTAATTAAGTTGTTTTATAATTGATTTTAAATCTTGTGAAAGATCATATATTTATTCAATTCACTTTCAATATAAATACATAGTTGTTTTATATTTTCGTAGAAAGCAATCACTTTGCGGTTTGACATATTTAATGAAAATGAAATAATAACTTTGTGTAGGAACACAGATTTTATTTTAATATTTATGACCGACCTGATGATGCTTAGACTAAGCGAAACCGGTCGGTCATAAAAATTAGTCATTAAGTTATTATTTCTTTTTCCTTTTTCATTACATATTTTTTAATTTCATATAATTAGAAAATGGCTTTCAGTTTTAAAACTTATTTGTGACATCTTCAGGGCAATATAACTACGAATAAAAAAATAAAATACGAGGAAATAATTAACACGATAATATAAACTCTTGCCGCTTATGAACTGTATATGTGCTATAAAAATGTTATAAGGAAGTGATGAAACTAGTAGACAACACAAAGTGAACGATATTTTTTTCTTCGTAATCCAATTTAATTATTATCAAATTGTTTTTTGAACGCTGCCACCCGGTTTTTGACCAGGCATTACACTGCGCTCATATGGTAATGCATCCAAATGTAACCTAGCAAATGCGCTGGGCTGCCGATACCAGAATAAGCCAAAAGATACATTCTATTCTCCGACCCCGGGTCCTTCAGCAGTTATTTACTAGATTGAATTATCCTGCAACGATGATTTGTTATTTTTAACGAAAATGAAGCAATTACGTTGTATAAGACCACATTTTTCACAAAAACGGCGCTATACAAATTATCCAAATATTATTATTATACATAGCCTGTTCAAAAGAAACGGTGAATTTTGAATTCTTGCGGGCTGTGTATATTCGATTATCGTTTTTTTGTTATGTTGGTACACATATGTTTATCTTATGTTAGCATTATCAGCCATTTTAGATTAG
Source organism: Drusus annulatus (assembly GCA_022651775.1). Lineage (NCBI taxonomy): Eukaryota > Metazoa > Arthropoda > Insecta > Trichoptera > Limnephilidae > Drusus > Drusus annulatus. The sequence continues at coordinate 1,784,210 of JAGWCC010000222.1, read as the reverse complement.
TGGTTTGTTTTTGACAACTGGAAAGGTTAGTCACGTTTTTCGATTTTTTACTTTTGAAAAAATGGATCAAACAATAAAATCCATGATTTGTTTTTCCACAACTCCAGGACGCTCATCGTCATTAACATATTATACATTTATTTTTTATGACTGACCGGTTTCGCTTAGCCTAAGCATTATCGGGGTATAAAATTAAACTAATCAAGAACACATATTACCATAGGTATATTTCCCGTAAATTCATAAAATTTCTTATTATTCTTTTATCACCTTCTCAATTGACATTTTATCTCTTTCATTTCATATCATTTGTCTCTCTCACTCTGTTCATTTGTTATAATTTAAATAATGTTATTATTTTGTTTTCTTGGTGTTCTCTTATTTTATTTTGTATTGTATTCTCCCTTTGTATGTATGAGTATACACACACACACTCTTTGTGTTTTTGTTTAGTTTAATTTTGTACTCTGATGATGCTTAGGCTAAGCGAAACCGGTAGGTCTTAAAAATAAAATAAAATTACTAATACAAAGTAATAATTTCATTTTCATTAAATACGTCAAACTACAAAGTGATTGCGTTGTATGGAAACATATAATATCATTTTTGTTCACTTGATAATGATAGCATGGAAATAATCTAAACACACTTTCAGAAAAACCGACTTTAGTCGTTTTCCTAATCATAGGAATCTGCGTCAGTTATCAGTGATAAACCAGAAAATAAAGCAGGTTTGCATTCCTTCCTGAAGTGTCAATTTTCCGTATAAACCGCTTGCCTTTAAGTAAGCCGCCTCGCTTTAAATAATTGCAATTGATGTTCATGTACCCGCTCACGACTCTGTCCGCCTGGTATTTTAATATTGCACCGAAGTGTCAGGGTAACATAAAAAGCTAGAGGTAAATTAAGAGATTAATATTTTATAATTGATAACATTACTTATGTTCAACTAAGCTTTGAGATGTAATCCTAGAAATTGTTTACCTCCTTACTTTTCCAGATTACTATAAAAGTTGCAAAACTTTTTTTAAAGAAGAAATCGCTGTGCTATTTTAATATTATAACAAGAAAAAATAAAAATTATGGGTATATTTTGATTTTTTATGTTATAAGGAATCAGAAAACACCTATTTTTTACTTGTTATAGTATTGAACTAGCACAGCAAAATATAGAAGAAAACTCATTTGAAGCAATTTGATTAATGATTTAGTATATATTTTGTTATAATGAATATCGCACAAGAGTCCCAACTGCTCCCAAAAATCTAGAGCCAGTGAGATTATAGCATCCCCAATCAGGGTATTTGTGAGGCTGAACGTAGTGGGGAGGGGAAGGGGATGAGAAAGAAGAAGATTAAGAAGTACCTGGCTATTCAGATCTGGTCACCAAACACGGCTAAGCCATTTCAAACAACGTTTCAATTGTGAATGGTGGTCTTTCACCAGGGTGATTCTTAGAGTATCTACCACTCTAGAACGTGCCGCAAATATAGTTTATAAATTTATTTTATTCATTAATTGTGTTAACACATATTAATTGAAAAAAAATTATTGGCGCACGCCGGGATTGAACCCGTGACATCTGAAGTCGTAGTCGAGCATCTTACCACTAGACCACGGAGGTCGTCAATACCATATTTTTACCAAATGCAGTGAATTTATCTTAGGTGTAAACAACAAATTTCGGTGTGCAGCCGAATAACTCTCGAATGGTAGTAATCTCGTGGGCTAGCGTCATGAAAAATACAAAGCTTTACTTCTTTTAATTTTCTTAGGTATCACTAACAGCTTTTTAAGCACGGTACGACAATTTTACCAATAGCTAAACAAAGAGCTTTGAAAAATCGATTTAATTGGCCAAAAATCAGGCAAAAAATATTTTTTTAACATATTTTCAAATTATTTTTTACTTTTTAACATCAGTAACAAACAGCTTGACTAACATATAATTATTTAACGTATAAAGCTCTTGTTTTGTAACATATAAGCATTTGTTTGAGTTTAATTTAGCAAGTGGGGGATCCGCCATGTCAGTACAACCTTCAACACTAGACATAATATTACATACTAAAATCGCTCGGGCGCAGTTCGGACGATAGGTTTATAATGAGGAATATTCTGTTAAGAGTTATGTATTCAAAGTTCAGCACGAACCAGAACTAGATTTAGGCTTCAGATAATTAATCAAGAAATAAACGGTAGTAAATTATACTTATGTTTAAACTCATATCATCGTAGTAAATTTGTATAGCTGTAGCTTCCATTAAAAAATGATAACCAAGCTTTAACATACACTTTTTTTAAGGTAGTATGTGTTTGTTTTTTTTACATTTTCTTGATCCGAAGCAAAAAGGTTTTTATCGACATTTTATTGTTTTATTGTGAGGAAAAAAAAGGCAGTAATCTCCTCCCGGAAAGATGATCGCTAAAAACATGAATCTTTTTATTTATTATACAAACAAACTGTAAAATCAGCTCACAGTACTGGACAGTAATTATTACTCAATGATCAATATATTTGCGTGGTGAAAATTTCAAATTAAATTAAATATTTTTAATTTAATATCAAGTCAAGCGAAACGAATCAAAATTTTGCATCAGAAAAATTATTTAATGAATTTCAATGGTGGCAAAATTCGCGGCAGCGAGCTAAGCTCCCTGTCTCCGGATCCAGGGGTTGTAAGCCCGACAGGAAAAATAAATGTTCTTATATTTGAGTAGGTTATTTATCATATACTACGTACAGAGGTGTAGATAATCTCAGTATCGCCCAGACCAAAGACCACCATCCAAGGTCGAAGCGTTGCTTAAATATCTTAAGCCGTGTTAAGTGAATGATTTTGAAAGTGAGGGGCTCAATTCCTAACCACTCTCTTTCCTATCTTTTCACACTCTTAACTATCTTCAACCAGCTCAAAAAATTCTCCTACTTAGGAGTGCCACTGTCATCCAGGCCCTAGGCAGAGTTGGAACTCGTTTAGTGACTAAAACTGAATCGCCATGTTTATTCTTATCATAATTCTCCCCCTTTCTGATTCCTTCGGTATCACAATATATCTCAAATTGGGAGTTCCATACTCCTACCGGTCGTTAACAGTTGGGACTCCTGTGAGCCAATCACATACAATACATAATGTGTTAGAAATGATAATGTTTTCAATACCCATTCTATTACATCAAAAACGTAATACATTGGATACTGCCATTTTGCAATAGCCGTTAAAAGCTCTGAGCAGCAAACTGCTTGTTCCCTGAACGGTCAATAATGGCAGGTTGGAAGCTAAAGAGCGTTACACGCATTTTCATGCCGCGGCCCCTACTTGCAATTACATGGCATTAAAGTGGCCGGCGAGTGTCACCTGTTCTATTTGCAACGGTACTGCATCGGCACGTACCCACCGGCTAACTGCCTGATACCTCATATAATACAGGCTTCTTTGTAACAGGTCTCCTAGAATATGGAGCTGGAAAGAGCCTACAATAAGGTTTATAAGTGCACTGAAAAGGATGAAGCTTTGCGACCAAAACTGCTTACACTGTTTTTGAAGTCATTATATGTTGTTCTGGTAAAAAAAAAAGTTTAAATATTGGTGCTAATCAATTTGTGCTGCTGTTAGCATTTTGTGTCAAATTTTAAAATACACAGAAAAGAAAAGCTGATAGAAGTGTGTTGTGGCGTACATTTTATCCCAAGATAAGGTTTTTTTAAACTTCATGTGAAATTAATCAACCATTTTAACTTTTCGATTTTTTTTATTGAGCAGATTGTCAATTTCATTAGCTTGGGTGGGGCAAGAGTTTAAAGATATTATGTAAATTGGCAACATCACTCTCCATCAAAATTTCTATTTACTTATACTTCTAGAATTTATCTATTCAGTGTGAAAATATAATTTTAAAGAAAAACATTATATATTTAAAACAAATACATTTTGTTCTGTAGTGCCTATCTGTATTTTTACGCAAAACATCTGTTTTTGGTATTTTTTGTATTTTTTTTTACAGTAATCAACAAAACAAAAATATGTCGACATGATAGTTTGTTACAAGTATTTTTTTCAAAATGAACTGTAAATTTTTTACCTGGATGAAATGAGAAAAAAACAATTTAAAAAAATTTGATTTGCACTTTAATCGTCTTTCTATTTTCATTTTTAAAATACTTGCTTTAAATAAACGCTTTTTATCCTGGTATTTAAAATAATCATCATGTAGGCATATGATAGTACCCACTGCAGCAAATTTAGGACAGATGAATTTTTTTTTAATTTTCTTTAGAATGTCAATATGTAAATAATGTTTGTGGTAAAAAGTTGTAAAGGGAAAAAATAATTTGGCTAAAATAAATTGCGTAATATGTTTTGTGCTCTAATAAAATAAAGAATATCCCATGAAAACTTGTTCAGAAAACGTAATTTGATCAAAAGTGATTTTACTGTGAACACGCACCAAAGCATTCTCTATAGTTATTTCTTCCCTGATTCTGTGCAGTAAGTATCAGTAAAATATAGACCTGGAGCAAGCGTACGAGTAGGTACCGGCAAGGATACAAGTTATGCAAGTACTAAAAAAACGAGTTCCGATCTAATGAATACGGAAGCAAATGTGGGCACATCTAGCATCTAACACATGACTCGCTGGAAAACAGTTACCTCTCTAGTTGCAGTCTGGATCTATGGATAAAAACCCGTTCGATCAGGGATATCGCATTTTCTCTGTGGCTTAGAGTGACGCAAAGAGACAGAAGGACGTAAGCAACAGATCAAAGAATGTCTGCTCATTTGCAGTGGAAGACTATGTATCAATGTTGATAGTAATTATTTCAAAAATTGATAAAAGAGACAAACTTTTGTGAAATTTCTCCGACAGTACTTATTTAGTTTTTTTCCATAAACTAGTGGGAATTCCTGAACATGTGAGTATAATGTTGTTCTTTTAAATTTCTGAAGAAGAGAGCTTTTAATTTGACTCCGGAATCTATCGAGCTTTTAATATGTTTTGGTTAATAACTAAAAATTCAGTGCATGGACCACGTTGGTATATTGCTGTTCTTGGTTTCATATGTCGTTAATTAACACATAATAGCACAAATCAGATTTAAGGTTATTTATTTTTACACAGGGCCTTTTAAATTTATTTAGCAAGAAAGTGAAATTTTCCATAATATTTTGATTCGTTATAATTTTTGTTGTTGTTGCTTTGATGTGGCATTCCCGATTGAGGTATGCTGTCAGGCTGAAGAAGGGAGTAAAATATGGAGATGTCAAAAAAAAGTTCAGAAATACTTGATTATTCAGATGTGTTCGCTAAACACCGCTAAAACCATTTAAAATAACGTTTCGATGAATCGTAGTATTTCACCAGGGCGATACTAAGAGTTCTATCACCCTGAAGCCAATCTTCAACTCTGAAACGAAATTCCAACTCCATGCCAAACATATCAAGTATTTGATTCAATTGGTCGCACTGCGCATTGCAACACTATTTTTCGTGAGCTTCTACTACATATTTTCTCTTACAACCTTTTCAAATATTTTAACATCTTTAAGCCTGATTCACACCAACGTCCGGTTCCGCTCAGTGCCGATATTGTTCCGCAAGAAAACTTATTGATATGGTATGAATATCAATCAAGGAGTATGTGCCAAGACAAATTTGTGTGGCAGTATATCCTTCTGCCCACCCTTGTGATATTTAACTACTTATTTAGTTAAATAATTATTTTGAACTGTAAAAATACTAACATCGCAGATTTTTTTTTATCAAAAACCATTTTTTTATCACTAAATAATATTTTTATTAATTATTAATTATTAAAAATATTATTTAGTGATAAAAAAATGGTTTAAAAAAAAAAAAATCTGCGTTGTAAGAATTTTTACACTTCAAAATAATTCAAACACATGAATGAATAATATATAAATAACTTTTATAGCACCGTTTTCAAAAAAAAACTTACCCAAGGGAGCTGTATAATATTTATCTAATAACTTAATTTTTTATATTATTTATGGTAATTATGTTTTAAAATTTTATTGTGAATACCGCACAAGAGTTTCAAATAATCCCAACCGTATGGAGTCAGTGGGACTATGACATCCCCAATTGGGACATATTGTAATGCTGAAGATAGTGTTGATGGGAAAGAGATGGGGAAGAAAAAGGTTGGGACGTACTTAACTATTCAAATCTGGTCGCCAAGCACGGCTAAAGCCATTTTAAGCAAAATTTCGATTCTAAATAGTGGTCTTTCCCCAGGGCGATACTATAAATATCCACCACTGGAGCGTGCCGCAAATATATTTATCTTATTTTATATGAATTAAATAACACAAATTGATAAAGTAAAAAACTATGTCAGCATGCCAGAATTTGAACCCGCGACCTCTGGATTCATAGTCGAGGATCTTAACCATTCGACCACGGAGGCCCGCAAAATGGTATGTAATAAATAATATAATAGTAATGAAAATGCAGTAAAAGCCGCTACAGCCTTCGGTTCATAAAATGCAGCACAGCATGTCGTCTCGTCATATACCTACACAGGTATCTTTAAAACAGGTTGTACCAAGGGTCTCTAATTAATTGCACAGTATGAAAATCTAACATTTCTGTATTACTCTTCGTGCAATTATTTCGATCGAGCAATCTAGCGACAGTAACTCTCTGCCCTTTGGAAATTGACGAAGAACATTATTTTATTTATCACACTTTTATTGAGGCATAAATCTTGCGCTTGGCATTATATAACTCGATAACGCGATAGTTAAACTCATTATTAACTTAATGTTTAGAATATATCCACACAAATTGAAACAAAAATGTGGTAATAAATATTTAAATTAAAGTTATCGCACTATGTAGGTCTGTGATAGATGAATTATAAATTTTAACAAAAAATGATTTTCTTTGTGAGTACGTACGACCGAACGAATGTGAACTTTTCAATTTTGGAACTGGTGTTAGTTGAATTTTGTTTTTTTTTTTATAGTGAATACCGCCCAAGAGTCCCAACTGCTCTCAACCGTCTAGAGCCAGTGAGACTATGGCCTCCCCGTTTGGGGTTTGTTGTGAGGTTGAAGGTAGTGGGGAAGGGATAGATATTGGGAAGAGGAAGGTTTGGAAGGTACCTGGCTATTCAGATCTTATCACCAAACACGACTAAAGCCATTTTAAGCGACTTTTTGATTCTGAATGGTGGTCTTAAAATAAAGCGATACCACTAGCATACCTACCACTTTGGAACGTACCGCAAATATTCTACATATTTTGTGGGGTATGTTGTGAGGTTGAAGGTAGTGGCGAGGAGAAAAAGATGGAGAAGAGGAAAGTTGGGAAGTACCTGACTATTCAGATCTGGTCACCAAACAAGGCTGAGCCATTTCAAGCAATGTTTCTCTACCACTATAAAATTATCAAATTTTCGAAATAATCTTTTTAAATCCCCACCTATCTAATGAAGTACCTACTTAAAGTTTATGTAGGCAGATATTATTCTATTTTTGAAAAGGGTAAATTAAGGCAAATAATATTTTTTCTTGGCAAATCAAATTATTTTCCGCGACTTTTCGAGGGGAAAATAGTTTATTAATAATATCAACTATTTTATTTTTATAAATAGAATGATGAGGCAGTGAGGTTTAGATGAATTATAAAGATAGAACAAATATGTATGTCAGTGTAGCAAAGTTGTTTTTTTATGTAAAATTATTATCTTTTTTATATTTAAGAAAAAATATTATTTCAATTGCAAAATTGTTTTGTTTTGTTTAGTTTTTAAATAAATTAAAATAAATTTTGGTTCTTTTATATTTTGGAGTATTTTTCGTCCCCCATCTTGCGTAAATGTCCCTGTGTTTTGGTTTTATATATTTTCAAATTATTCGTTTTTTTTTAAACTAGACAGAAAGGATAGAAACACAAAACACTAGTCTATCCTGCCACACACCTTTTCCTCCATCTAAATACATACATCCTCACACATCTACCCATACAATAAAATAATAATTTGATCATGCCATGTCGTATAAAAATGTTTCTATTACCTATTTTTCTGGCATTCTTATTCCCTTCATCCGCTGTGTACATCCAAACCATCCAAGCTTTCAAACTCTCCTGTATAAATCAATAACACATTAGGAAAAACCGTAAAACGCGCAAACGAACTTATCACTTTGATGGTTTTAGAAAATCATGCACATTTTAATAGACCATATTATTAACTATAAAAGATAATACATCTAGATAAAATCGATGCCATAAAACTTAGAGAGCCTAAGAAATTTTTGCAATAAATTTGAAAGTATCAAGGTAACAGGTTTTCTGGAAGGTTACATTAACTACTGTGAAATTCCGCGGATAATCTCCTTGACTATATATTACGGCTTGGCGAACTTTACGATGCTGGGCAATTGTATATTTATAAACAAACAGTATCATAAACTTAGCGAGCGATGGTGGTAATAAGCCGCATACTACGGAGTTGACGCGAGCTGGAGATGAAATAATTACGTTCTTAATGAGTTCCCTGCCACAAAAGTAAAAGCTTTTTCTCTGAGCTTATGAGTGATGAGCTTAATGAAATAAAATGTGTTATATCGCACAAAAAGCAGACGTGCATATTAAAAATCACATTAGAGACCTTTTTGTTTCCCGTCTTATTTGAGATTTCCCATCATAAGGAATATTTCCACCCTGCAAACTGCCACTCGGCGGAAACACTCAGTGGAAGCTATGCCAACTTCCTCTAACAAATCTTCTATAAATCTTCCTCTAGATTATCAGTTCTAAAAAGTAATATTCTATAATATATTTATTAGTATTCGGATTGACTAACGGTTTCCGTAAAAAATAGATGAGATCAGAAAATTTATCTGCGTGCAAAATAAAATAAAAATATTTCAGACGAGGTATTTGGATGCGATAAAACATCAAGCATATCGGAGGACAATGGAAACATGTCCAGAATAGATAGTTGAATAGTCACCAAAATTGTAGAAAACTTCATACAAATGTGAAAGCTATATATTTTGTCACCCTAATTAACACTCTACAGAGGAACTTTATTTGGAGATGCTGCTTATATTCCCTGAAAAAAAATATGTCAACACGGAAAAACCTGCATTTATAATGGTTTTTTACTTACGATGGAAATAAAACTATTGTGTTCCAAAAACGCAATTTATTATGCACAGTATAGCAAAAAAAATATCTATAAATAGAAAATATATACTTTGTTTTTAACCACTTTTTTATTTAATATTTTGTCTACCGGTTTCGGAAGTACCCTTCCATCATCAGGATAATATTAAATTAATCTTTAGATAATAACTTCATCTCTTCTGGAAGAAACATATGTGGAGATAAATTCTGTACACGATCAAAAAATGTACTTTTTTTAAAAAGGGTACTTCCGAAACCGGTAGACAAAATATTAAATAAAAAAGTGGTTAAAAACAAAGTATATATTTTCTATTTATAAATATGGCAAGCCACAAAGTTAATGCTTTTTACGAATATATAAAAAAATATCTTCCTGTATAACAATATGTGTAGATATTAACTATTTTAGTACCGAAAAGGGGCTTAGCGCTGCCACGTGTCTCTGTCAAAAGTGTCAACGACGCGACAGCGCTTCAAGGTAACCATAGGTGTATGGGTGGAACTTATGATGTTTTCATTGATTCACGTTTTAAAAATATTTTTATCTGGTTCCGCGTTAAAATTTTTCGTAAAATACCTTCAACATCACCGACACTGAGAATGAATTTTGGTTTAGAAAAACTACCAAGGCGTAATTTGCGGCGGGTATGCAGCAATAAGGATGGCAGCGCAGTAAGTAAAGATCTGATTTGATTGCCTACAGTGTAAAAAGGGACTGCATGAAGTTTGTGTAGGGAATCATTTGTGTCAGACCTAATTTTCCTTTTGTTTCCTATTTTTCTTCGATTTTCGTTTTCAATAAGCTGTTGTGTTCTATTTGTATGTTTTACTATCATAATTCGAAGCTTGGTGAAAAGAACTTTGAAACATATTTTTTAAATAGGATAAATTTTAGAGAAATACATTTTTTTCTAAAAATAGGAAGTAACATAAAAAGCAAAATTTTATTAATTTATCCTATATTTAAAAAAAAAATGGCACTTAGAGGGTTAAACATTTTCCCGTGTCGAATTGTAAAACTATTTTCCCATGGTTGGGAATCATACGGTTTAGATGGTTGTCTTTGAAAAACCACGTTTAGTGTATCCACTTAGTTTTAAAGATCCTAGATTAAAGCCTACATTATTAACAAATCATAGACTTCCCTTGCAATTAACAGGTCTGGGAGCAATAAACCGATTGCGTACTCTACTATATGGGTTCTGGTAATACTCGTTACAGGGATATCAATTATTTCTCGTACTGGAAGAGGGCAATAAAAGGCGGTAGGAATGCGTGATACCCTCAAGTCATTAGATACTCTGAAATAAAATAATAAGTGATATGATATACGCCGCTCCGTTCAATCTAATAGTATAAGATCCTCATCGATGCAAGCAACTAAAGCTTGTAATGCAAATTTTACCGGTTTTAAACTTAACTAAGAATTTTAATTTATAATAAGTTATTATATTATAGCTGTTATAAATCAAAGGAACGGATATATCTAGAATTCAGAACCTTCACAATAGATATAATATATATATATATTTATATTTTCTCATTGTTGATTTTAATTACTGCAATATAATGTAATACCGATTTAAAAGTTCGAACGACTTACAATTCTCAGAATTGGCGAAAATAGTCTATGTATATTTGTTCTACCGGTTTAAGAATGGAAGGTGCTCCAACGAACTAGCATATATTATATTGTTTCCTTCAGCAAACGCGTTCTACGGTTAATATTTTTCGCGAGGAATGTATCGTATTTACGATTCGTTTTTTAACTCAATAGCTCGATTGTTGAATAAGTTTTTTAAACTTTTGCATTAAATTCCTCTTTAGAGATCCAGATTTAAAAAAAACCTGTACACAGCATTTCCAAATGCGATAGTATGCTATTAGATACCTATATTTAATTTTTTATTAAATTTTGCGCCTCACCCATATAGACAACATCAAATACAAAAATACTATAATCATTTTTGAACTCATTGCTTTAACGATTCACCAATAATTCCTAGTTCGTCAGGAATAGCATAATTAACACGTACTCAAAAATTCCTCCACTCCAAAAACATTTAATTGATTTAGCCAAAACGTTTAACTCAAAATTAAAATCAAACCCGAATTCTTCCATCTCTCACCTCGGCCACTAGACCCTTAACACAGACCCCCTTTATTTCCGTTCAAATTCCATCTTATACTCCCCCCCCCTAACCTTGGTGAGTGAGCTTAAATTAAAGATTGCTATAAGTACAAAAACACAGTCTTCAATTTAACATTCCCTAGAACGGTTTAGAATTTATATGTTAAATTTCACGCAGTTTAGGAATCATTAAGCATATAAAGGACAATAAAAATACTTTCCAATAAAATCAATAAGTCTACAACTATTATCTAAATTCAATAGGTTTCTTTTCCATTTAGTTTCAGAGTTTCGAATTCCTTATCGAAATTACTTTAGCAAAAAACAGTAACATCCAAAAGCCATCGCTTACATCTGGAACTATTATCATAAATTATTGAGTTTCTCTTTATTTAGTTTACCGCAGTTTTTTAACGCTTTTTATTTATATTTTTTTCCATCTGCAATACATACAAATGTAGAAAAATTCTAAAGAATCAAGGCACATAACATATACCTTATAATGCATTGAAGTTTTTTTATTAAAATAATTGTGCAATCCACTTATTATAAAAACAGGACTTTAAGTTGAAGCCAGAATATTTATTATTTAAATATTTCATCAAAATATGCGGTAATCGCCTTCCAATCTATCAAAAAAAGAATTAAACGATTTCGCACGCAAAATTCCTTATTCTGAAGTGCTATTCAAAGCGTTTTTTAAATATTTTATTATAATGGTAATATGCAGCAGTGCTTACGGTCAATAACTATTACAGAGTGTGTGTGTTTTTTTTAACCATATTGAACAACGTCATTTCGCATTTTTTTATCCCTGACGAGGAATAGCGGTCTTAAAAATAAATTTTCTATCTCTTGTGGTCAAAAAAATCAACACGTTATTCAAGTAGTGACTAAAGTTTATTGGAATCTTCTGTAATTTATTGGCTTATACGATCGTAGACCTTTCTATATGGATTGTGAAGTTTATCTCCATTTGATAATGCACCGGGTCAAGCAATTAAAATTCAAAATTTTCATCGAGTCCTCTGGAAAATTTTCCCCACAACAAACCATTAATTCCATAACGATCCGCAAAAAGTTGTTGCTACAAATTAAGTTTTTTTGTTTCGCATAAAAATAGATGTCTAAAGTGGAGATTAATATATTTCTTTAATGACCTGTAAAAATAATTAAAAATTTATTGCTATTACATTTTTTTTGTTGTGACACATCTTTTTTATGAATACTTGTTTTGGTTATAATGGCGTCGGCTACTATCATTGCCATACAGATTAGGTAAATTATTGTCTTATTATAAGCTTGATTTGGGATTTTTATTAATTAAAGATGGCACTAAAAACTATTGATAGTATTTATATATGTTTTTTAACCTATTATGGTTATTAATTAATAACATCAACAATAAATTTGAATCTAGGTACAGCTTTTCAAAGTATTTGTATGGTAATTTAAGCTTAAGTTCATAGTTATTTTCTAGCCGTATTATGCGCCCTTGAGATGATATATCACAAAAAAACAGCGCTATATAAATTAGCATAGCTTTAAGTATTTTAATATCATTAGTTGTTAATCGTGAAAGATTTGCTTGACTCGTTTCAAATAATAAAGTTCGATAAAATACACCATTAGGTAGGTATCGATTTGAAAATGCTATATTTTTAAGTTTATAATTACAATTAACATCAGTTCTTAATTTGAAAAGTTTACACTTGAACGGTTGTACGTACTTACAAAAAAAACTTTGTATGAACCACGGATGTTTTTTTGAGTTTTATGATCTAATATATTTGTGACCAAGGTCAAGAAACTAAGCATTGATTAATGGGAGATAAAATTAATTAGTGCCAGTTTTCAATCGCCAGTTAATAATATTAATTACCATTTTTTTATTAAGTTCGCTCACCCGTTAGAAACTGGAGATGTCGGATGCTACAATGTCATGTCCGCTGTTATATTTTGAGATGAATCCTTACCTACAACAAACAAAACAAATATTGGAAATTTTTTAAATAGAAAGTGCACCTGAACAAAGAAAATAGGAGTTTTAAATAACATATTTTGAAGAAATGAAAAAGAACTTTGTGTAAGACCACGGATATATATATATATATATATATATATATATATATATATATATATATATATATATATATATATATATATATATATATATATATATATATATTTATATGTATTTATTTTTTTATGACCGAGCGGTTTCGCTTAGCCTAAGCCTCATCAGCGTATAAAATTAAACTAAATAATAAAAAAAAATTAAACTAAATAATAAAAAAAAATTAAACAAAATAATGAAAAAAACAAAGAGTGCAATTATATATAAATACAGAGGTAGAACAAAATATAACATAAAACAACAGAACAATGAATAAACAATGGAATAGCATTTAAATTATAACAAAAAATCAGAATAAAGGGACAGGTAATATGAAATGAAAAAAAAAAAAGTTTAATTATTCATGTTATTTTTTATTATAAGATAATTTTGATGACAATTTCGAATAAAATAAAATAGTTAGGCAAAAAATATGACAATTAAAACAACAACAAAATGTTCGGTTGTAAAAAATATGGTATATTGATATACGATGCATTTAGGCAGTTACACATGTGTTTTGAAATTTGTTTATATTGTAAAAAACAACATCAATTTGTATAAATCCAAAATTATTTTAAGAAGAAATACTGATAGCAACTATACTATACTAAAGGGTATGCATATAAAATACACGTTTTAAAATATCCAGAAGAAGAACTATTTATAAGATTTATAATTTAGATGTATGTTTTGATGTTTTACGTTATTTGTAAATAAACTAATTATATGAATATTGAAAAACTTTCCGTACTGACCGGGACTAATGAGACAATAACATCTCTATTTTAAGGTATGTTGTGAGGCTGGAGAAATCGGGGAGTGGAAGGAGACGGTAAGAGAAAGGATCTATTTTTGGATTAATTTATTTGAGAAGATATGAATTCAGGATTTTTTTAAATTTAGAAGTACTTGTTTTATGTGTATATACCCATAAAATTCCCAACTGCCCGGAGCCAATGCGTCTATTGCATCCCTAAAGGATATGGTGTGAGACCGAAGGGAGGTGTAGAGTGGAAGAATTTTGAGTACCAAGATATTCAGATATAGCCACTAAACATGGTTGAAGCCATTTCAAACAACGTATCGAGTCTGAACGGTGGCCTTTCAACAGGCCTTTTGACGGCCTCCATGGTTGGTTGGTAAAACGCATATTCATATACGAGTAAGATAATATAATGGTTTTAATAATACAATTTTTTTAACTTTATTCCACTATTTTTTTATTTAAGACCTGACCGGTTTTCCCTTATAACGGGCATCTTCAGACTGGTACAATTTTAAATAAATCTATGGCATATGTACTATTAGTGTCCGGAATGGACGCTTATTGATTCTTATAGTGAACATCTGTCATTTAAGGTTTGGTTTTATTGCTACAAAACTTAAGCTTAAAATTAAAGCAATAAAACAAAACGTAAGGTCACAGATTTTTACTATGAGACTCAATAAGCGTCCATTCTGGTTTACAATAATAGTGTATATGAAAAAAATAGTAGAATATACTTAAAAAAATGGTATTATTATAATCATTAAAATGGAGTTCCACTACGAATTTAAAGTTTAAAAATTAGACATAATATGATAATATAAAGTATATTTGTATATCGGCACGTCACAGAGTGGTAGATACTCTAAATATTGCCCTGGTGAAAGACCACGATATAAAATAGAAAAGTTGCTTAAAATGGCATTAGTCGTGTTTGGTGACCAGATTTGAATAGCCAGGCACTTCCCAACCTTCCTCTTCCCAACATCCTTCCCCTCCCCACTACCGTCAGCCTCACAACATACCACAATTAGGAATGCCATACTTTCAGTGACTCCTGACGGTTGGGAGCAGTTGAAACCATAAATTTAAGCCAATTTTTTTATTTGCGGATGCTGGGTATCAAACCCGTAACCTCTGGATCTGGAGCGAGGCAAAATTAAGTGGTTGCTGTATTCTATGTGAAAAAACACATGTGTGATGTAATATGCAGCGGCAGTTGTTATAATTGTGTTGGCACCGCGGCATCAGTCTATTTTTAATTTAACGAGATCGTTTTATAACAGGCGGCTCTACGAAAAATATCGATTAGGCTCACGTTTGGTGAGCCCTAGAGAGGCCTAGAGAGGCCTACAGACTTTAAAAAAAACATATCCGTTACGTCTTGGAAGGAGGCCCAGTCTAATCAAGATGATTTTCAATCCCGGAGCCTCCCATTCGGTTAATTAAAACACAGACTAATTGGAAATTAATTGGACGAAAAATGATTGATTTCACATTCGATTGATGAGTACAATGGAATGATGGCCGAGTTACTTACATCATGTATATCTACTTTGTTTCTATTACTATACGTGCTGAAATTATTTACTGAAATACAGTTTTTATCTTTTTTATTTTTTTAATAGTTAAAACCGCACGTGAGTCCCAATTGCTCCCAACCGTCAAGAGCCAGTGAGACTATGGCATCTCCAATTGGGGTATGTTGAGAGGCTGAAGGTAATGGGGAAGGGAAGGAAATGGGAAAGAGAAAGAAGAAGAGTTGGGAAGTACCTGGCTATTCAGATCTGGTCACCAAACAAGGCAACAGCAATTTCAAGTAACGTTTCGATTCGGAGGCTAGATTGTTTTCACCTAAGTGAAAAGATCAGAATCAAAACGTTGCTTGAAATGGCTTTACCCGTGTTTGGTAACCAGATCTGAATAGTCAAGTAATTCCCGACCTTCATCTTCTCTATCTCTTTCCCCTTCTCATATTTTTCAGCCTCACAACATACCCTGATTGGGATGTTACCTTAATGGGAAATTCCTAGCTATTTAGACCTAGCCACTAAACATGGCAAAAGCCATTTAAACCAACGTTTCGAATTTGAATGGTGGTCTATTTCTACTAATTTATACAAAAAATAAAATATTTGGCCAACTAATCCACATAGCTCAACAGACAGTGGTAGATACTCTCAGTATCGCCCTGGTGAAAGACTACCTTCTAGAATCAAAACGTTGCTTGAAATGGCTTTAGCCGTGTTTGGTGACCAGATCTGAATATTCTGGTACTTTTCGACCTTCATTTTCCCGATCTTTTTTTCCCTCTCACTACTTTCAACCTCACAACATACCTCAATTGGCGATGCCACAATTTCACTGGCCCCAGACTGTCGGCAGCAGTTGGGACTTTGGTGCGGTATTCACATAAAAAAATATTTAAAAATTGTACATACGTACTTGTTATACTACTTATCATCCATATACTACATTTGTGTATTTTAAGGATGATTATGATATTAAAACGAAAATAAAAAATATTTAATTTGGTAACATTGGAAGAAAAAATAAAAATGAATGATTTACGTAATCTTGAAAAACAAAACCCTTCTGTGATTTTGTCACGACTCTGGACCAGCCCACAGTTGATACTCTTTCCACCTCGCTTGTTCATTCGATAATTTATTGTTAACTTAAGTGTTCAATTCAACTTGCAATAAACTACCTTCTGAATTCATATAAGACTTGTATAAATATTTCACAAGCACCGATATATTCCCTGACACTACGATAGTCTGTAACACAATAAAGACATACATAATTTAAATAAATGTAATTCCTAATACTGTATAAAGTAGCCAACCTTTCAAACCTCAAAAAGTCTTGTCGTTAAATATTTGTAAGTAAAATTATTTTTAGGCATCCAAATCTTACGTGTTACCACATATACACTTTTACTAATAAGACATCAACGCTGTAAAACAAAACCTAGTTTAATCGATATAATTACTTTAATTAGGTGAAGCAAAAATTAGGGCAAATAATTAACAAGCAAAAATTATTAATTGATAGAAATTTTCCAAGACATGCAGCTTTCGGATGTGTAAAAAGATTCAATATTAAAATTGAAATGAAACCATAAATCATAGTGCGGAAGTTATGGTTTATCTTAAAGCAAGCTGTAAAATGAAATCATAATATAATTTTACAGCCTTCTACATACTTTTACATACATAGTTCACTTATGTAAGTATGTTATAAGATTCTATTAACCAGGAAATTTATGAATTGTAGTCGGTTTATTGTCTTTTTAAATTAATGAACAGTAAAATAATAACACAAATAAATAATATGGTGGGATTAAAAAAGGGTGAAAATAAAGAACCATTGTAAATAACTCATCTTTAAAAAATATTGGAAATCAATGATGTCAAAAAAACTCTGAAGCATTGTTTTCGTATCTAATGATTAATATTATTTTTCTTTCAAAGAAAACATTAGTAACAAAGCTGAACATTTAATAATAATAATTTATACAAAAAATGTACTCTATTTCCCAACTCATCAGGCGTAATAACTTTTTTTTAAATGGCTTGATGATGCAACTGTAGCATTGTTTCCGATCAAGAAGTATATGAGCCTATTCATGTTTTCAATCCATTGAATTCTTTGATAGCTCTGGAGATTAATTATCTCCCGATTAAGGTGTTATAGATACCGGTAAAGAGCTCAAACAGAAGGTAATCGTACCTTTAGTAATCGTACCTTTGGGTATAGACCCGTGAGAAGTTACTTGTCCCTTGATGGGTTTGTTAAAGATACCTCCTCATATGGGGATAATCTTAGAATAATGTTTAATAATATTTTATTGACAATTTATTTCAGATTTTTTTCTTTATGTGGATTCCGTACGAGAGTACCAAATCACCGCCTGCATGTTTGAGTGGTAAAACGCGCGACTACGACTCCAGAGGTCGCGGGTTCACACCGTGTAATTTTTTTAAATAAAAGTGTCACATATTTAATTAATATGAAATAATCTAAGTACGACCCTGGTGAAAGACCACCGTTCAGAATCTAAACGTTGCTTGAAATGGCTTTAGCCGAGTTTGGTGACCATATCCGTATAGTCAAGCACTTTCCAACCTTTATCTTCTCCATCTCGTACTCCTCCCCACCATCTTCAGCCTCACAACATACCCCAATTGGGGATGCCATAGTCTCACTGGCTCTAGATGGTTGGGAGCAGTTGGGACTCTTGTGCGGTTGTATTCACAATCAAAAAAATAAAAAACCAAATTCCCGGAGCCAGTGAGGTTTGGGCATGCTTAATTTGGGGATTTTTTGGGAATAAAATAATTAAGGATGAAAGAAAGTACCTGGTTATTTAAATCTGGTCACTTAACACTGCTCAAGCCATTTCTAGTATCTACCACTCTGGAATCAGGGATAGAACAGCACAATTAAGTTAAAAGAAGAGTTTAAGATTTAAAATATATGTTTCTGATTTGTAAAAGAAACTCAATTGGACCAACAGAGCCGGGGAAAACGGAAAAACCTTATCTACCCCAAGTCTACAAGTGAGGTTCAGTGGCGGCTCGTGACTCTTTAGCATGCTAGAGTGCTAAAATCGAAAAATTCGGCAATAATAATTCAAAAATGATTTTTCAGATTCAGTGGTTCAATGCACGGCTACCTGAAAAATTTTGAAACAAAAAATTGAAATTTAGAAAAAAATAAATGTTTTCGGCTACAAAACATCAATCGTGACGTTTTTTTCAATCTTAGCACACAAGCACACTAAAAAGTCACGGGCCGCCACTGGTGAGGTATATTATTCGAGAAAATAAACAAGAGGGACAGAAAACTCATAGAATTATATTTCAATCGAAGTGTCCGGTAAAAAAATATTAAAAATGCTAAATAAACAATTAATGTAATTGTCTGCAACATACATGAAATCATACTTTGTAATGTACACATGTATGTATTATATACCAGAGCTTATAGTTTAGATCGTGTTAGAAGTTGCTGTAAAGTATCGAAGCTAGGAGAACTCAAGCCCTGGGCACGTTTAGGGTAGGAAATATGCTCATTAGACACGGATGAATACTAAACGTAACGGGTTCTTCATCCCATCATCGCAGCCTCCCATATCTGCTGGACCAATCCAACCTGTTTCACAATCAGCGGGATAATGCGCCTGGTACCAGTGGGTAATGGCTAATGGCTTTACCTGTGATCTGTGATTTCGCTACAACTGACTGGTAAACGTGGTATATTCCCACGTTTGTCCAGCGAGACAAAATCGGCGAAAAACTAGTATTTAATACGCGAGAATGCGGCTACAACTTTATGAGAGGTACCTGCCCATGGGGATTGAAACTGAATTATCGGAAAACATTACTTTTGATACTCATTAACGTCTTGCTATATATTCTTTTTTACATTTTATAAAATATATATATTTAAATACTTTATATAGAGCCATTTTAGTAAAAATCACCTCAAGGGCGCTGTCCAAATCTTAATTCCTAAGCTCTATCTTATTACTAACTACATATTAACTTTAGAATATTTATATATTTATTATTTTACTTAGTACTACATTTTTTTGTTGGTTGGTAT
Organism: Drusus annulatus; assembly: GCA_022651775.1. NCBI lineage: Eukaryota > Metazoa > Arthropoda > Insecta > Trichoptera > Limnephilidae > Drusus > Drusus annulatus. The sequence continues at coordinate 1,764,419 of JAGWCC010000222.1, read as the reverse complement.
AATTGCCCATCCCACTAGGCATAAGCCTGTGTTGGGATGGCAATTTTGAAAAGTTGTTTTTTAGCTATATAGTAACATGTTAATATTGAAAATATAGTTCCTTCTGTAAAAAAAATAAAAATAACATAAATAAATGACAAATTTAAAGATATAGAATCTACATAATAAGAACTAAATTAAACATGGTTTTTAAGGTGAGTAATGATATTGCTTTTAAAGGAGCTTTTAATGGCGTTGTACTTTAAAAAAAAATTGTCCGTAAGCGGTTTTATAGGCTGGGATATTAAAGAATTTTATGTCCTATCCTTTCTTCAAACATATGGACATTATTAAATTGGTGCAATAGGATATTTTTAGAGTATAGTTGTTTCAAGTTTAGGACGTCTAGCCTCTTAAAACAAATTCAGTGCTCGTCCTTAAAGAAACTTTAAGGATAATTTTCAGAAATAATTTTTGGATGTTTATTAGAGGCTCCAGGCAATTGTTGGTGGCACTACCCCAACTGATAATGCCATTTTCTAAAGAAGATTACACAAGTGCACAGTAAACTTGCCTTAGTTGTTTTTTATTATTTAATATGTGTCTAGATTTATATACATATCTTCGCCGGAAAGGCAATAGAGCTAAAGCGCCATTTTGAGAAGTTTACACCAGAGCACTCTTTTGTACAGTAATATTCATAAGTCTTCAGCACCGGGTTATATTTTGAAAAAAAAATAACAGTGCTCTCACTGAGTTACCTAAAACGACAAAAGCTAAAAAAAGGCCCAAACTTGTGTCGCTTGAGTCAAGACTTCTCTGTAATGGCGAATATATTTTAAATAGCTGAAACACTACAAAAGTCTTCATAATCAAACGAGAGTCAGAGCATTCGACATAGGAAAAAAATGATCGAAACTGCATATTAACCTCATTTTCGACAAAAGTGTCGCTTAAGTCCTTTTGACTTTCCAACCACGACATTATGTACAGAGATAATATACAGAAGCTTACTTACTTGGCAGATCATTTCAGATGAAAACCATTATTTTTATTTATTTCTAGTTTGGAGAAAGATTTTGCACTCAGAGGACATGATATTGGCAAAATTATTGTACGTGTTTATATAAATATATAATTTTTTTGTGATTTTCATTGTTAGATTTTAGGGTATAAGCCAACTTCAAAATGAGTTTTCTAAATTCGTAGTACTCGTCAAATTTTTACACAGTATGTTTTCTTCCCGAATAATTTATTTTGGCACCGATAGGTAGGTAGTTAGAATTTGAACAATTTTCGGATTTCAAATTTTCAATGTTGTTCCAGCTAAAATATTTTGAGCGTTTAATCTCGCGTAATGATCCAGTGCAATGCAAATACGTGAAATGTTTATAATATAATAAACCAGAAACTAAAAATGAATACGGCGCATTATATGGAGTTAGAATTACATTACAGTAATATCATATCATCTCGTATTACGCACCTGATCACGTAGTTTAACATTAAGATGAAAATTTGTATTCCGAGTCATCACTGACGTTTAATTTCAAACCTGAATAAGACTACGGTTCAACTTGTCCACAGTTAGGTAGTATATGGCAAACAGATGCAATTCAACTCGTCAACCCTGGGAGATCATTATCGTTGACTATAAATAATTCATTTTGTTAGTATGTAAGACTGCACGAATGTGAACTTTTTAAATTTGGAACTGATTTTAATTGAAATTTTCAAACATAAAAAATAATCTACCTACCTACTCAAGTACCTACCTACAATGTATTTTATCAGATATTGTTCCATAATAGAAATAGGCCAAGTTAGATCACGTGATTTTTCATTATTCACCGGAAGTCCCAACTGTTCCTAACTCGTCTAGAGCCAATGAGAGTATGGCATCTCCGATTGGGGAATGTTGTGAGGTTGAAGGTAGTAGGGAGGGGAAAGATATGAAGAAGAGGAAGGTAGCGAAGTACCTAGCTATTCAGATCTGGTCACCAAACACGGCTAAAGCCATTTCAAGCAACGTTTCAATTCTGAATGGTGGTCTTTCACCAAGGCGATACTTAGAGTATCTACCACTCTGGAAAGTGCCGCAAATACCTTTTTATTGTGATATATTTATTAAATATCTTATGACACATATTAATTAAATAAAATTTATTTGCACACGGCCGGGTTTGAATCCGTGACCTCTGAATTCGTAGCAGAGCGTCTTACCACTAGACCACGCAGGCCGTCAAGTTTGCGAGAGACAAACTAATACCTGTTTCTGGAACTTTTTTTACGTCAAAAAACTGTTAACATATTCTTGTAAATTAAAGGATTTACTTAAGACACCAGCAGAAAAAAAAATGACGCAAAAAATATTCTGCATGAGAGTGAAAAATATAATAAAAATGTAGCCCTGGTGAAAGACCACCAGAATCGAAAAAGTAGGTACTTGAAACGGATTTAGCTATGTTTGGCGACTGACCTGACAGCCTCATAACAATTCTAATGGCAGCGCCGTGATATTAATAACTGTTTCGAGTAATTCTGAACCCTTGCTCTCGCATAAAAAAACAATCTTTTGAACTATTTATTTTCTTTCATCCTTGAAGCTGATCAATTACAATCTCACAGTTGATGTTCGCGAGTGACTCAAGTAAATAATTAGCAAAGGCTTATAATCAGAGTATCTCGTTAAATGCCTTTGAGGTATCTACAACACAATACATGACGCATGTAATAATATTTAATACAGTTGGCTTTGAATGCGAGCATCTGCCGTCATAATGTTTGTATGTGAGATTAATACATGATATTAATAATCGTGAATAATGAAATGCAACACCATATAATAATAAAAATAATATTTTGATGATTTGTATAGCGCCGTTTTTGTGAAAAATCACCTCAACACCATGTATCGTAAATCACTGTAAAAAAATAAATACCACTTTAAAACACCTCAAATTTATCTGTTGCGGCTAAAAGACCAACTAACGAACATATGCATAAATTTTGTTTCCCGGGTAATGTAATTAAAATGATCCAATACAAATCATTTTTATTTATGAGTACGTACGTACAAGTGCTAACTTTCCAAAATTGTATGACATGTTTAGAAAATTATCAAATTACAAAACAAATATTTTTAAATCCCTACCTACCTATTAAAGTACCTACCTGTTATGTATCTTAGCAGATATTATTCTATATTTGAAATGGGTGGAATAAAGCAACTCATATTTTTTTGTAAGTCAAGTTGCATCCGGGATTTTTCACGGGTAACACAACTAGTTGAGAAATATTTTAATGGTCTTTAAGGTTTACCCAAAAAATACACTGTTGGCTTTCTAATACAAGAAATACTGCAAATAATTTAATTGTAAATTTTACACAGGTAGTTAGGGAAATGTCTAAGGTTTCTAGTGAATACATTTTTTTTACTGTTATCTTTTAAATTCTATTTGAAATTCATACTGGAACTTTAGGTAAAACTTTTAAAAATGGCTGCGCTAGTTTTCGAACTACACTTTTTACTGACAATTTAGTATGTTTTTCGTTGAATTTAAAAAATTAAAGTTTATTTTTTTTATTTAATGGACATGTTAGACATTTTCCTGACTGCCCATGTAGAATTTATAGATAAATCATTTGTATTAGAATGCTACAAAATGACATATAGGACCATTTTAAGTGCAGAGATTTTCCAGTTTGGGGCATTAAATTACGCACGATTCGGTGTTACAAATAATTAATATTCGGTGTTGCTTGGCGTATCATTTCTTCCTCATTAAAAATTAAATAGTAACAGAGCGGATTTTTTTATTTTGTTTAACGCACATAGTATATGCTTATAAGATCTTTTGTGCATGATTGCGCATTGTCATGTCATATTTCACCAACGGGTAAGAGAGGGCGATGTATCAATTCCTAACCGAACAGTGCTACAAAAAAACCAACACTCAATGATTACATTGCAATGGCATCACTGTAGTACCATGGACGTACTCATTTTAGAAACAAATATTTAGTTAGTTTTTTAGTTGTAAATACTGTTAACTATTAGTTAACTCGTAAATAACAAAAATACTAAATATTATAAAATTAATAGCAGCTTAAATATGCTTGAAAGAGTGCATCGTATGCGCTCGCATATCTCTAGCAAAGGTTGAAAAGATCGTTCACAGATTGCTAAATAGCTTTTCATCATAATATGCATATGTTTAGCTTTTTTTACTGCACAAAAAGTGCGCCACAAAACTTTTTAAACTGTAGAGTGAATGAACGAACAAAGGAGTGTGAAAAGAATATATGATGCAAAAGTGAATAAGTGAAGAAGAAGTCGAGGGCGCCCGAGAAAGAAATGGCACGATCAAGCAAATCAAATACTTGAATCGGGTCATGTGAAGAGTCAGAATAACAGAAGAGTATGAATGAGACGATGTATGAATGTGAATGAAGCAAGGAGTGTGTGCCAAGACAGAGTAATATGGCGGTCCGTTCTCCCTGCCAAACGGTGTGATGTTAGTTAGTTAATTTAAAAAATCTCTACCATAAATGTAGAGTAAATGAAATGAGTATTAAATGAATAGAGACTACGAATTTAAAGCGTGTGCGCACTCCCCTGCGCAGCTCTTACTCTATTGGATGTATATCAAAGTAGTTGACAGTCAGACAGGTATAAATATTGATACATCTTATTTTTCTCAACTCTTTGATTAGAATCTTAATTGGGAGTTATTAGACAACTTTTTTTAATAATTTTGAAGTCTCGAAGCATTTAATTCTACGGTTCATCTGTGATTGATCTTTAATTTTAGATAGGTAACACGCTTTTCTTTAACGTTCTTAAGTATTAAAATACTCCGCTCCAACAAAATCGCCGCACTTTAGTTAATCTAAGTTAGTTATTTAAACGCGTGACAGACGATCCCATCGTAGCAAAATCATTTCCATTGCCTGCAATCACATTTCTGAAGAAATTTTGATCGAGGGCATTGAAGCTATTTGCTACGAAAATTGTTAATTTTCCCAGTGAAATTAATATAAGCATCTATTCTTTCAATCTTCAAGTATCTCTTTTTTTCATAAATTATGTTTTTTTCTTAAAGAAGTCGAAAACGCCCCAAGACGACATGGCAGGATCAAAAGACAAAACCTAATTTTGTCATGAATCAGAATAACAGAAAAGTTTGCATGGATTTGAATTAAGCAAAAGGCGTGTTAAAGACAGAGTTGTTTAGCATTCAAACCTCTCCGTCAACTTCTGCGCAGAAAGAAATAGATGTTAAAAAACATTGTTTATTGGTTTTCTGTTGTTTTTTTTTCAAATAGTATGTAAATAGTAAGGTTATTATTCATTGAACTAATATAAATAATCTTCAACGTAAATATAAAACAGAAAAAGCCATAAACGAAAAAGAATTAACGGTCGCGACTGAGACTCGAAACCTCTACTCCATCCGGTAGTAACATCTCTGCCAGTTGAGTTACCAATACCTTATTAGAAATTAGGGTTTTTACAAACATATTTTTTCCTTACGTAAACTCGTGAATTTAAATTCAATAGTCACGTAAAAGCATTTTTCCACCCACATGAGGTAACAAAGTAAGGCGCATAGCGACGTTCTATTGGTATAAGGAACAAGGATTAGACTCAGTAACTTTAAATGATTCATCGCTTAATGATAAATAAGAATCCAGAAAATGAAAAAAAACCTTATTAGAAACTGGCATTTTTATCAATCTTCTACTTTATTATTTTTAATATTATTTTTTTACAATTTCTACCGATACAGGCTGCCATCTTTGTAATGGTATTACATCAAGTAAAGTAATTGTCCGTTCAACAGAAAATAACATTATCTAAGTTATTAAATTAAATCGGGTGGTATAAAGTTTGACACTTCCAAATGTATCGAATCATTTAATTGAACGAATAAACATAATTTGTTTGGCTCAAATTCATTAATTTTGATCGTCAACCGCTGCACATCGAAAGTGTTTCGAATACCACCATAAACATATTTTATGAAATAAATTACTTTTTTTTAAGTTTTAGCTCTCAAAAGTATCTCATGGTATTCAAAGTACCTATTAGCAAACTGTTCTCGAACTTTGAAAGCGGTCGCCATAGTATTTTCATTAATTTATATGAACTTAAATATAAATTTTTAATTTAATTCAGCTATTTTTTCTTAATCTTGTAAGTTAAAAAATGTATAACCTGTAACCGAAAATGCATATTAAGTAAGTTAAGGTTTTGGTGAAATCAGGTTTTGAAATAAATGAGAATGATTGAGGTTTTTAATTAATATTGAGGTTCATTTCAATTTGGTTAATATGTTCATTTATTAGCCACATCGGATGAAAAGCCACAAAAATATGAGAATATTTCCCTAGTGCCCTTTGAGAGGCAAACAATCAAAACGCACAAACTTCACTTATGTGAAATTGTGGGAAACCGAAAAAAACTATTTTATCATCACTGTTAACTGCAAACCTTGAAGTATTAATAATGTAAAACATACTGGCATTTAATGATTTAAGTACAGAATTTTTTTTTTTGTTTGTAAATTTTGCTACCAAGTTCTAGAATTAGTGGGAGAAGAATTTAGTGAGTTGAATAAAATAAATGAAATGAATAATAATAATAATTTGAATAATAAACAAAACCCAAGGCTCCAGGTGGATTGTCATTTATTAATACATAAAAAAAAAAATATTTTAAAGTCATAAGTAGACAATTTTTCAAAAATAAGTAAAATCATTTCGCGGCGGCCATGACAGATAACGTCATCGGAATTGGCTGAACCGCATGTTAGTTTTGTTACTTACCCGTTTTGAAACGAAACATCTTTTTTACATCTATTTTACAGTGGATTTGGTGAGTTTAGCAAAGATTATGGATTCATCAGTGACAAAGAATTAAAATATAATTTATTTTTTTTTTGGCAATTATGAAGCTTGTGGGTTTTGATTATTCACCCCTCATTTGAACTATGGCGTCAGTAAAACAGTTGATATGTACCGCGTGAGTAAAGGAAAACAATGAAGGAATGCAGAGGTTCAAGTTCAAATAATGATTCAAAACCAACGACTCGTTGTATTGTCAAGCTCAGGAATTGAATTAATAATAATTTCATCAAGACAGGAACAACAACACATCATAAGCACATCAATCTGCTTCGGTTCATCGCAAAGCTTGAGGTGTAATATTTTCCTATTTAGATGAACTCCTCGCATAGCATCTGCCGCGAGAGAATCCGCTGTATTTTATAGAAGAACATGTGCTTAGCGCAGCATCGCTTATGTCTTACGTAATAATGATCGTGTACAGTACAGAGTACCTACATATTGTGCGGGTATGTTCGTTCCTTCGTATAAAAACAAGGGTACCTATTACAGTTATCGGGATTCCGCTATCGTCTTTAATTGCATTAGTGTAAATCAAATTGGCTTCTTACAACACCGGTTCGCAGGCTGTGAAAAAACTAAAAGGTTACGTTTTGAAATTATTTTAGTTCATCAAACTTTACTCAATATGTTGAGCAAATTAAATTGTAAGCCAAAGATGAAATATCATGTTGCGTAATAGTAAAATTATTTTTACAAGACTCACCGGTTATCTTTTGCCAGTATAAAAAAATACGTTTTCACTGTAAAATAATATTTTTAAGATAGAGTTTTAAGTTAAACACGTCGCTGAATTTGAAATATACGGTTGGAAAATTCGCATCATATGACGTCACAAAGTTCGCAATATCCTTGTCTGGTGACGTCCCGGGCGATAACTATGACCTCATACCCCGACCGGAGCGTTTATATCTATGTGCGAAAGGAAGAGAGGGATGAGTCAATAAAATCGAGTTTTGAGTTAAGTATGCAGAGTTGTTTCTTAGATACATATCTAGCAAGGAAAAATTAGACAAGTCAAAAAATAAAATAATGTGCTATTCTTTTTTTGAAAAAGGACATGTGACATACGATATAATTACAAACAAAACAAAAAATCCTCAATTTTGTTTAGGCTCTCCTGAACATCTGCGTTTAATATGTTTGCTATTTAATATTTATATATAAATTTATTTATTTTTAATCATTAATTAATCGTACGAAAAACCATTTACAACAAAAAAATTATGTTTTTCTGAATCAATGTTTGTTGTTCCAAATGAAAATACATAAGTTACTAAATTTTTCATTTGCATTCCTTATTTTCAAATTTTGCTTAGTATTTGTTAAAAAGTTGCTCAAGAAATACACCGCTATATATTTTTTTAGTCAGCACACAATATTGCTTTAATTCCGAGTTATGATCCATTGTAGTTTTCATTGAAAATAACAACTCAAATCGTTTGTTCAACAAATACTCGATGATTCTATTTCCTGTTTTACAGCCTAAAAATGATTTCGTTGATGTACAATCTGTTAACCACGAGATTGCCACCAAAACTTCACACCTTTTGAAACGGCCGCACGCGCGTCGTATCCACACGCTTCACGGCCTATACAAACACACAAAAGCAAGCGATAATGTTTCACTTCAACAAATACTCACATGAAACTTGCAGTTGATACATAGCTACTCCAAATTGAAACTTAAAATGTAATCAATTTAAGATTATTCATTAAAAAAAACTTGGTTTTCATATGAATTCAATCGACCATGTAGCAGTGCCAAAGATACTTTCCACAATGTATTGTCGTTGTTGTGAATAAATGCAGAAATATCCACTCACCATAACCATGGGCATGGCAACAGATTAAATAATTTAGAAGCACTAGAAATAAAGAAAGCCATTTTAATCAATATTCATATTCTTGATAATCAGTTTAATTTGTACAGTATTCCAATATTAGGTATATTTCCTGTAAACTCATAAAATTTCACATTATTCTTTAATCGCCTTCTTGGTTGTCGTTTTGCCTCTTTCAATCAATATTATCTATCTCTTTCTATCTGTTTCTTTGTTATAATTTAAATGTTATTCTTTTGGTTTCTCACAGTTATCTTATTTTATTTTATATTGTGTTCTCACTCTGTATGTACAATTTGTATTTTTTGTTTATTTTAATTTTTCACCATGCTGAGGCTTAGGCTAAGCGAAACCAGTCGGTTACAAAAATTAAAAAGAAACCTGTGTTTAAAAATGTGTAATTGGAGATTAAAAACTGCAAAATATTTACAATATATATGTAGATATGTTTTTAGTATATTTAGCGGTCTATAAAAAATATTTTTATTTATGATTATTATTACCCTATATTTTATTTTAATAAATAGGTTTCTTAAGCATCATCACCCTAAAATACACATTTTAAAGAATTCTAATACAATCAGTACTACAAATGATTTATCCTTTAATTCTTCACCTGCAATCTTTAGAATTCTATGTAAAATACATTCTGGAATTTTAGGTAAAAGTTTAGTAAATAATTTTGCTAGTTTTCCAACTCCACAAATTACAAAAAAAAAATAAATGTATATCATAGAATTTAAAAGATTACAGTTTCATTTTTTTATTCACTGGAAACCTTAGACCAAACCTAACCTAACCTAACTACCCATGAAGAATTAACAGATAATCATATATAGTATTGCTTGTATAAGAATCCTGCAAAGTGATATTTAGCCCTATTTTTTGGTGCCAGGACTTAAGCACCTCCTTTACCATGAACATTTAAAAAAAATCTATATAAGTCCAAAAACTTGAACTCTTCTTTATAATTTTTTTTTCTATCAAAACAGTAACCAAACTACCTACAAATTCTGAATAAATAACGACCCAAAGGTTTAAAGGTAATTTCGCAAAACACGATTAGTCTTACCTCCACATTTAACATATATTAATAATCTACTATCTATATTTTCGCTAAGTACAATGATGTCCCAGCTAAATACATTACACGTTAATTTAATTTCAACGTCATTGATGAAAATTTATGTTTGGTAATAACTTCGAACAGGTCTTCTTTCGCGGGAAGAGGTCACGATCGACAGCAAAATGCCTTTCGATGACTTATGGGCACTTCACGTGGGAAACTGACAAATAAGAACGACAGCAACGTTTAATATCGAAACCCGAAAAAATGCCACCCAATTACAGACTCCCAATAAGGAGAGGGATTCACTGTAATTCTGCCCCAACTGCCCTTTTTACAGACTTTATTTAAATAAATAATACTTCTGTGCAAAGAATTTCATTTTTAAAAGCTCGCAGACGCTTACGGCCCCGTTTTTGACCCAAATTCACATTAAAAAATACATAATAATTGCAAAGCTTAAATTCTTGTTTTTGCTATGTTACATAATGGCCGTAATAAGTATGAAATTAATGTAAACACGCCATTAATGTTTTAATTGAAATAACTTGTTGGTCAACCACTGAGCTTAAAAAAACAGCAGATTAAATTTATGACCACATGAAATTTTATCAACGCTAGGAAAACTTTATTTTAAAGTGGATGGTTTTTTTGTGTTGGTTATTCTCATTTTGGTTTATTTTAAATGCCAAATGCCCAATAATTTCATACTTATAACAGTATCTACAATTTAAACCTATATTTTACACGATGTTCTGAAAATTCATAATCCAATAAGGTGGGTTTTTTTCACCTAGTGAAATAACTAACTAACCATCACGCCGTTTCTCTGCAACGGTAGGAAGAGAAGACAGACCGCCAATCAACTCTGTCTTGGCACACACTCTTTGTTTCATTCACATTCATACTTCATCTCACACACATTCTTCTGTTATTCTGACTCTTCACATGGTCCGACTCAAATATTTAATTCATTTGATCGTGCCGTGTCTTCCTCGAGCATCCCGACTCTTTTTTACATTCACTTTCGCGTCATATATTATTTTAATACTCCTGTTTTCGTTCATTTGCTCTACATGCCCAAACCATCTAAGCGTCTCTTTCTTGATCTTTTTCATTACGCTTACATCAGTCTTGCATTCTTTCCGGATATCCACATTTTTAACACGGTCATGCAAGGTTTTACCGCACATACGTATCAGGGATCTCATTTAATAATAAATGGATTACTTTTATAGCGCCGTTTTTGTGGAAAAATCACCTTATTCAGTCTACTTTCATCTATTTTGTGCCAGTTCCATGTCTCTCTACCATACATAAGGGTTAAAAAAAGCACTCATTGTGAACTGCTAGCTTCGCTTCTTTGGACATTCTTTTTATTTGCGACAGCAACGTTAAGTCCTCCATTAATGGGGTGTCCTGCATTCACCCTTTTTTCAACATCCTTATCAGCATTTCCATCTCTCGTAAATATACTTCCTACATACACGAATTCATCCACTTGCTCCTAGTATTCATAATTCACAACTATATTACACGATGTTGTCTTTTTCGCTTTTTCAAACACCATGACTTTGGACTTACTTATATTCATCATTAACTCAACCAAGTTGAACAACCACGGTAACATTTCCCAGCCTTGTTTAACACCTTTTGTGACGTAAAACCACTTCGCAATATCACCGTTCACTCTAACACATGCAACTATTCCTTCGTATAAGGACGCGATTGCTTGTATAAGATTCGTATTAACTCCATGTATAAATGATACCCTCCATAGTTTTTTCCCACCAACTTGGTCATATGTTTTTTGCAAATCGACAAAAGCACAGAAAATTTTCTGGCTTTTTGCCAGAAACTCGTGATTCGTGATTCCCTCTTTTTTTCGTTCTTTCACTCAAACACTTGCTCTTTTTATGCATTCCTTGTATGCTTCCTTTGCTCGATCTCTCTCCGCGCTAGAAACACTGCCAGTCGCTACCAGACATAACCATGCTTTCTTCTTTTCTGAGACCAGGGCTTTAATTTCGTCATCCCACCATGCGTCACCTTTCTTCCTACCTTGCGTGCTTATTCCACATATATTTACTTTTATATGTTTCCATGTTTCCTCTATGCTTAGAACATCCATTCCCTTCCCGTTCAATCACATATCTAAGCAATACTCATCGTTACTTCTCACATAATCGTTTTGTAGTACAATTTTCTATTCTGACTCCTGTTGGAGTCGACACCGTTTTTACTTTAGTTCGCCAGCCGCGAAAGAGGCTTACTTTAGAGACTACCAAGAAGTGGTCAGTTTTAACCTCAGATTCTCTGGACACTCGTGTTTACGTTATCGGGTTTCAACTTAGAGTCAATACTATAAAATCGATAATCGACCTCTCATTTCCTCTTTCCCACGTATATTGGTGGACACCTTTATGATCGAAGAAGGTATTTGAGACAAACAGGTTCCACTCTAAACATACTTCAAGTATTCTGTTACCGTTGTCACTCGTTATTTTATTCCCAAGCACACCTAAAGCCGACTCAAACCAGTCAAGTCTAATTCCTACCCACACATTCTAGTCCCCTACCATTATAATCCTTTCATTTGTATTTTTAGGTCTCATTACATCGCTCACACTAGTCCAAAAGCTCGTTTTATTATGTAAAATCTTGAATGGCATAATTAACAACATTTAAAGCAAATATAGCTGGTAGTTTTGAAGGTAACTAATAAATATGCTGTATCGCGTCACGATAGTTGATGTATGGAAATAACGACCGTCAATTTTCAGATTGAAATAAATTAATAATTATGAATAAAATATGTGGAAGCTTCAATTACATAGGTTGTTGTTTTTCAAACTTTGGTCATATTGAATTTCATCACAATCCAACAATAAGCGCATTTTCTTTTTTCTTTTTAAATTAAGAATGTTCCCCGTTAAACGTCGATTCTAGTTCCGTTTCAGCTTTTGAACAAAAAATTTAATCAGCTGACAAGAATAATAGCACGACCGTTATGCTTTTCAGAAGATCACAATTTGTTCAAAAACTGAAACGGATCGACCGGTCAAATGTCAAAAAAACAGAATGGCACCAATCGTTTACTGGTGACCATGTCAAATGTGGCGAAAGCTTAAAACATACCAACCAAAGTGTTTTTCCTGAAAAAATTACAATTATTCCTGTCATTATTTTTGTTTAAGTGTTTTATTAATTTGTAATTAATATTTAGTATTCTTTTTGGCTATTCCTCAATTGGAAAAAGCGCATGAGTGAATGAATTGAAATGAAATGATTAAATGAACCCCCAGCCTAACAATAGGAATCTACTTTTGCAAAAATCGAAACAAACACAATCACCTTTACAGCATCGCGAAGGTGCCGTATCACCTTTAATCCCCACATTCATTAACTATCCTCATCTAGAAAATTATATAATTATCATGTGAGCGTTTCTTAAACTCGCCATCTCAACCTTAACCTGGTTCAACTGCTCAAGCGTTGCTTAAAGGTAATTGAAAATAATTGTCTGTGTCTAATGTGTAATGACTTTTGACACTCCACGCATAAAGCTCTTTTACGATTCCACTTGGTTACCGAGGCACGTCTTCGTTCGTGTGCTTTAGCGTACGCTGTTCGATAATCCGAAAGATAACTGAATTATTAATTATTTTCCCATTGAATATTTCCACCAGTAACATAATCGAATTTCTTACGCGTGCTTACGCTTAAAAACATGACGAACAAATGCAGCTTACAGAAAAGATATCTGCATGGCTGATTTATTATATTTTTGCAAAAAAATTGTTGACATTTGTGTAGAGCGGATATATAAAAAAAGAGTGTAAGAAGTAAATATGACACGTAAATTAATGGAATACGAACATATTAGAAAATGTGTAGCTTGAAACCTAGCAAGGTTCAAACGGGTCTTACAAACCAAATTGCTTAAAAATCATAAATACAAAATCACTTTTTAAAATTTAATTCTTTAAAAACGTCCTTAATTTGCTTTGTTTCGGTTTTCTCCTTCCTTGTATCCTTACAACTAAATGTCCTTACTGTCTACTGAAAACCATATACTCATTGCCTTAAAATATGTATTGTTCTTTTGTTATTTGTTATATTTACACTGTTTGCATCTTTAGAATCGTTTACTTAAAAAACTTGAATATCAATGTTTTTAAGTACCAACATGTTAACTGTCCTCAATCTAATTTATTTTTCTTTGATTAAACAAATATTTTAATTTGAATTAATACATTTGATCTGGATTTTTATATCCTTAGCTTCTAGTAAATTGTTTTTTATTATTATTTATTAATCTACACATGCACTGTTTTACCCATATCCGAACCTTTTTCTCTCATGATTAACGATAACGATCATAGTTTTAGATAGTTTTAATTTGTATACATATTATATATTCTTTTCTCCTTGTTAGTTAGTCTTATAAGCCTAATTAATTTTGTATGCAGCACACTTGAGGTGAAATATCACAAAACTGCGCTATATAAGTTCACTGTTATTATTAGTATGGTCTGTACAAGGGATAGGGGAACTTTTTGATGTACTTCAAAACATATTTTTGTAATCCTCCTACTACCTCCAGAATATGCCTCCTGACTTAAAATATATTCATAAGGCTTGTCTACTTCGTATATGGGTGCCGCCAGTCGGAGCGCTGAGAAGTTGATTGTTAAATTTGATGGACCTTACAAAAAAGGCTTTCGGGCTGTCGTGCAGAACATTGAAAATATATATTTAAATAGGGTTATCTTTGCTAAAGAATGTTTGAGTATTATTCAATATTAAAACTATACTATAATTATTTATAGCAGCTACATCATTGTAAATTTAACAATACTGTTTTCGACGTCAGATTGATGAGGTGTTTTTTTTTAGGTCTTAATTATTCTCATTTCATAAATTTAAAATGCACTGACGATGCTGTTCTTCCCTGAATGAAATCAATTCAGCTCATTTGAGAGTGAACAATCATGCAATTAACTGTACAAATCATGATTGTTTGATTGCCATCGTGTAAGATTTAAAAAAAATTAAGATAAATTTACCTTTCTTGCATCCACCTGATCTGCATGTATTTCATTTTTTTTAAATAAACAAAAGTTCGCACGTTAATTCTTAGCCAGAATCAATTGCATTTATAAAATGAATGTTTACTTGAAGAGCTAATACTTATCTGCAAAAGCGTAGAAATATGTATACACAAAATAAAACAATCGTTCAAATGAACCTAAAAAGCTTAAAACACAAACTTAGGGTTGTTTACAAATAATATAATTCTTGTAAATTGGAAACAAAAAACGAATTCTTGTCCGATTTATTTAAACTTAAGTAAAAATAAAAAATGTGATATTTTGAAAAACATAAGAAAACTTATTTACTTGATTACTTATTACTTGACGACTCCCGCGGTCGAGGGAGTCAGATGCTCGACTACAAATCTAAAGGTCACGAGTTCAAATCCCGTCACGCGTAAATAATTTTAATTTAATTTATACGTTTTATTTCACTTTAGTGATATGTACTCTAATTATTACCCTGGTAAAAGACTACCATTCAGAATCGGAACGTTGCTTGAAATGGCAATATCTGTGTTTGGTGACCAGATACGAATAGCCAGGTACTTCCCAACCTTCCTCCTCCTCCCCTGCCCACCTCCCCACTACCTTCACCCTTACAAAATATCCCAATCGGGGTTGTCATACTGGCAAGACTGGCTCCTGACGGTTGGGATCAGTTGGGACTCATGTGCGGTACTCAATTAAAACAAAAATAGTAAAAGAAAAATTCACAATATTAATACAATCCGCATACAAAAAATAGCACTTCACTCAGATGTAGTAAATTAGTTCCATCTTTCAAATTCACCAAAAAAGTAAGATAAACGACATATTATTTATTGATTAACGCTAAAACATGTTCGCATAAGTATTGATTAACTTTTTATGTCTCCTATGATGTGTAAAGGAATTGAATATGTGACCTCACAAACAAACGCAATCCACACCACAAGGCCGCCGTCGATACTTGTTTGTAACGGGATTATCTTCAAGGCGCAACCTGTTCCTTTACCGATATAGCCAACCCTTCTTTATGTACATATTCTTGTCAACACCATACAAGTGCCCCATAGTTACAACTTTAGGGTCTAATGCTAGCACACCTTTATTTTATTAGCTCATTGTATTTGGCTCACACCTTTCAAGTGTGTTCTTGGCCATTGATTCAAAGTGCGGCGAAAAATAAGGTGACTATAATATCGACTGTTTTTAGGTGAAACGCATTATTCCACATTTTTTGCAAGCAAACTTAGGCCCAGTAGTTTGAACCCCTGCCACATTTTACATATACAATATAATATCGACTGTCTTTAGGTGAAACGTGTTATTCCACATTTTTTTGCAAGCAAACTTAGGCCTAGTGGTTTGAACCACTGTCACATTTTACATATTATACAATATAATATCGACTGTCTTTATGTGAAACGTCTTATTCCACATTTTTCCGCAAGCAAATTTAGGCCTATTGGTTTGAACCACTGTCACATTTTACATATATAATATAATATCGCCTGTGTTTAGGTGAAACGCGTTATTCCACACTTTTTTAAAGCAAATTCAAGCTTAGTGGTTTGAACCACTGTCACATTTTACAGTGTCGCAAAATTTTTTTTCCCGTTTTCACTTCAAATAATCGCCCCCGTCAACCACCCATACTCAGCTCGTTTTAGCATTTGATCAAATTATGAAAATACAAAGTTATTATTTCATTTTCATAAAAAAAACAAAAAACTAAAAAAACTAAAAAAAAACTAAAAAAACTAAAAAAAAATTAAAAAAACTAAAAAAAACTAAAAAAAACAAAAAAAAAAAAAACAAACAAAAACAAACAAAAAAAAACAAAAAAATTAAAAAAAACGAGAAGAGGTAGCAGAAAGCGACCGCGGAAGTTTCATTCTCGGTGTATGTTTGACGCTTTAGTTCTCCCGGAGCTAAGTCAAGTTAAGGAGTGTAGAATTCGGGGAGGGTAAGAAGAATGAAAGGCAGGTTGGCAGAGCAGCTTATGTTATAATATGAGCGATGATGGCAATGCCTCGCCTGTTGGGCACAACAGTTAGAGTATTCCATGCGCCGGCGTTCACGGGAGGTGCGGATTTCAGCGCCGGAGCGTGCTTTATGCATTTAGTGCGGTAAGCACTGGCCACCGACCACTGCCCACTACCCACTCACTGCCCAGGCGACCCGCCATTAGCCTTGGAGGAATTAAAAAAAGATACGCTTCACCACTTTGCAGTGTTTGCATCTGCGGTAAAAAAAACCTGTTGAATATGGTGTATTGTTGCGTGATCGCGGAACACGATTCTTTAAAATTATATAATTATTTAAGAATTATCTTCTTTTCCTGTTTGTTATCATCATATTACTTTCTCAACATATCGTCGCCGAAAAGGTAAAAAGGCTGCAGCGCCATTTTGAGAATTTCACACCAGAGCACTTTAAAGTTTTTTTTGTTTTACAAAAAAAATCATAAGTCATCAGTACCTGATTGGATTTTGAAAAAAAAGGTTTTTTTAATTTTTATGTGAATACCGCACAAGAGTCTCAACTGCTCCCAACCGTCTAAAGCCAGTGAGACTATGGCATCCCCAATAGGGGTATGTTGTGAGGCTGAAGGTAGTGTGGAGAGAAAGGAGATGAGGAAGGGGAAGGTTGGGAAGTACCTGGTTATTCAGATCTAGTCACCAAACACGGCTAAAGCCATTCCAAGAAACGTTTCAATTCTGAATGGTGGTCTTTTACCAATGCGATACTTAGAGTATCTAACACTCTGGAACGTGCCGCAAATATACTATATTTTATTTTATATCAATTAAATGTGTTATGACACATATTAATAAAATAAAATTTATTTGCGCACGTCGGGTTCGAACCCGCGACCTTTGGATTCGTAGTCGAGCGTCTTACCACTCGACCATGCAGGCCGTCTGAACGTCGTTACCTAAAGCGACAGAAAGCTAAAAAAAATCCTTAACTTGGGTCGCTTGAGTCAAGCCTTCTCCCAAATGGTAAACATATTATGATGACTGAAGGGCCACAAAAGTCTTCATAATCAAACGTGAGTCAAAGAATTCGATGCAGAAAAAATAACTGATCAAAACTGCATATTTAACTCATTTTTGACCAAAGTGTCGCTTAAGCCCATTTGCCTTTCCATCGAAGATATTACTTTACTCGAAGATATTACGAGTGACGGCCTCCATGGTCGAGTGGTAAGACGCTAGACTACGAATCCAAAAGTCGCGGGTTCAAACCCGGCGTGCGCCAATAACTTTTATTTAATTATTATGTGTCATAACACATTTAATTCACATAAAAATAATAACAAGTATATTTGCGGCACGTTCCAGAGTGGTAGATACTCTAAGTATCGCCCTGGTGAAAGACCACCATTCAGAATCGAAACGTTGCTTGAAATGGCTTAAGCCGTGTTTGGTGACCAGATCTGAATAGCCAGGTACTTCCCAACCTTCCTCTTCCCGATCTCTTTCCCCTCCCCACTACCTTCAGCCTCACAACATACCCTATTTGGGGATGCCATAGTCTCACTGGCTCTAGACGGTTGGGAGCAGTTGAGACTCTTGTGCGGTATTCATGTAAAAAAAAACTCTGTTTCACTTCGTTGTTCTCTCAAATACGGTTATCTTTCTGATAACGCATTCATCAAATTAACTCGTACAGACTGACATATGTCGATGACAATCACATAATGTCACTGATCTGTATAGTTGACACAATAGCGACCCTCGCTCTACTGCAAAGATAAAGTTGTCCATCTGTGCACATTGTTAAATGACCAATAATAAACATTTTTAAATGCTCATTTAAATCTAATACTCCACAAGTACCTACTTCAATTAACCTTTTGTGAAATAAACGCACTTGCGTCTTAAATTGACCTAAATGAAGCAAATTTTTTTATTTTTTTTTATTTTGTTTTTTTTACAGTGATTATTACACAAAAGTCCTATTATGGCATCTCCAATCAGGATATGTTTTGAGATTAAAAGTAATGAGGAGAGGAAGGAGATGGGGAAGAGGAAGGTTGAAAAGTACCTGACTATTCAGAACTGGTCACCAGACACGGCTAAAGCCATTTCAAGCAACGTTTTAGTTCTGAATGGTGGTCTTTCACCAGGGCGATACTTTGAGTATCTACCACTCTGAAGCGTGCCGCAAATATACTTAATATTTTGTTATTTGAATTAAATGTGTTATGACACACATCAATGAAATAAAAGTTATTTCTACGCGACCTTTGGGTTCGTAGTCGAGCTTCTTACCACTCGACCATGCAGGCCATCAAATAATGAAAATCTACGATTGGACCTATTCCAATAAACCATTAATCAATAAATTTAATTTAATTATTTTATTACAGCTATTGAGGTAGGATTTAACAAGGTATATCATAACATCCAGCCACCTTATCTCAACATCATAAAGTTCAGGATAACTAAACAGTTATTCTGCATCTAGCAACTAAATAATCAAAGCTTTGCACCTCGTGTCGGTTAGTTTTCAGATATTTATATTTATTAGTGCTGTTGCAGTATGGAAATTTGTTTTTTACGGATTCCAAACTGGTTTCCTGAGGATGGCTGAATCCATCGCGTTTTTCTATCCAACCGACAGTGGGCATACCCATGCTCATAATTAGGCCTATTAAATCCTGTTTATACCACATTATTTTTATCTTTCTCATACGGGAATATAACAACATGTTAATTGTAATTTATTTTTGGTTTTTGTATTGATTTTGAAGAAATTAATTATTTTTTTAAACTAATTCATAATTATATTTTCGTAGAAAGCAATCAATTTGTGGTTTGACATATTTAATAAAAATTAAATAATAACTTTATATAAGACTACAGATTTATTTTTTTTAAATATGACTGATTGGTTCCACTTAGCTTAAGCCTCATCAAAGTATAAAAATTATATTCCCAATTTTAGGTATATTTCACGTAAACTCATAAAAAAATCATTATTCTTCAATCGTCTTCTCAGTCGACGTGTTGCCTCTTTCATTTCATATCATCTGTTTTTTTCTCTCTGTGTTCCTTTGTTATAATTTTAAATGGAATTCTATTGTTTTCTCATCGTTCTCTTATTTTATTTTATATTGTGTTCTCCTTCTGTATGTATATATAACCGCACACTATATCTATGTTTTGTTTAGTTTCATTTTGTACCCTGATGATGCTTAGGCTAAGCGAAACCAGTCGGTCATAAAAATTTAAATAAAATCTCTAGTTTTCTACAAAGTTATTATTTCATTTTCATTAATTCGTATTTGATATGATTTAAAAATGTAAATAATAATTTCGGCTAATTTTTTTAAAGTATTTTTTGTGTACAAGCTATTTCGGCATTAAAACTGTGGTCAGTTCACATGGAAACGACTTATCTTTATGAAAATTCAATCAGATCTGAAAACTAACACAACTTAATAAAAACATTATTAAATTTGACCAAATAAAAGTTTACATAAAATAATGACCTAATGTGAACCTGTTTCTAGCGATGTTTTATTAATCTTCCCGCTACTTGAGAAGCTTTTAAAATAATAAATCATATTTTTCCACGGACAAAGGTATGACGCATACTATGTGTAATATTACGATAAATATTATATTAGGACGCAGCTATGCAGAAACCGTCCAATCCACATTTTTCAAAAATAGAGTCTTACATGTTTTCCCATAGATAAATACGATATTCCTATCTGCTGAAAACACGCAAGCTACAAATGCAATAGATTTTTGGTAATTCATTTTTTTCTAACCCACATTGTAGATTTTTGCCGTAAATCGAAGTTTAAAAACATAAAATTGTAGGGTGACTTATTCCTATCTGCTGAAAACACGCAAGCTACTAATGCAATAGATTTTTGGTAATTCATTTTTTTCTAACCCACATTGTAGATTTTTGCCGTAAATCGAAGTTTAAAAACATTAAATTGTAGGGTGACTTATTCCTATCTGCTGAAAACACGCAAGCTACAAATGCAATAGATTTTTGGTAATTCATTTTTTTCTAACCCACATTGTAGATTTTTGCCGTGAATCGAAGTTTAAAAACATTAAATTGTAGGGTGACTTATGAAAAACTTTTATTTTAAATAAATGCTTTGACAGATTAAAAATTACTTATTTATAATAATTCTCATATATAAATTTAAAAAATACTGATATTTACTTTACAAATGCCGATTACACATATTAATGCTTTTGTATCGTCATATTTTCAAACGCCTTTTTCTCGGTTTTACCTTTTTGGGGTTGGATGCTTTCTGCATAACTAAAAACTAGTCCGTGCAGATGGCCAAAGAGGAAATAACTAATGAAAGAACATTTTTAAATGCACATTTTTTGTATCCACTATCTTATCATAACAAAAAAAATAACCTTTCCGACATAGCGTTGTGTCTGGGTTTAATTTAGGAGGTGTGTAAAAAGCATTGGAGGCGTATCGTTTATAAGCGCTATCGGACTGTGGACATTACAAAAGTGGCAAACAAGAGGTCGGTTAGGAGGTTCTTCTGATCTCGTGACAGCATATTTTCATATTAGCAAAACTCTATTTAACAATCTCCAAAAAACCTTATTCAAAAACGACACAACAAATTCAAAAATGAATTGACTGCTTCTTCGCTCCGAGACCACAGGATTTCCAAGAGAATGAAATAAATATTTTCTAAAATATTTTTATATGGATGATATGATTTGGATATAAATAGAATTATATGTACCTACCAGAAATACGAGACAAATTGCTACCCTTTTCTGCGACAATTTCAAAACCAACTATCAGACCTTAGAGTATACAAGAGGTAGCCCAAGCCAAAGCCAGTGAAGTCAGTTTTGGACTTGTTTTTGATGATTTTAACATGACTCGGCGCAAATGGGCGTGGCTAAGACTAAGGCTACGGTATTTATACATCCATTCATATCACATATCGACATAATGTTTTTGTGTATTCGTATAGCCACTTTTCACAGTATTTTTATCAACAAAAATATAGCATCTAACCTAAAAAACCGTTTAGTTGTGTCAAGTTTAGTGGCAAAATAAAAAATGTGGGCGGAGTCCCGCTATTAACCAGCGAAAATAACCAGCTTAAGAACATTACGACAGTATATAGAAGCCGTCCAAGAAAATTGTTGTCTCTTTCTCTCTCATGGTGTACGATGTAAAAACACGGAAACAGTGATTTATTACAATTTCGGATTGGTTGGGTAAAACAAATTAGCTATCCCTCCATATATTGTTCCTTCAAGTATCAGACTCACACACCTATAAATCGACTGCATAGTCTTGGTAATAGATTTGAGAATTTTGATATATTTGGAGATTCAGTATTAGTGATAAAACGAACTCATAAATACTTCACTGAAATATACGAGGCAACCGCACAATAGTGTTTTTTTTTCTCCTATATTTTCAAATGTATTATTATTTTTAGTTTTGTATTGTATTTTGTATTTACCACTGGTTATATAATATATTTAATTCGCTTTTTTTTCAACAAATTCTTTTTTGATTTATTTTTTTAATGTACTATGTAACTATCATATAATGTTCTACCTTTCTAAAGATAACTATAATGTTTAAAAAATGTTGAAAAAGCCCACTAGGCCGTAAATAAATCGAAATAAATATATTCATTATAAGTATTGAAATAATATCAAAAATCTTCAACGTAAATATAAAACAGAAAAAGCCAAAAAGTAAAATAATAACGGTCGCGACCGAGACTCGAACTCGGAACCACTAATCCGGGATTAACACCTCTACCAATTCAGCCACCGATAACTTTATTAGAATCCGGCATTTTAATCGATCTTTTATTTAAATTGAAAATTAATAATACTAATTTTCATTTTCTGTTCCATATTTACGTTGAAGATTTTTGATATTATTTAAATAATTAATGTCAAAAATATAATGAGCACAAAATTCTTAAAGTTAATTTTAAGTTAATAAACATTACAATTAATATTTATTTTAATTAAATTATTACAACGATAAAATATTAATTAAGAAATATACAAAAAAAATCGGTCGTGATAAGACCTCACAAATCACGATTTTGTCCAATTAGAGTTATTTTATTTATTTATCGGTTTGTTGCTTTTTAAGTTCCAATTAACAATAAAACCAACACAAAGTAATCACCGTCATTATTGGCTAAAATTTGTTAACAAGCGCAGGTGTGTTTACAATAATTTGATAAAGTCGTCAGTATTTTTTTATTGAAAATATAACTAGTGTGAATCTAACATGTCCACTTAACTGGATGGCCGGGACGCGGTCAACAGATTTTCCCACCAAATGGATCTAAAAAAAGATTTATGAACTCAGATAAATTTGATACTAAGAAATATCAAACATATTACACCCGTACGTCATAGGAATGCTTATAAAGTGGTATAATTTAATGATTGGCATTTAATCTGAATCAAGAACTGAACAAAAGTGTTTATTTTATTATATTTTAGTATACCATATAACAAGCAAATGTATTGTCAAATATTTGTAACTAACAATCATTGATAATTTTATTTGTACAAGGACTTCATCAGAGTGGTAGATACTATAAGTATTGCCCTGGTGAAAGACTACCTTTTAGAATCGAAACGTTGCTTGAAATGATTTAGCCGTGTGTTGTGACAAGATCTGAATAGCTAGGTACATCCCAACCTTCAGCTTTACCAATTATTTCCCCTCCCCACTACCTTCAGTCTCACAATATACCCTAATTTGGGATGCCATAGTCCCACTGGCTCCATACGGTTGGAAGCAGCTGGGGCTCTTGTACGGTATTTACTATAAAAATATATATTAATTACTGCTTTATTGTTAATTCTTTGTCAAATCTGTTAAATATCTATCTAATCATAAATAACGTACCCGAACATTATTATCTTAAGCCTTTTCTTATTTCAATATATTTTTTTATTAATTTGTTATATTTCAAAAAAAAGATTTTTGACCTAACTCCTTAATACAAGGCAACAAAGATGTATTTTTTTCAATGCTGTATTTTGTGTCGCGACTAAAAAAAAGTAGATACTTAATGCTCTAAGGGTACTTGTATTTTTACGTGAAACCATACAATAGTCACAACTATCTAGAGCCAGTAGATCTGTGGCATACCCATTTTAAGAAGTTTTGCGACACTACAGGAATAAGAGGAAAGGATAGGTAACATTAAAAAATCTAACTATCGCTAAAGTCAGCTAAAGCCATTCCAACAAATGTTTTCATTATAAAAGGTGGTATTTCACTAACGCAAAGCTAAAAAAAAATACCAACTGAATAAGGGACAGGACAAAATAATCAGTTGTTTTGGTAATTGTGTTCAAATTCGCCCTGGTGAAAGACCACCATTCAGAATCGAAACCTTGCTTGAAATGGCTTAAACCGTGTTTGGGGACCAGATCTGAATAGCCAGGTACTTCTTAACCATATTCCCCATCTCCTTTCCCTCCCCCAATTGGGGATGCCATAGTCCCACTAGCTTTAGACGGTTGGAAGCAGTTGGGACTCTTGTGCGATATTAACTATAATACATTCTTAACAACATTAAAGGTGGCGACTTATTCTTCAACGGTTTTTAAGTGTCGCAGTATTTATTATAAGCAAATGCTAATTTTTATAGCACCACTATTGAAAAATATCTCATCTTTACTCAGTTGGAAATAATTGAAAACCGTAGAACCTGACTTTATTCTAACGATTTGTTTTGTTGTAAATCTTTTCAGAGAATTTATTACATCAGTTTTTTTACTGCTTATTAAGTAGGTGGTTACTTAATCCACGTTTCGTGAACTGATTAATCTGGATCAATCATTAGTCTTGGTTAATCATATTTAACGGTAATCAGGTTTTTATCAGATGTGATACCGTACCGTAAATGAAAACTCCAATTCTTTTGTGTTAAGCGTTACCAATAATTAATCGCTGATAAAGCTCTGATTAACTTCCTTGTTCACGTTATAAAAATCATTAATGAAGCTCAAGCCTAACTAAATATGCGTTTTTTTCTAATTTGTAATAAAATCGTGAAACACCAATTTATTTTTAAAAAAGCTTGGGTGGAACAAGGGAACATTATGTAAAGTTCAATGTGCGTTTTGATAAAATTATCATATTTTCTTGATCTTTATGGTTTAAATTAAAACAACTGTTATGTTTGACTGAGGCTGCTGGATATGAATGTAGAGTCGTCTACTGGAACGGAGCGCAGAAGACGAGGGAGCAGAAGCACTTGTGTTTGTGTATAGGAATTCTTATAATTAATTTGATACACGCCCGAGGGTCTCATTAAATTGAAATCAGATACGTACCTCCGCAGTCGATGAGGCAGGTACGCGTGATGGAGGACTTTGTTGGATATTGTTCAACAACACTTAAAAATATAGTTAAATCATCGCGGGATATGAGAACGTATGAGTGCCACACGTAAATGGAAGTTTAATGTGAGTCAGTAGTTTATTATTGATCGTTGCTTGTTATCAAGGTGTGAGAAACACCCCTCCCACACGAGTATTCCAAGTCTCTTTGTAAAGAAAGATAACAGAATATTGTGAATGCTTCTAAAATTAAGTTGTGTTTCTTAAAAGCGACTAACGGTTGCTATCATCACTCAACGCTGAATGGACGTTAAGCTAACTAAAACATATCCCAATGGGAGACTTCTTAAATTACTAAAGGCAAAATATTGCTCAATGATTTTCAAAATCTTCTAAACGTTATTTGGAAACCAGGTCAAATTAAAAATGGTGGTACTTCTCAGTATACTAAATCTCCAGTTTTATTCAGTTGTCTGCTTGTAGCATAAAAAATCTCATTTAGAAATTCCTTTGTCTTGCTAGCCCTCGTAAAATTGTGAGGTATCGCATAAAACCAAATTATAAACACTTGTGTGACGGATGGTGAATAATGTGAGGCTGGAAGAAGTAAATGATAGGAATAAGAAAGGAAATGGGAAGATCAGAATGTACCTAGTTTTTCAGAACTAAAGATAGCTAAAGCCATTTCTAGTCTCATTTTGATTCCGAAGGGTGCTCTTTTACAATGGCAATACTAAAAATGGCTTAACTAACTAATTAACTAACCATCACGCCGATTCCCGCCGACCGCCATATAACTCTGTCTTGGCACACACCACTTGCTTTATTCACATTCATACATCGTCTCATACATACATACTCTTCTGTTATTCTGACTCTTCATAAGAATGGCACCCACCTCACAAAAAATAGTCTTTACAAACATTGTAGCTTAAAAGTTTGATTCCCACTAGCATGGTTTGTTGTATTGGATGGTTTTTTAATCCTTGAATACGTCAAAGTGATTTCACCGTATCCATTGATCAAAGCCTCCGCGAGAACCACACAAAGCTAACCTTGGCCTAATGACAGTGAATATTGTAACATTGTAATGTCTGGTTTGCCCACGCCATAAGTAGCAGATAAATCTGCGTCATTGATTTTCAAGTAGAACTAACTATATTGAAAAACATATCTTGACTTTTATTATGATTTTCAAAAAGTGCATTTGAAAGTTTCGTGATTTAATAAGATTTTTTAAAAACTTTTTCCACGGTTTATTCTTAGGCCGAAAAAAAATTAAACTTCGATTTTAATATATTTTTTGTGTCAAAGTAGGATAACAATGAGCTTATTGACATATCATGATTTTGTATTCTGTGAAGTTTAAGATATTTAAAAATAACAATACTTGTCAATAAAATTCACATAAACTATTTTTTATTCACCACTAACACCCAAAAATGTATAAACACCGTATTATTAGTAATGTATGTACCAGTCTGAAGATGATCGTAATAGGTTGAAACCTGTTCGATCTAACAAAAAAAAGTGGAAAAACATTTAAGGATATGTGTTATGAAATCATTAAAATAGAATTCCACGACAAATGAGCAGTTTCTAAAATAGAAATATTAAGACTTTGACGTTTTATTATTATTCCAAAAAGATATTAATGATGAAAATAAATTAATTAAACCATCAGAGTGCTAAAAGTCTTTAAATAGACATTCTCAAAAAGTAATTGAAGCTATTTTGTTAATTTATCAAAAATGATATAATATTTCGATTAGTTATGAGTTATTTTCTTAAGCCTTTAATAATATTTTTTATATTTCTTCTCAGCGTTTTTGACATGGTTGTGATGATTCTTCAAAATGAGTCTGAAATTATGAATAAAATATTCTGTTTACCAAAATACAAAGCAAAAAAAAAATTCCCTGGAAATTTGTTAAAATTGGGCAATCGGCTACACATTTCTCCTCTATAATGCCTATATAATGCAGATACGTAAATTTAATAATTTTCTGTGGAAAACTTTAGTAATATACTCGTAGTACAGGTAAAAAAATAAAAATATCACCTATATTCCATAATAATAATAATAATCATACATGGATAACTTTAATAGCGCCGTTTTCGTGGGAAAATCACCTCAAGGGCGCTTTGTTTTATTTAAAACATGAATCTTGTACCCATTTAAGAAAAGTTGGACACCGCAGTAAAAATCCATATTGTGTACTTGCATGTCATTTTATGCCACTTTATAGAATGCGTCACAGCTGTTTCTGCTTCCGGGAAGATTGTGAAACATTGGTTCAACTCCCGACGGAAAGTTTTGAGAAACTATGGGTCATTAAAGTCCAACACGAAACTAAAAATAATGATTCGATACCATCGACCAAGTTAGATCGATGTTTGATATCTCAACTTAAATGGTAATTACTTTTTTCGTGCTAAAGATTTCACCAAATTTCACAAAAAATAGTTGTTACAGGTCAATATTGCTAACAGCATTTGCAAAAAGGAGTTAACCGTAATTTGGGCATTTCACATTGCTAAAAAAAGTGGCGTATTTAGAATAAATTGCAGAATTTCAGGTTTTGATTATTTTTTTTAAATATCACATGAGCAGGCGGGACTTATGGGTTGTTTCACCTTTAAGATGCTCTTTGGAAATGCAAAAAAAGGCATTCAATTAAAAACAATAATTCAGTCTGTCGTGTGACGAAACAAATACACACAAAACTGTCGCTAAATAAAAATAACATGTTCCTTGAAACTGTGAATCTAGCCACCACTGAATAGGATGTGAATAGAAGTGTTATATGTACGGATTTGAATGAATACTAATGTCGCCAATTTATCTAAAACTTTTCGATTCTTAGGCCCCAGACAAGCCAACCACATAGATTATCTTTCAAGAAAGAATTTCCTTGTCTGTTTTTTTTTAAATCAATTTCACCCAAAGTGAGATAAAATGTACCTTGCTTTGGGAGTATAGACACACCCGCAACATAGCTGGCAACACCTACTACTTTTTTGCTTACTTACCAAAAAAGTATGATTATGAAAAAGATATTAGTTTCTTCCAGTATGTTATCATGGTGTTTTACTATCGCTGTTTGTTATAGATATTTTGAAAGTTTCAAAACTAAAATTTCATCGTCATTATTCGCCAAAATAATATTGGGAAGGTTTTATGAAGTAGGTACCTAAAATCTTTACAAATGCGTAATGCCTTCAACTAAAAAAAAATACATCAATCCACAACTAAAACGTCATCTGGACAAAAAAATCATTACATCCCCATCAAGTTATATAACACTCTCCCTCTCGAACCAAAAATTTTTGTCAATTTAGCTAATTAAAAAAATTTATATCATATAAAGATATGGATTATAGAGACAGGGAGAAATAACATAAAAGTCATGCTAAAACCAACCACAGATTAATTGCTCTTCCTTTCTGTTCTGTACACCATCTAATATACCTTTTGAAGCCTTTAGTGAGCTTTATTTTCAATTACCTTTTTTTTATGTATATTGTTCTTGCTTCACAGCAAATACTCTTATTGGATACCAATACAAAGATGGCGGCCTATGTCGAAAGAAATCGGAAAAACAATAATAGGTATTAATAATTTTCCAAAAATATGGGATTTATAAAAAACATCTTCTGTTTCATATTTCGTTGAAGATTAATGATATTGTTTCAATAATGACTATTAAAATAAATCATACAGCTTTAATAAGTTAATTCTTTTTTAAATATTAATGACGACATTTTAAAAGCTCTCCAGATCGTTACCGCATATGACGTAATTTAGAAATGCATTTACATTCTGATGATTACCTAATGATGATATAATGTTGATGGTTTATTTGTTGATTATGTTAATGTATCTACAGGTGTGTAAACTAATAACTCATCTACAATCCATCAAATAGATTAACGAAGCTTTCATAACGTTAAATAATATGTTTTCAAATTACAGATCAGAGAATAGACCGTTTACATGGGTTTAATTTAAAATCACTTATTGTGTGTGCACAAAAAATTTTTGATTACATATTTGAATTTACGTATCTTTATTACTATTTGAAGACGGGTATAGTGCATTGCAACAACGTTAGTCAAGCGGCCGCGGTGGTTAAGCAAGATCTGCAGAGGTCTGGAGCATAAAAAACTGAATAAAAAATAAAAAAAAGGTTTTATTTGTGAAAATGCTGGTAATACTCATTTTTATTGGTATTTTAAAACTGATTTACTTTAGAGTAGTAAATTCTCTCAATATTGCCCTTATTTAAGCCCATCATTAAGAATCGAAACGTTGCTTGAAATAGCTTTATCCATGTTCGGTAACCAGATCTGAAAAGCCAGATACTTTCCGAACCTTCATCTTACCCATATCCATACTTTTAACACTCTCTTTAGTCAGAAAGCATACCCTATTCGGGGATGCCATAGTCCTACTAGCTCTGAACAGTTATTGTATTATTGATCTACTTACGAATTCGGAATTTTTTTCTTTTAAATCATATTGAATATCGCACAAGAGTTCTAACTGCTCCTAACCGTCTGGAGGCTGAAGGTACTATGGAGAGGAAGAAGATTGAGAAAAGGAAGATTATAAAGTACCTGGCTATTTAGATCTGGTCACCAAACACGGGTAAAGCCATTTCAAGCAAGGTTTCGATTCTAAATAGTGGCCTTTTACCATGACGATATTTAGAGTATCGACCACTCCTTATATTATTAGCAAATATACATTGAGAGCAGGAAAATAGTGGGATAGAGTGATTTGCAAGACAATAAAAAAATTAAACATTTGACGAAACGATGAAACTCACTATTATCTCGATTTAACTCATTCTCCAATTATATAATAGTAAACGCTTTATGTTGTGAAATTGATTACACTTTGTAAAATAAATATGCGCACGCCGGGATTTGAACCCGCGACCTTTGTATTCGATGTTGTGCGTCTTAACCACTCGACCACGGAGGCTGTCAAATCGTCAAATGAAACCGAAAATCTAGTCTTTTACCTGCCTCGGGAAACCTTCAGGCTGTTTCCAGAAAAAAGTCGTATTAAATTTTTAATCAAAATATTGTACGTGTAAAAAAATAGGTTTTTGTTTACATCAATTTTCATTGATATCTGCATAAGAAAAAAATACGACTTGGTGTGTTACGTAATATGAAACACACGTGGAATTAAGTATTTTTTAAATATTATCTTACCCTTAGTTAGGTTACGAGGAATGATAATAATATACGCACATAGCTTACTAAGACTCGTCCGACAATACTAAGATGCCTTCAAACCATAACAACAGCAAAAACGCGATATGGATCACCGTGTGCGATGCTGATACCAATATGCTAATGCGTTATAACATTAATAGTTATGAGCAATTACAGCAATGCCGGTAAGTCCGAGCAATGACCGGGCCACGGGCGCTAGCGCACTTCCGGCCAGGTCGGGTAACGTCTGATATAATAGTTATTTCTGTAATTAACAACAACAAACGATCTCAATTAAATTATGGTAAGAAGGATATGTAAAGGGTTTTTTTCTTTATTCAGCAAGCTGTTTATTTCAGGTATATATAAATTTGTAAATTATAGCCATCAGAATACTTGTTTATTTTTTGCGATGTGTCGTTTGATATCGTGGAGGTGATTTTTTTAAAATATTATTTTTGCACGAGAGTCCAACTCCCGGAGCCAATGATACTACGACATCGTCAATTCGGGTATTTGGAGAGGGGAAGTAAATAGGAAAACGAAGGTTGAGACGTATCTGACTATTCAGATCTGGTCCCAAAACACAGTTAAAGCCATTTCAAGCAAAGTCTCTTCTCTAAATGCTGGTTTATCAATAGGGCGATGTCGAAGGTTGACCGCTCTGGAATGTGCCGCAAATATGCCAGGAACAGTTCGTGATATAAATGTAGACAAAAAGTAGTAGTTACGAGTTACGAGTGGTAAGACGCTCCACTACGAATCCAAAGGTCGCGGGTTCAAAGCCGGCGTGCGCCAATAACTTTTATTTAATTAATATGTGTCATAACACATTTAATTCATATAAAAATAATAAAAAGTGTATTTGCGGCACGTTCCAGAGTGGTAGATACTCTTAGTATCGTCCTGATGAAAGACAACCATTCAGAATTGAAACGTTGCTTGAAATGGCTTTAGCCGTATTTGGTGACCAGATCTGAATAGCCAGGTACTTCTCAAACCTTCCTCTTCCCAATATCCTTCCCCTCCCCAGTACCTTCAACCTCATAACATACCCTATTTGGGGATGCCATAGTCTCACTGGTTCTAGACGGATGAGAGCAGTTGAGACTCTTGTGCGGTATTCATATAAAAAAATAAAACACCAAGGTGTTTCAAATGAAAAATTATGCTTTAAAAAAGCTTTATAGTCCAAACGCATATTTTTACATCATGTTTTCTGAAAGGAGATGATTTTACGTTATATTTTAAAGTATAGCATGACACTTTGTAAGTGAAATAAATGCATGTACATAAAAGTTTTTTTTACATATTTTTGAAATGTACATAATATATCATATCAAAGTACGAATAGCCATTTTTTTATTAGATTTTAAATCAAAATAAAAGCTATGTGAAAGAACGTGCACATTGAGCAAATAAAAACGTGGAGAAAAGTCTGGTTTTGTTGCTTTTCCTGTCCAATGTCAAACTGTTAGATTCGGGAGTAAATCATTACCCCACATTTTAATATACCATAA
This sequence comes from Drusus annulatus, assembly GCA_022651775.1. Classification (NCBI taxonomy): domain Eukaryota; kingdom Metazoa; phylum Arthropoda; class Insecta; order Trichoptera; family Limnephilidae; genus Drusus; species Drusus annulatus. The sequence continues at coordinate 1,732,430 of JAGWCC010000222.1, read as the reverse complement.
ATTGTTCTAAAATTGCTTTTACTCGGTAATTAAAATAAGTTGTAAAAAAAAAAGCTTAAATAAATTTCAACACTTTCTCGACAAACTATACGTATTAATCTATTTTAATTATATGTGAAATAAAAAAATTAAAATCCATTTCATTTGCGCACGTCGGGATTCAAACTAGCGACCTCTGAATCTGGAGCTAAGGATCCTAACCGGTTGTCACGGAGATTGTTGTACCTTAGAAAAGTTTACTGCGAACAGCATCAATAATATCCATAAATAACAAGTTCAGCCAGTGTCATGCACTTTTCTTCATACTTGAAACCTTCACCTTTGGTAGGCAGTACCTTACTGAACAATACATTAATAAGTCCATAACACGTCGCCACTATATCTTTAATCTAAATGATACTAATGCACGTATAGCTTTCATAACATATTATATGGTTCCAGCTTCAACAAAGTAGCAGCTATTACATCTTAATTGCATATTATATCATTAGCTTCCGTTGCAAAAAGACATTAAATTATGCGACGGACTATTAACTTTGCCCAGCCAGTTGAAGACACAAGGAGGAGATTTGAGTCAGTAAGCAGTTTCCTTTTCATTTTTTTATTTTTGACATGTTGCAGTAATAATGATCATTAGATTCAACATGCCTTCAGTAACGTTCAATTAATTGCATTACGTTACATGACATGAATGTTTATTTAAGGAAAGCTTTAATTTGAATACCAACGGCTATTGAATGTATGTTTAAGACAAGTTTACACAACCATAATAGTTTGATCATTGACATTCAATTAACCTTTAAGCAACATTTTTTCACCTGCTTGTGCCATCTTCTAGAAGAGGTTAGCGAAATTCAATTTGGAAATATCACCTTATTCTGTTGCATCGAGGAGAATGGAGGCGTTGATCCCGGTGCTTGATTCTCGAATGAAATATGTTTGAAATGGTACACGAAAGGTAATATTGTAAAAAATCTAACTAAAGCTGACACTGCTTTCTTGAGTTTCATACTATTTACGGTCTTATGAAGATAAATAATGTACAATAAAAGTAGTGAGTGACATACCTGTCAAATTTTAATTTGGCGTTGTTGTGATGACAAACATACAACCAAAACAACGTGGCACGTCTAGAAACGTACCGAATTTACAGATCGCTCTCATTTTTAATATAAAAGGCACACGTTATATCAATAGACAAATGTGGTTGGATTTTTCTAAATTATGAGCTATATCGCTTTGATTTTCGCAATATATGATTTTTTTCAATTCAGAGCTTTTTTTCAAACATTTCAACATATGAATAAGTACGAGTCTCAGAATTACAACTTTTACAAAACATACTGAAAGGAATATACGAGTAATTTTCAAAGCCATTGTTCTATTTAATTTTTTTTTTGGAAGAGTCCTTTATTAATTAAAATTCCACCATCCACTCGTAAATTGTATTATCCTTTTTTTAATCGTGTGACTCATTAAATAATTAACACGAACGAAAGCCACGGGACGACTCTAGAAAATTCAATAAAACGGGAAATTTAAAAAAAAAAATCCAAATAAATTTTGCTCCCGAGGTCATGAGGTTAGTATCAAAACACGTTTTAAATGTTTTATTAGTTTATTTTAATCTTTGATTTAAAAGGGTAACATATTTGAATACTTCCACGCACGGTACGTGAAACAAGTTTCAATATATTTGAAACACTCTAAACGCTAGTGAAGAGTAGAACTTTTTCAAAGAAGTCGTCGGCAGTCGTTAAAACATACTAATTATATATTCAATAATTTACCGGTTGCAAATGTCAGTGGAACAAATATTGCGCAGAATTAATCGTTGTAATATACGTAGTTTAAAATCGGATTTATGGTGTTGAAATGAAATATGTATTAATGTTTTCAGAAGCCAGCGAGTATATATTTAGTAAAATTAAAAAGTTTATTTTGTTTGATTCAACTCACAGGTATGTGATTTTTTAAAATTAATTACTAAATCAATTTAATATTTTCATTTTACCGAGTAGGTATCAACCTAATATTGGTCAAGAAATTAAGCACTGACAAAGGGTAGTTAAAATCTATTAGTACTAGTATTCGATCGTCAGTTTATAATATTAGTATCTGCAGTCTTAGTTCGAGGTGGGATATAGCATTACTGCTTTTTACTCATAAACTCCCTACCGGTGTATAATTAATACCTGACATTCTGGCGGAAATAGGATTTTATGTCCCTGATTATTTCACTCGAGGCCGCCAACAAAGGCTTCTGTTTCTTCCCAGGTGCAGAACTAACTTACCAATGGTGATGCCCCTGGGAAGACTAACTAGGTTAATTGACTGCCTCGCAGGAAATTTGGATATTTTTCACACGAGCTACAACAAGTTTAAGCAAGAACTAGCTATTAAGTTCTAACTATATTATGTACTTGTCGAAAACTATTTTTTGTTTTTGTTTTTAAACTTCCTTTTACCTTAATCTTTGCGTAATTATGATTTCCATTTTTTTATGTTTTTGCAATGCTTTGGTATAAAACTGTTTTTGCAAATATAATTTTTTTTTATAAATAAATAGCATTTTTTACAGTAAATTCGCTCACCCGTTGGAAACTGGAGATGCCGGTTGATATTAAATCCCCTGTTATATTTTGTAATGAATCCTTACCTGCAATAAACAAAAATAAAAATTAGAAGTTGTAATAAAAATAGAGTGCACCTGAATCAAGAAAACAGGAGTAAAAACAAAATTATATATTTTGAAGAAATTAAAAAACAACTTGGTGTAAAATAACGGATATTTTTTTCATTTTTATGACCCACCGGTTTCGCTAAGCCTAAGCATCATCAGGGTACAAAATTAAACCAAACAAAAAATTCAAAGTGTGCGGTTATATATATACTACATACAAAGGGAGAACAAAATATAAAATAAACAACAAAACAATGAGAAAACAATAGAATTATATTTAAATTATAACAAAGTAACAGAGAGAGAGAGAGAGAGAGAGAGAGACAGATGATATGAATTCAAAGAGACAAAACGTCAACTGAGAAGGTTAATAAATAATAATGATAAATTTTATGAGTTTATTGGAGTAGTGAACAAATTTACCTGATTATTAAGAATGTTACTATTAGTTTCTTCATTTCTAGTGTTCCTAAATTATTTAATCTATTGCCATGATAGCGAAACCAGTCGGTCATAAAAATTAAAATAATATTCGTGGTCTTATAAAAAGTTATTTTTTTAAATTTTTTTAAATATGTCAAACCACATAGTGATTACTTTCTGCAAAAAAAATATATATTTTATCTTTCTGGTGCAGTCCAATAATACCACAAACTAAAGAAAGAATATAGGTAACCAAGAAAGTTGTAATATGTAAAAACGTTAAGGAAAGAAGCCTACATATCACTATTAAAAGATATTTGACTAAATTTTCATCGTTATACATTCAATGCGGCATTTAAGTGATTAAAAAAATATCGTATCTTGTAAAAAAAATAGCACGTTGTTTTAAAAGTTGAAGCTACATACAATTTTCGTTTTATCGAAAGGTTCGGTTGTGTGCGGAAGATGCAAATATATTTTGTTGATTGAGATTGCATATGTGAAAAACCAACACATATATATTTTTTAAATTTACTACTCCGTGTATTGAACTCGTGACCTTTGGGTGCAGAATCAAAAAGATTCCTGCTCAACTACCTTTGATTGTTTATCGTAGCATCCGGGAAGAAGTTGACCAGCGAGTGGTAAAGTTGCAGTGTAATTGGACACATTCAATCAAATCCAATATTTTATTTATACGTCAAAAGAAAATAAAGGACGGTAAAAAGTGGCAAGTCAAATAACCCGCCAAAGTAGTGCCATACAAAGGCGTAATTTTGTTTTTCAGTTATTTGTCACTGAGGTGTAAAACCTCATAAAGCCGATCATAAAATCATTTCAGTCGCTGAAAGAACACGCTAAAAGTAGCAAGTGCTTTCATTTCCAACTCAGAATTTTAAATTACGGGTTCAGGAATATAGTGGCTAAATTGAATTCAAAGTTTTGAGCGAAATTTTTATAAAAACCATTTCTTAACATTTTTTTTACCTATATAAGTTTTTTTTTTTTTTTAGTTTTATTTATTTTATATTAGTTACTATGTACATTCAAGATTACAAGTAGCCAATTATTTCATTTTTTTCATAACTTTTTGATATTTTAACTTATATACTACTTATTGTTTTGAAATGTATGCATTTTAAATATTTTTTACAGGCTATTTTGAATTTATTTATGGGCATAATTTTGATAGTTTCCGGCAGAGAATTATAACATTTCATCCCTTTATATAGTAAGCTATTTTGTGTGTTGGCTTTATTTTTTTCTGGTAGTCTAATTTCTTTGCATGCCCTTGTATTATATTTGTGAATATCAACATGGTAGATAATTATGTCAGAAAAATGATTTGGTAACAAGTTGTTCTTCATTTTATGTATGAACATCAATAATCAGTAAGGATACAATACATGTATTTAAAAGATTCTTGGGTTTGTTTTCATTTTTTAAATTTGAGTTGCTTTTTTTAACTGTATTGCGTCAGTGGGACTATGGCAATCTTATTTGGGAATGCTGCGAGACTGAAGGAAGTTGAGAGGGGGAGAGGAGGAGGAGGTAAATTAAAGTCACGTACACTTGTTTTCTTCGCACATACACAACATTAGATAGAAAATCATAGTACAAATATAGCTCTAACCTGTTCCCCATTTTAAACCCATTTTGTCATTATTAGCTGTGAATTTAAAAGCATGGGCAGTCAATTCACAGAGCATTTAATGTGTGTTGTTCGATTGGGCGCTATTTTCATGTTAAAATGTGAATATCCGGAAAGAACGCAAAACTGATGTTAGCGTAATAAATAAAATCAAGAGAGGAATGCTTAAATGGTGTCGTCATGTACAGCGGATAAACGAAAAAAGGAGTGTAAGGAATATGACGCGAAAGTGAATGGTAGAATAAGTCGGGGACACCCAAGAAAGACATGCTACAATCAAGTGAATCAAATACTAGAGTCGGACAATTTTAAGAGCCATAATAACAGAAGAGTATGTATATATAAATGTGAATGAAGTAAGGAGTGTGTCCTAAGATAGAGTTGTATGGCTGTTCATTTTATCTGATTACCCCTGTGGCGAAACTGCGTGAAGGTTAGTTATTTAGCTATTTTTATGCTTTCATTATTGAATGCATGATAAAACTGTTTTTTGTCAGCGTAAAATTGTTGAACTATTTTTATCTATCTTGTAGAACTATACAATCTGCAGCCAAATAGAGGAACGAGGGAAGTTGTACTTTTTACTGAAAATCTATTTGTTATACTTATGCCACTATACACGTGAGCCAGGCAGGATGCCACACATCTAGATCTAACACTGACTTTTAAATTCGAAATTAGTCGATGACACTTCTACATTCCTCGAATAATGTCTAAAACTGGCACCTGATTTCGGTCAATATTTGATTGGACGATGTAGTTATTCCGACAGGCGATGACCCGCGCCCGTAAGCTAACACCAGCTTTATGTTTACCGACAAATAATAGACAAACCGAGCATAAACACATAGACACACAGGCAGACCACAGTTCCCCGGAATGTAATACGGTTGGACAGGAAAGTAAGTCAATAGATTCTGTCTAATTACAGGTGAGGTGAGTTTTCCAATTAACAGTATAATTTGATCTCCATGGATGTACCGGATCACAGAATCGTCAATAATACTGGTATTACTGGAACCTGATATACAAGTATTGGTATATTTTTTATAATGATTTTATTTCTTGTATAAAAATGATCGCGCGAATACCACATAAGAAACACAATGTCCGTAGCCGGTGGGACAGTGGCAACCATATTTGAGAAATGTTGCGATGTGATAGAAAATGAGAGAGGAAAGGAGAATTTGAAAATTAAGGGATGGATAGCCATCTGACTTAGTTCCTTAATAGAAATTAAGCTTTTTCAAACAAGTTTTTTTGTGTGAATTTTCACCAGGACTACACAGGGAATATCTTGGGATCCAAAATTCTATTTAGTTGTAACAACAATGTCAGGACAGTCTTTCAGCTCGCTTCTGCCTAGACAACATGTAGTTGGTAATACGAACTCAGAGGTGGTTGATGTATTTAATTGCACAGAATGTAGCTTTAATATTACATACTTTCCATTAATATTAATTACAATTTAATCAAACAAATACAATGTACGTAATACCTTCTTGTACTTTTCATGTGAGCAAAAATATGTTTACAATTTATCACTGTAAAATGTAAAAGCCCACTTAGGCGTATATAATTAAAAAAAAAAAATTGGAGACAGCAAATGTTGAGGAGGCACTAGATATGAGTTTGAAGATCCAAATAAACGAATGTACAACATGTTAGGGAATTCCTAACTAAATTAATTTAATTGTAAAGCCGTTTTAATTATTTACTTGTGCGTCTTTGCTGTAACTACGTAATATTATACAAAAAACGTTAATTGCTTAGGTTATTTTCTTTGTATATAATATTTATATTATATATAAATCATAAACTTCGTTTCATACACTCTTTAATTTAAATATTACAGAACTTTTTATTGTTGTTTAAAATATTGTCTTGACTTTAATTTTTTGCCATTCTGATGATACGGTAAAGTGACAAAACTAGTTAGCAATTTGTGCATTAACTATTAAAAAAATCTTTTAGGGTGCGCACGTACGTACGAGTTTGAATTTTTAAAATTAGGAACTGATATTAATTGAAATTTAAATAATAAAAATAAGATTTCTACCTAACTAATTGAGTTCCTACCAATAATATATTTTATATTTAAAATGTGACAAACATATTGATTAAAATAAGTGGAAGAAGTGAGAAGCTTTGCACATATTTCTGGCCCATACCTTTGATGACCCAGAATAATACAAGAAATACTCGACTTGCTTGTTTTTATTTCCATGTTCAATGTTGTACTAAACAGCTTTTGACGATCCAAATTTAACATAACATTGGTACCTAATAATCGAGCTAGGTAGCATTTCATTAGTTCCCGATGTTTTTGTTTATGCGTGACCTTGATTTTAGTAATCAAAACTTGTCAAGTGCGTGGTTATTAGACCAACCAAGCCCCACGCAACTCTGACCAGGTGATCAGTCAATCAATCAACCCACGGAATGTGTAATCACGATAATTAAATTTTCAAATTATGATGGATGAACTGATTACTCCTTCATGCGACAACTGAAATAATTTAAATTTCTAGACAAAACCTATTTTGTTAGTAGTTCGTTAATTCAATAGTGCAATGCTATACAATTTATAAATGATAATTAACAAATAGAAAAAGTAACAATCACAAATAATAAAATTGAAAAATGATTAATTTATATAGTACGCAAAATAACAACAACAAAAAATCGCATATGGAGGACATTTAAGACGCTCGACTACGAATCCAGAAGTCGCGAGTTCAAATCCCATGTCAAAAAAATTGTGTTAAATTAATATGTTTTATTTTACGTGTAATTCATATATTTTTAAAATATGAAATATATTTGTGGCACCTTTCAGAGTGTGTAGATAAGTATCGCCCTGGTGAAAGACCACCATTCAGAATCGAAACGTTGCTATATTCGTATTTGGTGATCAGACTTCCCAACCTTCGTCTTCTCATCTCCTCTCCCTCCTCACTACCTTCAGCCTCACAATATACCCCAATTAAGGACGCCTTAGTCCTTCTAGCTCCAGACGGTTGAGAGCAGTTGGGACTCTTGTGCGGTATTCACTTTTAAAAAACCATCTGAAACTAGTAGGACTAAGGCATTTTTAATTTTGGTATGTTGTGAAACTGAAGGTAGTGAAGAGGGAGAGTAAATGAGAAGAGGTAGGTTGGGAAGGTCTGGTCACCAAACACGGTTAAAGGTATTTTAAGCAACGTTTCGATTCTGAATGGTGGTCTTTCACTATGGCGGTACTTGGGGTTGCTACCACCCTGTAACGTGGCGTAAATATACTATAATATATATTAACTAAATGTGAAATAAAAACAATATGGGGACGCTGGGATTTGAACCCGCGACCTTTGGATTCGTAGTCGAGCGTCTTAACCACTCTACTGCGGAGTCTGCTCTGTGGTTCGCTACTAACCAGTTGTTGTGTCAGGCCACGATGCACAGAAGGAAGTCTGAAGCTCCCAGTATTATTATTTCACGCTTGTATTATTCATTAATTCATGGTTTACCATACAATGAATTAAGATGTCAACGCTGTCAAAGTTGCAAGCGAAGTTTCTGAAATCTACAATTCCAAAGACTTTTTTAAACTTAAAGCCATTGAGCGCTCACCGGCTGACACATAATAAAAAGTTGGAGGTAGAGCCAATATTTTTATGGAATAATCTATTTAACGGATCTCATAACTACAGTTTTCTGACCATCAAGTTTCTGCACTAACTTTTTACTAAAAATTGCTGTCATTTAATCAAATAATTGAATTTGATTGGTATGGTTCATTGAAGCTTTTTAAATAAATATATTTTTATTAGAACAGCTTTTCCAAGGTTCATCAATACAAATTGTCAACCCACAACATCTCGAGTCGAATTAAATTGCGTAGACAAATACCCATAACGTCACAAAGATAATCCTGTTTTTCGAATCTGTTAATAATTGGATAAGTTGGGTTGGCGCCGTTTTTGTGAAAAATCACCTCAAGGGTGCATATTCATAATAATATATATATATATTTTTTTTTTGTATATTACAGACTGTGTCCATTTACAATGCACATGAACAGTACCATAAAAAGCAAATTAAGAGATATTGTTAACATGTCTCTTGAAATCTTTAAGGTTTATGTTGAAGATATCAAGAGACATGTTATTTAGTAGTACCATACCCCGTGTCATGCTGTGCTGAGCCAACACGTCTGTTCTGCCATGTGGAATACACAGCAGATCGTGGTGTCTCCCCTGGCAGTAGTTGTTTGACACAAGCAACTTGCATTTCAGGAGGTATGGAGTGTTAATTAAAATATGTAATATTTTGTTCGCTGTAACTGCAAGTGACCGCCTTTGTAGCACAACGGTTTAAGCATTAGCTTTTTTAATATTTTGTCAAAGGTTAGGGACTCAGAGCAAGAATATATATGAAGGGAGAGCTAAATATTTTTACCCAACCTATACAAATTTACGATAAATCACTTTCTCCGGGTTTTTACTTCGTAAACCGTGAGAGAAAAAGGGACAAGACAAGTTCTCAGATAATATAGCACCACCATTCGGTACGTAGGCATGTTATTCATCTCCCGCGTCTCCGGAGACTCCACCCACTACGTTTTCTTATGCGACATAACAGAACATAACTCAACGGTTTTTTAGGTTATATCCTATATTTTTGTTTATAACAATAGTGTGAAAAAGTGGTCATACAAATAAACAAAAACATTATGTCGACATGTGCTTTGAATGGATGTAAAAACACCCTAACCCTAGTCTTAGTCATGCCTGAGGCAAAAATCATCTATACTGACTGCAGAAGCGCTCCCTCCTGTATATTATTGCTCTGAGGTTGGGGATTTGATTTCCGCCGCAGAAAAAATACATATTGACATCTTTTTTTGTATCGCATGTGGACATTGCCAGTATTTTATATTTATTTAAAAAGATTAAAAAAACATTCCCAGGTTACGAATAACCTGATAACATTTCAATTCCTCTTATTACCATTATTATAAGACTGTTGGTGAATTATTATATTTGAGTAACTGTAAATAGCTTTGCGACTACATTATTTCATTGAAAGGCTTTATCTGTATATCTGCATGTTAAACTTATTTAATTTTATATTTTCGCAGAAAGCAATCACTTTGTGGTTTGATAGTACAGTAGTCCAATATGAGGTATATTTCCCGTGAACTCATAAAATTTCTCATTATTCTTTTATCACGTTCTCAGTTGACGTTTTGCCTCTTTCATTTCATATTATCAGTCTCTTTCTCTCTGTTACTTTGTTATAGTTAAATTGTTATTTTTTTGTTTTCTTGATGTTCTCTTTTTTATTTTATATTATGTTCTCCATCTGTATGTATGAGTATATATAACCATACACTTGGTATTTTTTGTTATTTTGTAAAGTTTAATTTTGTACTCTGGTGATGCTCGCTAAGCGAAACCAATCGGTCATAAAAATTAAAATAAAATATGTGGTCTCATACAAAGTTATTATTTCATTTTTTTTTTAATTTCATTTTCATTCATTTGTACACACATTCACATTTTTAACATATTTATATTTTTTTTTTAATAAAAAAGCGAATCAGTTAATTTTAAACTGAACTATGTAGTTATTTTCAGAGCATCATTTTTCACAATAATTTATCGGACATCTCAAAATATTATGTAAAGTTGAACCAGTTTTTGTACCATGACGACTTATTTTTTTAAATTTGATCAACTAGTAAAAGAAGTGCTGTCACCATTAATAACTGCTCATTTCTACTATCAAAATAACGTCAATCTATTATCACTCAATTAAATAATTGCGAAACATTAACCAATTATTACTAGGCGACCAGTTTCAGTTTGCAATTGATTTATTTAATAACAACTCCAGAAATTATAAAAATAGTAACTAATTGGAATCTGAGAAATTATAAGCTTAAAATCTGGTTAAAACAGTATTGTTTTTTACATCACTCTGCAATCTGGCCAAACTTATCAAAATGTCAGTTTGATTATATTTTATTTCCGTCTAAGATCAACTATAACTCAATAGTCGACATAAACAAGAATTAACTGTATTCCAATATCACCACCGGATTCCAGTTTGTCTACAGCTAAATAAAATGTACAAAATAAAATTACGGTCGAAACGTTTCGCCTTTATACATGTGATATCGTACGACTTAAACGACATTCGTGGCGTAGAGGTAAGCCCCTTCGCTCTTGAACCGGAGATTGGGATCGAAACCCTGCTTGGATTAGTCATAAAATTACACAGCATATTTGCACCATGTTCCTGAGTAGAGGATATTCTCAGTATTGTCATAGTGAAAAACCACTATTTACAAACAAAACGGTATCGTTTGAAATGGTTTTAACTACGTAAGTTAGCCACTTATATTCCAATCTTCCTCTTTCACTTCTCCACCTCCTCCCTCACCTCCTTCAGCCACACAAGTTCCCGAAATTGGAAGAGTTAAAATGTTTTCGTGTTTGAAATGTTCAGTTCTCTGGTTTTTTATTTTATTTTTTTATGGTGAATAGTGAGCCAGTGAGACTATGGCATCCCCAACCGGAGTATGTTGTGAGGCTGAAAGTAGTAGTGAGGGGAAGGAAATGAGGAAGAGGAAGGTTGAGAAGTCCCTGGCTATTCAGATATGGTCACCAAACACGGCTAAAAACCATTTCAAGCAACGTTTCGATTCGGAATGGTTTTCTTTCACCAGGGTGATACATAGAGTATCTACCACTCTGGAACGTGCCGCAAATATGGTTTTTATTTTTATTTTATATGAATTAAATGTGTTATGACACGTATTAACCAAATAAAAGTTATTGGCGGGTTTGAACCCGCGACCTTTGGTTTTGTAGTCGAGCGTCTTACCACTCGACTACGGAGGCCGTCATTTAGTATAACAGATAAAATACAACATATTTTAATAGCATGTGTAATATATGCAAAACAAATTTCACACAACATTGTATCCATAAATCAAAGTAGCAAGACGTTATGTAAAAAGGAAGATTTCGATTTAAATATCACGAGTTTTTTTTAACCTTAAAGTGGATTTATACGACAGGTGGTAAATACGCCAGAATATAGTATATCACGACAATGCGTGGCAATGACCTTACATAAAAGATCGAACATAACTTTAAGTGAATCATAAAATAGAGAAGATAGCAATTTATTACTCAATATTTTTTTGCGCTGACATTTTTAAAATACCGAAATTAATATTATCAGGTGGTGATACTAACCAAAACATTCATGACTTAAGCCATGACAACTTCATTAAAATACATGTCCGTAAGTTTTTGATGATAAAGAAACTAAGATTAAAATATAAAGCCAAATATTTGACCAGTACAAGTTACCAGTAACAAACAAAATTAATATAAAAAATAACTACGTATAAGACCACGAATGTAATTCTAATTTTTATGACCGACCGGTTTCGCTTACCCTAAGCATCATTAGGGTACATTTTTTTACTTTGAAAAAAATACAATGTGTGCGGTTATCTATACATACGGAGGGAGAACAAATTATAAAATAAAATAACAAAACATTGAGAAAAAAATAGAATAACATTTAAATTATAACAAAGGAACAGATAGAAAGAGACAGATAATATGAATTGAAAGACACAAAACGTCAACTAGAGAGTTTACAGGAAATATACATAGTATAAAATAGAAATAGCCCAAAGTTCCAAATCGAGACAGATGGTATTATTATTTTTACTAAACCATAGGCTGATATATGTTTATTATGCGATTCTCACGCCAAGGATATTTCTAAAACAATTCCACAACTGGTACAAATGAGCGTGGTTGGCCAGAATCCAAGCAAATAGATCTCTAACTCTACAGAACCTAACCTAACCTAGTCCACGTGGAATATTACAGCAGAGATGGACCGAGGATTTAAAAAAGAACATTATGGTAGGTCCTTACACAATATATAAATAACTGTAAGAACAGGAAGGAGGACTAAATATCTGTAAATGAGTAGAATATGTCTAAAAAAGAACGCGTCATTATAAATCATTTTCAATAAATTATCAGCCAAAAACTTGCTTTTACACCTCGCCAATAACACCTCAGGAAGTTTAATCTAAACAAGTTTCGGGTTCATTACAGCGCTTACAGTAGGTTATAGTATTTTTCCCGAAACGTAAAATTGATCATCATCCATCATTGTTTACAAAACAGTCGAATACACGTGGTGGTAGTTTATATTCTATCGCTCTAGGGTCTAAATGGATTGGCCTTGTTCGTTTTCAGTTTGCCAAAACCTGATCGCGTAATCACAACATGAAAATTACAAATTAATTTAAATCAGATCAATTCATTATACCAGGTGAATGTATTCACTCATGATTTATTATGTTCGAGTTTAGAGAAGACAAAAATCGTTTCAGATTATTAAAATATATATACATATATATATTGATGTCCGAGTTTGAACGATTCGTTTATTCAACGAATGCTCTCGTTTATCCAGTGCATACCTGTCTCACTCCTTTAAAAATATCTACGGTGTGCCTGTCTTGATTGATAGGAGAGAAGAGAAATAAATAGGGCACTTAAAAATTTGTGAATCGATTGCTTTTGAGCGAATTGTGTTTAATTGTTCAAATAAATTAATTGATTCCTTTTGAAGTATTAAATTAAATTTGACTAGTGTGTACTTTTCAGATACAAGAATCAATAATATAAATAACTCAATGCTCTAACTGAGTTGCCTGAAGCGACAAAAAGCTAAAAAAAGAGTCCCAAACTTGTGTCGCTTTATTCAAGCCTTCTCCTAAATGGGAAATATATGTTAGATGTCTGAAAGGCCACAAAAGTCTACAAAATCAAACTAGAGACAAATTTCTATATATTCAGAAAGAAAATTAACCAAAACTGCATTTATTTATTTTTGACCAAAATGTCGCTTAAGCTTTTTTGCCTTTCCAGCGACGATATATTTTTTGCAAAAACTGCTGAATTAGATAAAAAAAATAATAATAACATCACGTATTAAGTTAAACTTCTCGATATAAAAAAAAATTATAAACTTATCATAGCACACTCATAAATTTTAACCGAGTGTTAATACATTAATAATAATAAACAACTGTGGTGCAAAATATTTGATCACCTGTAGATAAAGTCAACCGTTATATACAGTCTTCTAGAAAATTCACCGATATTATCGAAGAATAAGGTCTTATCTTCATTATTTTAACCTAATAAATCATTACTCAATACGGATCGATTCCAGGTATTTGAGTGCTTTCAGACGTATTGAGATCATTATGATAAATGCAGACACAAATTGATTCATCTGCAATCCACGGGTCTATAAATGGAACAATTTCTCTATTCTTAATGGAATCACGCTCTTAAAAAGTCGAGAGAGGTACAATATTGACTAACAGCAATTACTTTCATGATTGGCGAATTAATGCCGCTTTCCACAATCGTGACTTCATTAACTCTAATTCCTTCAGATAAAGAGGATACTCAAATCAAGACAGGAAATGTCTGGACATTTTATTTATTCCTCTGAATCTTAGGCTTGTGATTGATTTGTAGTAATGTTTTAAGTAAAAAATGTGCTTGTTTTTTTTTCGTGTGTCAACTGTTTTGCCCTAATAAAAAGTTATTTAAGTGTGGATCGCCATTTATTTCCATTGAATTATTATATAAAAAGAAGAAGCCGGTGGAGACGTATGCATGTAAATGAAACAAGGAGTGTGTGTCAATGCAGATTTGCGTGGTGATCCTACCATTGCGGGAAATGACGTAATGTGGAGTCATGTTTTTTTTTTTAATAATAAGCCTTTTTTAGTAATGTGATTATTCTTTTTGTGAGAGGTATTATAATTTTCATGGAACTTTTTTATTCCCTTTTTTGTAAATACTAATATTTTGAACTAACAGTAGCATCTTAAGTTGTCGAAAATGTATGTACAACTTAAGTAGTCAAATGAAAAAATGTCTAAATGACTCTAAATCATACTACAAACATTTGACTTCGTCACATTTGACCTCGTCACATTTGACATCGTCAGATTTGACAAGGTCATATTTAAATTGACAAAAATGTGTGTACAACTTGAGTAGTTACTCGAAAGAATTTCTAAACCATACTAGAAATAATTTCAAGATAAAAATACTAAGGTTGGTATGTTTCAAACTTTAGTAACACTTGACATCTTCACAATTCAACGATTAGCGCCATGTCTTTGTTGGTGTCTAGGCAGTGCTTTTACAGAACAATTGCAATAACAATCAGTGACACCTGTTGGTTCTTATCTTTATTATTAATTTATCCGCTATTTTTCTCACTGCCTACCCTGATCAAAAACTCTGTGCACACCGCTCTATTCAACAGTTATAAATGAGTTAGTTAAATTGCTACGGGTATAATCTACATTAACATCATTGAATATGTTGAATGATCAGTATGAATTATTCATATTATTTTCCCAGGGGTCAAAACACATATTCGATGAAAATCATTATCATTCCAATGCGCTTTTGATTCGACCATTATTCTACTCACCTTTATTCTTGGACCATCATTTGACATTTGAACACGTGACCTTTTTATTAAATCGACCCGAGAAACATCTTCTTTGATCTGATCCCGAGATTGGTCCCATGCCTTCAACCTGTGTTTTTTGCGATTACCAAATGTAAAGATTATGAGATACGTAGTCGAGAACTTATGTCATACTTTACGTGCCTTAATTATGACCTGCCTTTTGACCTTCAAAATGACCTTCAAGTGCAATGTATTCATTTTTCATCGACTTCAATGGATGGAAAGACCGCAATAACAATAGAATCCTTTTAACAATTTATCAAACAACGAGATATTTATTGGAGAAGATTTGAAAATACAATGTAACATCTATGTTCCACGTATCAGAATACCGTTGTCTAGAGATAGTATCTTATCCTTCTGAGTATCAGTATTTTATTTATAACAACCTTACTTTTAGAAAATAAAATTGTTTAAAATTTCAACTTGCAATAAAATATGTTCGATAAAAAAAACACTGTGCAAGACAGTCTCTGACTCAGAGATCAGTCATGTGTGATAGCACCAAACATTCAATGATTTTCCTTGAAGATTTACTTTTTCTGCAACACGAGACTAAATCACGCGGAAGATGAATGACTTAACACCGTGTGCCATACCCATTTGCTTTCGGTTTTGGAATCGTATTCTGAGTTTTGCCGCTATAAATAAGATGCTGCAAAATACATCATCGGCTTACCGTTTTCCTAGAAATAAATAAAATCACAGACATTAATTTTTTTGACAAGCATTTTTAATCATTAGATTCTTATCTTTTCGACAAAAACTGCAAATATGTATTTTTTTCAAAATTAAAAAAAAGCATCCACAGAAGTTGATGGTTATTTGTGAGAAGTAGGGTTTGTGTGTTAAATACATTAGTTTCAGTGAATATTGTCATAAATTGTTTCTTTATGTTGCTTTTTTTAAGTAACTAGTAGACTGATAGTAAAACTCCCTCGAGAAAAAAATAATCTTTCTGTGAAGGGATTCAAAGATTGATAGAAAAATAATCTAGAATTTTTTGATCTATCAAGTGCCCAACATCTGTCATTCAAATTACCGGCTAAGTAATGGAATAGTAAAAAACTCTCATCATCAATTCATCGATGAATTATTTATCGGTAAAGGTTTTGAAACGAATGCACAGACTTCCGTCTTCATTATAATAATATGCACCGCTGCTCATACATTTCACATTGCATAAGTTGTGTAATAATTGTTATAAATCATAAAACTCCATAGGATATAATTCTAAAATAGATTCGGAATATCTCACGTTCGTAAAGGCATATGGCAGATGGGGGACGAGGCTGAAAGGTGCTGTACAATCTCTACACGGGTTTAATTTTTTATCTAAACTTTTTCAAATTAATTATATTATTATGAGATTCGCCTGGGATAAGGAAACCCCCACGCAGTATGGTCTTTTTGTGTGTAGCAAGGCTATGAACCCGATGTAAAACCATTACTTTTAAAAAACAGGTACTATTTTTCATATCTGTGAAGCAAGTTATAAAGCATATGTTCGTAATGATGTAAATAAATCATTATGAATTTTTGTTAAAGCACATGCCCAAAAAACACTAACACCTACTTAATTATGTTCTGAATTGATCGTTAAGTATGTTCATAGAAGCAGTTACATTGTCAGTTGCCATAATTAGATGGATTTGAATACTTTGTTCTAATCAGTTAATTGATTTAAGCTGTTGACCGATTTCGGAAAACCCCTTCGCTAGAATTTTTTTACAAGAGATATAAAAATAAATATCATATATAAGAAGGTAATCATCGTGTTGAAGCGAGAAAAAACACAAGAAAACGGATTGGCTAAGCTTAGTCATGTTAACCTGTACGTGCTTTATTCAATTTTGGGTGGCGAAAAACAAGATTTGATTTTATCTAACAAAAATATTTGAAATCATTATCCATTAAAAAATAGATCATTAACATTCGCTGTCAGAAATCAACCAAGAAATCATCATCTTTTCTTTTTTCAAAACGCGACCCCGGGGTCGGAAATAAAATGCCGTTTTTTTGAGCTCTATGAGACCGAATGAAGTGAACTTTTGGAATGATGAACTAAAAACTATTGAATGAAAAACCTACCATAAGTAAAATTTGTAAAAAAAATCATCAATATTATGGACAAAATGCGAGCCTTGGGGTCGGAAATAAGATGTCGTTTTCTCAGGCTCTATGAGACCGAACGAAGTGAACCTTTGAAGTTACGTTAGGAATGATAGACTAAAGACGTTTAAATGAAAAAAACCAACAAAAGTAAATGTTGTACAAAAATCGTCAATTTATGGACAAAATGCAAGCGTTGGGGTCGGAAATAAGATGTCGTTTTCTCAGGCTCTATGAGACCGAATGAAGTGAACCTTTGAAGTTATGTTAGGAATGATAGACTAGATGTTTAAATGAAAAAAAACAACAAAAGTAAATGTTGTAAAAAAATCGTCAATTTATGGACAAATGCAAGCATTGGGGTCGGAAATAAGATGTCGTTTTCTCAGGCTCTATGAGACCGAACGAAGTGAACCTTTGAAGTTATGTTAGGAATGATAGACTAAAGACGTTTAAATGAAAAAAACCAACAAAAGTAAATGTTGTAAAAAAATCGTCAATTTATGGACAAAATGCAAGCATTGGGGTCGGAAATTAGATGCCCTTTTCTCAGGCTCAATGAGACCGAATGACGTGAGCCTTTGGAATTCTGTTAAGAATGGTGGCCTTAAGACGATTAAATGAAAAAATTCTTAAAATGTAACAAATGTAAAAAAAAACACTAAAAATACGAATCTTGGGGTCGAAAATTATAAGCCGTTTTCTCAGGCTCACGCTAACTCTCTGTGAAGTAAAAACAATTGGCGTTCTTAGAATAAAAGTACACGTGTTTTTTTTTAAATTCAAACTGGCATATTATAATAATTCAATTTTTGTACATGAGAATAGTTTCAAAAATATATATTTTATGCCCGAAAAAAGAATAACAAAACAAAACAAAAACGTCTTCGTGCCATAATGAAAAATATATTTACGCTGCTTTAAATACGATACAAATGTTTCAAAATAGCCGGTATTGCTGAAAGAATGCCAGAGCACCATAGATTCTTATAGAGTTGTCTCATTCTTTCATTTAACTAAATTTGCGCCAATTTCTCTTTGATTTGCACTGCTTGTTTCTGAATCATTTTATTTATTTTTAATACTCTGTGTGAACTTTTCGTTCGGACTGAAGATAGGTACCAACTCGTATCAAGTATCAAACGAGGGAAAATGCGGGCTAACACCGTCCACAAATAGTATAGTGGTTTTCATTTTATATTATTATATATTTAAAAGCGCGTAAAAAAGTATTGTAAGTAATATGCTACTGCCGTGATATGTTATAACACTGCCTAAGCAATTAACCGTTTGGAGCGGACTGCTCCAATTGCGCCTGCACAGTACCAACCCTGAATATAATATTTATCGAAATATCTAAAGTTCATTAATTACGACATTTTTTTTCCAATAAACACGCAGAGATCGTTGACAATTTGTACGGCACATCCGCGTCAATTTTATGCCATAAAATCACAAATAATGTGGCAGCCATGAGCGATAAGACGATATCTAGTTAATCTGTGCTTGCGACAATTTTACTAGCAGCGTAATGTCGGTCACACGCGAGAAGTTGTCAAGAAACACTATTTGTCACAGATTTCATACGAGAACACAAGACAAGTGGAAGGAGATTCTCAGAACGAAGATTGAGCACGCGACTACCGGCATCTGTTTGCAATCTTATAAACTAAAAATCTTAACCATTTTATATTGACCTGCCGCTGGGAGCTCCGTTGTAACATATTCTGTTGCAGTCGTCATTTAAAAGAAAGAGGGACTAAAAATCTTGAAGCAGTTTTATACACATGAGGTCTTACCGCTGAGAGATTCGTTGTGATCTATATGTCATTTATGAGGAAGGATGAAAGGTTGTAATGTAGTACATAAAATATCGTCGCCATTTATAACCAAAATTGTAAAATGTGTTGTAGTGTAACTGTATTTAAAATAAACATACGCATATTTACTAAAAGTTACTGACTGTTATCAGTCATTTAGATACTTTAATCCGTTGTTTTGTTTTTGTTTGGCTACATATTGACAATGGAAAGGCAAAAAAGCTTATGTGACATTTTGGTCAAAAATGAGTTGAAAATGCAGTTTTAATCAGTTTTTTTCGGCATCGAA
Organism: Drusus annulatus; assembly: GCA_022651775.1. NCBI lineage: Eukaryota > Metazoa > Arthropoda > Insecta > Trichoptera > Limnephilidae > Drusus > Drusus annulatus. The sequence continues at coordinate 1,712,859 of JAGWCC010000222.1, read as the reverse complement.
TAATCTGATCCTCGATTGATTCTGAAGGCTTTTGTGGCCCTTCAGGGGCTTTTTTTAGTTTTTTGTCGCTTCAGGTAACTCAGTTTGAGCATTTAAATACCCAAGTTAACTTTAATCTAAGCAGGTACTGTAGACTTGTGAATTTTATTATTAAAAAAAAAATAAGTGCTCTGGAAAAACTTCTTTAAATAGCGCTTCAGCCCTTTTACCTTTCCGGCGTCGAAAGAACAGTTTAATTTGAGTTGCAATAATGGATAGGTACTAGATCGAAAAGTTTTGATTTATTTTAAGATCTTTTATTACGTTATTATTTATAAAGTTATTATTTATGTGAACAAATATTTTTTCCGATAACTTTTTAAAAATATTGACAGCCGTTTTGTTTGAATTTTATTAAAATTGTTTCAATAATTAATAATATACAAAATACTTAACATCTTAAATAGATAAATATAAAATATGGGTAGGCGCAAAATAAATACATATTTTAGATTTCATGTTTTGACAAAAATCCCATTAAATTATCATATTGTGCAATTTAAAAGATTGGCTTTTCTATATCACGTTATTTATCTTTGAATATTATGCAAAACTTGTCATAAATTCTATAATGCTTTTTGAGTAGTGCAGTTGAAATTTAATCCAGGAATATGTATTAGAATATTGAATTCCGGTGCAACTGTCAGGGTCAAAAGGTTAACCATAGAAATGTTTACTGTAAGACGATAACATTTTTAATTTAGGAAAAAAAGCAATGCGATATGTCAAACATCTGCTAGAGTCGAAATATTTGCAATACTGTTAATAATGGACATAATTTGCTAAAAAGATTATCTGATTTTAATTTACTAGAAATGTTATGGAACGAGAGTTCATCGCAACTCGGCAAAAATAATTTTAATATAAATATTCAGAATAAAACTCTGGATAATACAGTAGATTTTTTTTTATTTCCGTGTCAATCCGCATTAACAATTTGTAAGCAAAAAAAAATCGATTATATTAACAATTAAAATCTTACGTGAAATTAATTAGGTTGTTCATTTTGGCATTATACCTACCTCACAGGTCCTAATATTCCTAAAATGTATACAAATGTATTTTTTTATAAAAGCAAGTTGTCACGGACTACGAACAACCTAACAATATTTTAAACACTCCTACTAACATCATAATAAGCGAGAGATGTTTCTTGTATAATGATAGAGGACTTAGCTAGCAGAGGAATTGAACCCACGAGGTCCGGGTGGGAATCCGACGCATTTGTCCACTCATCTACTAACTGATCAATTTTTATATTTTTTCTTTAAAAAAAAACATTCTTGGGTTACGAATAACCAGACAGTTGCTTGTAAAATGATGGAGGACTTAGGTAGCAGAGGAATTGAACCCACGACTTCCGGGTGGGAATCCGACGTGAATGTCCACGCAGCTACTAACCGGTCAATTTTTCGTTTCTTTAAAAAAGAAAGACAAACATTCTTGGGTTCCAAATAACTGGGCAATATTTAAAAAAAACTCCTACTACCATCATGATAAGCGAAAGATGTTCCTGGTGAAATGATGGAGGACTTAGCTAGCAGAGCAATTTAACCCACGACGGCCGGGTGCAAATCCGACACATTTGTCCACTCAGCTACTAACCGGTGAATTTTTTCAGTTAGTATCAAGCATCTAAGTCTGTTCGATATTTCACAAAAATGACACGAAGTAAAACGAATACAAAATAACCATTCGTAAGTATTTGGTAATAGTACTTCAAATTTGAAAAACGCAAACTTCTCGCGTTACATTTCATTATCAAGGTAAATTTTCCGTATATTACGCGTTCACTTCTTTGCCTTAGTTATTCAATTTACCTTTTCCCACATTGATTAATTCACATGCACAAAATCAGAACTCACCATAGCCTACTTTGATGGATTCAAGTTGAAGATGAAGAGATTTCAATCTGAGACAAAACGTAGGCATTTAGAAACTTTTCCTTACATCGTGGGAGTGGGGTCAATATTAGTCACCACGGATGTTAAAAGAAGAATGGAAGATGTTAATAATGACGAGTTATGCGGTAGAAATATTATTGTAGACAAATAATTGGGGTTTAAAACATCATAAATATACTGGCCGAGTGAATAAGGTATTTAATACAACATAATATGTATAATGAACAGAACTAGACCTAAGGTGGAGCCTTGGGGTAATCCCAACTCAATGAAATTATTGGGTTAAACAAATATTTGTACAAATTAAATGAGCTTCCTTGTTGGAATTTCTTTACAGGGAAGATGTCATATACTGGGGGAATACCATTTTTTTAAATAAAGTCACCAGGTGAATACCGCACTAGAGTCCTAACTGCCCGGAGCCAGTGAGACTATGATATCTCTAATTGAAGAATGTTTTCATTCAGATCTAGTTACCAAGAAACTAACTAACTAACCATGACGCCGTCTCTCACTACAGGGGTAGGCAGAGAGGAAGGACCGCAAAACAACTCTGTCTTAGCACACTCCTTGCTTAATTTACATTCATACATAGTCTCATCTATACTCTTCTGTTATTCTGACTCTTCATATGGCCCGACTCAAGTATTTGATTCATTTAATAGTGCCATGTCTTCTTCGGGCGTCCCCGACTTCTTCTTCCATTCACTTTCGCATCATATATTATTTTGACACTCCTTTCTTCGTTAATTTACTCTACATGCCCAAACCATCTAAGCGTCTTTTTCTTGATCGTATTCATCACGCTTACATCCGTCTTGCATTATTTCCGAATATGCACATTTTTAACACGGTCATCCATAATTTTACCGCACGTACGTCTCAGGGATCTCATTTCCACAGCATTCAGTCTACTTTAATTCTCCCTCTGCCAGTTCTATTGCTCAATGCCATACATCAGGGTTGCATTTCAAGCAACGCAACGCTTCGATTCTGAATAATGTTCATTCACCAAGGGGCTTCTGACAGTACCTACTAAGTTAATAAAATTGAGCTTGCCGCCTCAGTTTCAATAGGTCTCGAGGTTTCATTCATGGAAAATGGGATGGGTCGTAGGATTTTTTTTAATTGATGGCACAATAACGTCAGAACTGAGCAAGCGCATTGTTCGCCATGATTGTATAAGAGAGTATTGTTACAAGTCTCATGGGAACACTGTTTGTGATCAGTTTCTCTTAATCTGGAAGTATCACATCACATGTGTACGAGATACATGAATTGAAATTACACACGAAAGAACGAAATGAGAGAAAATTGAGAATCGAACCTTTCAATAATACTACGTAATGCTAATTGAGAATGTATGCCAGTCATACAATAACACGTATTTTCAAAACTACACCGTCAAACGGTGGTATACAGTTCAAATTAATAATTAAATCATTTCCATTGATACTTTTTAAGCGGATGATAGCCAACTTCTGGTAGGAAATGATACTCAAAGAAGAAAGAATAGAAAAATAATAGTAGTCGGTTTAATTTTTTTGACAAACACGAAAATAATTGTGCAGAATAAAACAACGTACGAACAAAAACTTAAATTTGATCGAATGAAATAAAGTGTTGAATCGACTTGATTCTAGTGTACGTAATATTTATCACTTGATAGCCATCCTTCAATATGAGTGGACAAGTTCGATTTTTTATAAATTGACAAGTACCTATAAAAACTCGAATTCAGGGATCAAACGAAATAAAAATAAACCGTCAAAGGGACCTGATCAATTAACATAATGCATGTCATAATTGCATGCAGAAAAACACTTATGATGTTAATAAATTTATATTATGTGCAATTATTAATGCGTATTATGATTATTTTAATAAAATTGTGCATATAATAATGATCATGAAATCTTATAATCTTTGGTTTATCAATTATATATTACGGGGGTTCGCTCTAATTGAAAATTCCGTCGTGCGTGTTGGCATGTAATCTTAAGCTTTTAAAGTAAGATATTTTCCATACATAAACATGTTGTTATAATGTTTTATAAATATTGCGAAAGGAGAATTGGCACTCATTAAATGATATTTTAGTACTTATGTGTATACTTGATACAGCGAAAGGTTTTTTTATAAAACTACTTTACGTCACATTAGTGAAAATAAATCCGGCTAACATTGCAAACTACAACCAATATCAATAGTTTATTTATATACACTTCAATTAAAGCTATATGTTTTTCATTAGAAAAGTTGGTTGCAAATATTTGAAATATACAACACTCAATAACTTTTAAATTGTCAGTACGAACGACCGTACGAGTGTGAACTTTTCAAATTTGGAACTGATGTTAATTGAAATTATCCTTTTTTTTAAATCTCTATCTACCTAATAAAGTACCTATCCATCATGTATTTCAGTAGACATTATTCTATATTTTAAATGGATAGATTAAAGCAACTTATGTGTTTGCTTGGCAAATCAAGTTACATCCCGTGATTTTTTACGGGTAACAACTAGTAACGATTTGAAAATATTAAATTAAAAAAACAGAGAGAATCTCTGAAAAAGGTTTTAGGAACACGTTTTTCGTAAGGAAATGTTGAAAAAATGGTTATTATAAGAGTAATGATAATAGAACTCGTACTCGTATAAAGTATTGTAAAATCTCAACTTCCTATAAGTAAATTATGTTTCTGATAATATGTGACATTAGAGTTAAATTTAAACGTCTTCTGAAATTCGACCATATTTAGTTTGTTATTATTTAAAAACTACTTTTGAAAGAATCCCCTTTTCGTGTGTGTCGCTTCTTAGCAGTCAAATTTTAAATAAAACACCGATCAGTTAATTAAATACATCACTTTGAAATAAGTTTAAAATATTATGTAACATTTTTGTTCTGAGAATGAAATAAAAATAAATCAGAAATTTTACCAAAGAAAGTACCGCTTTTAGGAAGATTAAATTATAGTTAAATATTTATTTTACACTGACAATAAAACCTTTTTCTATCAAATGAGAAAATAAGTACAAAGTAAGAAGCGTTCATTTATGTCGCATTCACCATTTTCATAAACGCGGTCTTCCTACGAGAGCTTTAAAGAAAAGTCATGTTCGTGTGAATCGTGTTTCGTTAAAGTAACCGTCTTATTATAATTTAAAGCATGCACATGTAATCTTATGTAAAATAGGTAAGTGTTTCTAAAAACAAAATATGAAACATTATATGAAGATTTTTTTTATATTTTTCTAATTTAAACATAACAATTGAATTGAAGAAAGCCGGGTCAGAAACTTTTTATCTTTGTCAGATCTGCTAATAAATTATCACACGAGTTCGCAGCATAAATCAACATTTATTATGACCGAGACACTTCACGAGGCCACATCATATTATAACATTGTGATTTCAGCCAAATATGTATAGTGCTAACTAATTATCGCGCAATCCAATTAGGATTTTTGCATTTTCCTTTATCGGCAACAAATAAAAGAATACTTGCAATCTCTCATAAAGAATATACCGATGTAATTTTAATTGTGAAGTTATTATGCTTATTTTATTGTGGTGATATGGTTCAAGATGTTCTCACGCGAGAAATTTATAGACAATGGTTAAACGAAAAAAAAAATTACTTGTGTTTGGAAGCAATTTTTCTGAGTTGTAATTGTTGCTAACAATCACAAAAGCGTTATGGAAGAATGTGTTGTTGATTAGAAAACAGTTTTGTTTTTAATCACATCTCGGAATAATATACTTAAAAGGGGTAGGTATCATATCTTTTATGAGAAATTTTCAAAAGTTAAAATAAATTTTATTCAACGTGTAAATTTCCCCCGAAAAATATTGATTTTCTGTGAATTGAAAAAAAAGTACCTTTCGCAGAATTACTAAGATTTTTGAAATAATTTTACAAAATTATTATTGTACTAGTTGTCATTCGTGAAATTCACGGGATATATCTCGAATTACCAAGAAGAAAATCGAGAAATGTCGTTTCTAGAGAATCAAAAAATATTTTTCAATATTTAATCTACCTTTTTCTATAGATAAAATGGTATGCAAAAGTAACCCAATTGGACGCACATTTAAAAAATAGAGTAATAATAATTGTATGGTAAAATGTATTACAGGTAAGAAAAATTTATTAGTTTTAATACTGAAAATCTCTCTATTTAAATATTAAAAATCTCTCGATCAAACGAATGTAAGTACGCACAAGAAAATTGTTATCATCATAATATATGTATATATACGAGTATATATATTTGTTTTTACATCAAGATTTCAAATAAAAAAATCAATCTTAATTTTAAAGCATCAATCTGACTGTATGAAGCAGTAAAACTCGCAAACGGTGAGGTCTGGTATCATTGAATTTGCACAGCCTTTTTAATCACCGTATAACCGGATAGTAACTACTGATAATGTCATAAACATAATGCATATTTATAATTTTTAATAGAAAAACAAATATTTCCGGGTTACGAATAACCTGTCAATAGTTAAATAACTCATACTGCTATCATAATAAGCGGAATATGAAACTAGTGTAATGATGGAGGACTTAGCTAGCAAAAAATTTAACCCATGACGCCCGGGTGGGAATCCGATGCGTGTGTCCACTCAGCTACTAACCGGTCAATGTATAATAAAATAAAGAAATAGCATACGAATATAATAAAATAAACCGATTTGTTGCTCTTGCATAAAAATATTAATTTGCAAAAAAAACACATAAAAAAATAAACAAAGTCCAACATACCTTATCAACGCAAAACCTCTGCTAAAGATGCCGGCATTCGCACAGAAGAGCACTCAATCAAACAACCAAAATGTCGAATATTTATATATTTTAAAACACCAATTTATCATTCAATTAATAAAAAAAGTCCATAAAAGCACATCAACAAAAAACACCGGCGTCTTAAAAATATATCCAAACACAAAAATTCTCTATTTATTCAAAGTAGTGTCTTTTATTTTTTTATTCCGTGTTCTTTTTTTAAAATCCTTGTTAGGATATCGTATCGTAACTGTTACGTTATGTCATTTTCTTTTACGTTTCGGTTTGCTCGCGCCTTAGCCAGCTAGCGAGCGCATGCGCATTGGCCGCAGTCGGCTTGACGTTTGACGCGAGTGTGTTTGCGCGGGACGGGTCGCCATTCGCCGCCAGGGCGCGCGCCGCTACTGGCTGCCGGCGGCCATTGTGCCAACCACCGTGGCGGTGCCGGCCACCCATTGGTCCGGCACCTAACGGACGGTGGTGCAGAATGAATTCTCTAAATCAGAATAGTAGAGGATACACCTGATTTCAACAGCCCATAATCATTATGTCTAAATTGGGGCCGATTTAGACCGGTCATCTTTATTACAGTTCATCAAAAAGTAGAGTTGAATAGAGGATTCTGTTTCCTAACGGCGAGTTTAACAAAAATTACTCGAACAAAAGAGTGTAGTGAGTCGAATCAAAGAACGCGGGGTGAGCCACCACCACGGAAGAAGTGCGGATAATGAGAATTAATAAAATTTAATACAGCCATTAGCGAAATAATGAATAAAAAAGCAACTACACGATATTACAGTCAGAGCTTCTCAAGAAAAGCTGTAAATTAAATTCCAGCGGAAATAAAACAAACCTACCTATTTATTGTTTGTTTTAATACGATTTTAAAATAACAACAAACCTATGAAGTTGTAGAAGTGGTTGGAAGAAGCATTTTATAAATAAATTTGGAAAGGAATCAGGAAAGATATTGAATCGTTTGCCAAGAAATTGAAACTCTAATGAAATATTTGAACTTTTTTAAATGCTCCGTTTTACTACCCAGATAAAAATAAGACTTTGTGGTTATCAATTATTGTTCAATGTGCCCCGGGAAAAATTACAAAAAAAATCAAAACTAGATGAAGTTTTTTGTTTCCTCTAAGTAAAAAATATTATTAACGTATTCGAAAAATAATGCTTTATTTACCTATGATATAAGTATAGGTTTATTTTCACAGAAATTTTATTCATTTTAAAATTATGAAGATAATGGTACTTATATTTAATTTTTACTTTGACGAATAAATTTTGGAAAACGATTTAAATTATGCAATATCTGGTATGTTCGTGCGGAGGGCGTCTGTGACGTCACATCGGTCAACTTTTGTATGGAGTTCCAGGTCCCGATGACAACTATGCTATAAATCAGTAGCGGTACCTACGTTATAGTCAAATTCAAACAGTTTAAGAAATAGCAATTTTTGAAAGTTTTTTAAATAATTAATTATTAACCATCTTAAACTTTTGTCGGACGATCGAAAACAGAAAAATAATCTTAAAATACTCCGGACGTTTTTGACGGTGCCTCCCATTTTTTTTAAAATAATAATTTTAAAATAAATAATCTCACAACCTCCATGATCAAGTGGCGAGACGCTCAACTACTAATCTAGAGGTCACTGGTTCGAGCACGGCGTGTGCAAATACATTTTGTTAAATTAATATGTGTTATAACACATTTAATTTATATTAGTTAATATATAGTATATTTGCGGCACGTTCCAAAGTGGTAGATACTAGTATCACTCTGGTAAAAAAAACACCATTCAAAATCATAACGTTACTTGAAATGACTTTAGCCGTAGTTGATGGCCAGATCTGAATAACCAGGTACTTCCAAACCTACCTCTTCTCCCATCTCCTTCTCCTTCTCACTACCTTCAGCTTCACAACACACCCCAATTGTGGATGCCATAGTCCCACTGGCTCTAGATGGTTGAGAGCAGTTGAGACTCTTCTACAGTATTCACAATTAAATAAAATTAAAATATTGGTTTGGTTCTATTTATTTTAGTACACTTATGTATTGAAGATTCCAGTTTTACAGGTCTCACTGGTAATGAAAAAGGCTTAAACATGGGTAAAAAAATAAATTACAAATATTTTTTAGGGTTACACATTCTCCGTGGTTTTTCGACCACCGCACGAACATTCCCGACTTTCGGAAGACGCCGAAGGAAAGATGGCACACGCCGTTGAACGGGTGCGGGGCGGGGGCAGACTGCTAACGACTCATTTATATTTACGGTCTTCATAAATTATAATTATTACGACTTTTTATGTGCAAAATAAGCTGTGAACTTTTGAGAAGCTTTTAAAACGGCTTGACCTTTAATAAAAAGGTTCAAAAACAATATAACCAGCAGAGCTTTTAAAAAAGTGGAATAATCTGAAAAGGTTTGCAATTATATTATTTTTAAAATAAAAAAATTCTCCTAACCATCTAAAAACTTATTTTCTTTATTTGACCAAACACATGATTGGACAAGGAGCCAAAAACGTTAAGCTTTAAGCTATATTAAAAATGTTAAGAAATAATTAACTTTTTGTTAAAAACTCATCAATAGTAAGCATTAAAACTTTTCATTACTTTTTATCGTAAATACCGCACAAGAGTCCTAATTGCTCTCAACCGTTTAGAGCCAGTAGGACTATGGCATCCCTAATTGGGGTATGTAGTGAGGCTGGAGGCAGTGAGGAGGGGAAAGAGATGGGAAAGAGGAAGGTTTAGAACTACCTGGCTATTCAGAACTGGTCACAAACACGGCTAAAGCCAGTTTCAATTAAGCGACGTTTCGATTCTGAATGGTGGTCTTTCACTAGGGCGATATTTAAAGTATCTCCTACTCTGGAATGTGTCACAAATTTACTTTACAATAATGAAACGTGTTATGTGTTACACGCCGGATTTGAAACTGAGACCTTTGGATTCGTAGTCGAGCTTCTTACTACTCGACCATGGAGACTGTATATTAATAGTTCATGAGTTTTAATGGTGAAAAAGAGAGAAAAAAAAAACAGGATTACCAGAATCAGTGAAATTAAAAATCAATTAAATAAAATTACTGGAGTTCACTGACATATTTATAATATTAGCAGCACAAAAACATAACAATATTTATACTTTATACCTAAATGCGCGAGTTATACAGAAAAAAATTGAAACAATTGAATTTTGTTATTGTGATACCTGTATGCGTGAAATCAGACTCCAATATACAAATAACGGTTACATTATAATTTCATTTTCAACGTAGAAATAATTTACCAAATTCGTCAAATATAAAAAAAAACTTCATACACATAACTAATGTACCTTTTGGCTATTAATAATTAATGCGTGAACCGTCAAATATAAATATTTTCCCGATGTCAAAAACCTTTATTTAAATTATCTCCATTAGTCTATTTTTTTTTTAAATTAAATTCGTCAAATAAAAAACTTCATATTCATCTATAATATCTAATATACCTCTTGGCTATTAATTATCAATTTGAGAACCTCCAAGATATAAATATAAAACCAATGTTAAAATCCTTTTATTTAAATTATCTCTATCAGTCCTCCGCCAGCGACCATAAAACGAGGTGTTGTATCATTTTCCATGGCAAACCTCCCGTAATCGTTAACGCGTTAAACTTTTTGCAGCCGTTAAACGGAGGGTGTGATTTTTAGTTGCAGCCTGCGCCGCCAAGTGCCCATCACGCATACTTTAGCTCTCGTGTCACTTCTACCCAAAACGTTAACGCCAAAAAAAAAATATTGAAAATCTAATTATGAAAAGCTTTAACTTCGACATCAAAAATAAGTAAAAATAATTAGGAATTCCAGTACAAAAATAAAATGACTCTCAAAAAGTACATTCATATACAAAAACGAACGTAGTGTCGATTCTAGTTACATAATGTTATTGTATTAACGGTTATTTATACAGTTAATATCATCGTTTTTGGCAACAGTTTTAAACGGTACGGTTTGGGTCTGACGTCATCTGGATCCGATCAAGATGCATTAGCAGGAGATATAAAACTAAAGTGACGTCATCTGATGCAAATTCAAATAATTCCAAATAACACACGATAAGACCCCCTTTTGCTTGTCAAAAATCTTTGTAAATATAAACATATTACGGTGAAAGCATACCTCTAAAGAATAAAAATTGCTGGCTGACATACGAGAGGAGTTAAAAAAGTGTGTAGAACTGAACATTGGATGAGAAAGTTTTTTTTTTCTTTCAACGTCATTCGTAAAACAAATTTATTTAATCCCATTCAAGCTCCTGTTTAGTTTATTTAGATTGTTTTAGTTACTTTCACATTAAAGATTACAAAATAACTAATTATTACTCATACACTTTTTGACAATATTAAATACAGTAACTATTAAACTACTTGATATTACATCCATGTATTTTATATGGTTAATACAAACTATTTTAAACGTATCAATCGGTGTAATTTTGATGGTTTCAGGCAGCGCATTATAATATTTCATCCCTTTAAATATGAACTGTTGTGCGTATTGGATTTATTATTTTTTGATTGTGTGATTTATTTGCATGTGCAAGTATTATTTACTCCCAAAAATAAACTAAGAGATATTTTGCACACAAATTTTGGCAGGCCGCTAACTAAGGTGAGAATGATAATTCATAGGTGATTCTTAAATAAAATTTTAAAAAAAACATTATTAATGAGAATATTTAAAAACTTCATCAAATGAGTGGGCAAAAGTGTTTTGCTGGTGACATGAGTGCATTTTCCTCCGTCCCTACGTGTCAGATTTGTACGTTATTGTGATTTTTTAATAAGATTGATAAGTTACAGATGATTCTTGAATAGAAACATTGGAAATTGGAATATTAGGAAGTTTCATCGAATGAGTGGCAAACATCCAAGGATTTTGCTTCTGACATGGAAGCATTTTTCTCTGTCTCTAACTGTCGAATTGGTACGAAATTGTTAATTTAAAAAATAATGATAGATCATCTGTATTCTTAAATAAAAACATTAGATATTGATATATTAAGAAATTTCATCAAATGAGTGATAAAAATTCAAGGATTTTGTTCCTGACATGAGCGCCTTTTTCTCCGTCTTTACGAGTCAGATTTGTAAGTAATTGTAAATTTGTAATGCAATTGATAAGTTATAGATGATTCTTTAATAGAAAAGAAGTAATTTAACATTAAGAAATTTCATCAAATGAGTGGTCAAAATGCAAGGAATTTTATTCTGACATGGGCGCATTTGTCGTATGGAATTGCGAATTCGTAAGAATATTGATAGTTTACATATATTTATAGTTATTTTTTTATGAGATTGATATATTTCTGGTGATTCTTTAGTCAAAGCATAAGAAATTATAATATCGATAAATTTCATCAACGAGTGGGCAAAACGCGTTACTGGTAACATGGGCGCATTTTCTCCGTCTCTACGTGTTGGTTCCAAACGAAATTGTTAATTTTTAATTAGTGTTAAGTTTTAGGTGATTCTTATAAAAACAAAAATTATAACATTAGGTAATTTTAATAATAAGTACCTGAATCATAAGTCGAGTCGTGTGAAGAGTATACATGAGGAGTATAAAAGCAAAGGCAGCAATCTGTTTCATTTTAAATTATTTCTTGGAAAGTTGATTTAGCGTTTAATGCACTTTTCTTTCGTGAATATGTTGACACATTTAGAGATGATTGTTTCAAATTGTTCCTAGTTTAACGTTCACAAACATTTTGGTACTCTTCATTCTCCGTTTCTTTATAATAATTATTCAAAAGTTGACAATGCTACAGAACCGTTTTTGGAGATTGCTGCCTTTGCTTCTAAGCCCCTTACATGAGACAGTGTAAAAATGTTAACAAAGCAAGAAAAGTATTTTAAGACATCGATGTATAACGCTTAAATCTTTCTGCCTACCCTTCCGGAAAAAAATGTTCGATGCTTAGTTAGATACAACCCACACAAGTCGCTTATCTTTATTTTTTGTCATTCATATATTATTGCGCTCTTGAGGTGATTTTTTCATGTAAACGGCGCCGTATAAATCGTCCAATTATTATCAATCAAAGATATCATAAAATCTTTAAAAATAGCAGAGGCTTATATGAATTCTTTTTACTATGACCGGTGTTGCAAGTTATAAAAATATTTAAAAACATAACGATAATTTTTGGGAAAAGCAGGAAATAATTATACTATAAAACAAGTGGGAGTAAGAGAGAACCCGTATTCGTTAAATAAAAGGTAACATTATATGAATTCATCCAAATAGATGTGACACTATTTTACGACAGTGATGGATTAGTGTTGCCTCCACCATGTTGATTAACTGGTATCTCCGACACATACAAGGGAACATGTGATATCTAGGCTTGAATAACACACCTGACATGGAATAGTCAATATTTCACAAAGTATAGGTCAACCATCCATTTTATTCACTGTTACTTGTAGTTTTATAAGTAGCACGAGAAAACGACATTTACCGTCGCCGGAAACGCAAAAGGGCTGAAGTGCTATTTACAATAAAATTCATAAGCCTTCTGTCCCGGGTTGGATTTTAAAAAGGGGTAACTTAGGTAAATTAATGTTCTCACTGAGTTACTTGAAGCGACAAAAAGCTAAAAAAGTCCCAAACTTGTGTTGCTTGAGTCAAGCCTTCTCTCAAATGGTAAATATAAGGTATATATGTTTATAAGGCAAGAAAATTCTTCTGAATCAAACTAGAGTCAGCGCATTCGATGCAGAAAAAAAAACTGCATATTCGCGCAGTTTTTTGGTCAAACTCATTTTTGACCAAAGTGTCGCTAAGCCCTTTTTCCTTTTTGGCGACGATATTAAGTACTTCCGTGGCAGTACCGTAAGCTGCTTAGCTTTAAACCCAAAGATCTCGAGTTCAAAGCTTAAGGAGAGAAAATGAAAAAAAAACCTACTTTATTAGAATTTTACAAGCCGCAAAGGGGCAACTTTTAAAAAATTGAATACTGCACAAGAGCCTCATATGCTCCTAACCGTCTGCAACCAGCGGGACTATGGCATCTCCAATTAAGGTATGTAGTGAAGCTGAGTGGAGTGGGGAGGGGAAGGAGGTGGGAAAGAGGAACGTTGGAAAGTCGCTGGCTATTCAGATCTAGTCACTGGACACACCATAAGCCATTTCAAATAACATTTCGATTCTGAATGGTGTTCTATCACCAGGGCGATACTTAGAGTATATATCACCCTGGAACGTGCCGCAAATGTTATTTATATTATTTTTTATTAATTAAATTGACAAATAACACATAATAATTAAATAACATTTATTTGCTCATGAAGGGATTTGAGCCTGCGATCTCTGAATTTGTAGTAGAGCGTCTTAACCACTCGACCAAAAAGGTCGTCAGAGTTAAATATTTTTAGCAATATAAATCTAATTAATTTTATCTCAAATGTAGTAATACTATGTATGTTGGCTTTTCTAGAATATAACGCACTTAATAATAATATTGTAATTACGATAAATAATATTTTCAAAATATAATGTTTATTTTCACTGTAGTTTCACAATTTGCATGATTATCGTGAATGATTTATATATTCTACCTCACAGTATTGGGGCAGTTTTCCAAATAAATCAAAAATAATACTGTATTAAAATCCATAACACAAACCATTAATTTAATACTTGTCTATGTACTAGAAAATACAATCAAACTTTCTTGAAGAAACGCTGTTAAAACGCTTCCCAATCTGCTTAAAACGTAATAAATCATTTTGATAATTGTGTAATTATTATTAACGATGTAAATATATCGTTTTACTTTCATTTAACTCACTTGTTGGGTGGGTAAGATGCGTGAGATCTTGATGGAAAATATATGTTTTAATGAATACACATTATAATAATATTATTTAATGTAAAAACTAGTTGTTATTAGAAAAACGTGTTCATGGGATGTAATTGAGTTGCCAAGAAAAATATTAATTGCTTTAATCCACCCATTTCAAATATAGAATAATGTCCAATACAATACTCGTACATTATAGGTAGATACTAAAGTAAGGATTTACAAAGATTATTATTAAAATTTTATAATTTCTAATGACATCAATTCCTAATTTCAAAAGTTCACATTCGAACGGTCGTACGTACTTACAAAGGAAACTATTCATAGTTAATTATGTAACCATATTCGTGAAAAACATTAACTTCATGGCTTGCCATATTTATAAAGAAAGAAAACAGATAAAATTTGTTTAAAACCACTTTATTATTTAAAATTTTGTAGACCGGTTTCGGAAGCACCCTTCCATCCTCAGGATAATATTAAAATTAAATTCAATTATAATTGAATTGAAATTTAATTTTGTTTTGAAGATGGAAGGATGCTTCCAAAACCGATTGCCAAAATATCAAATAATAAAGTGGTTTTAAACAAATTTTATTTGTTTTCCTTCTTCATAATTATATAATCATTTTAGATTTATAAAAAAACATTAGTATTTCAAATCATCGACTTCAATAGATTTGTTACTAAAAAAATCTAAATAAACTATTCAGCAAGTTTTTTCCACATTTTTTTTTGAGAAATCTGCTGTTTCATATATCAATTAACAAATGTTTAATTGGATGCATAATATGGCATTACAATTATGGTAAAATTAATTCATTTGAAACAAAAGTACTTAATCAAAGTTCTTTTTTGACCCGTTATTACGAAATTGTATCATAACATATTTTATTAAATAAACCATAATAATTTCTGAGAAAGCAATTTATCTTAATCTTTGAAATTCATAAATATTTAGCGAGTTGTTTAATTTACGAACATGTAAAGCATCAAGTGACTTTGGGATAAATAATCAATATATCAATCGGTTTTTTGTATTATGAAATTGATAGCTGCATATAAATTATTCACTTGGCATGCTTAAAGATAAGATGCCGACGGATTTCAATTAGAATTTATTTCGAGCATTCGACAAGGGAAAGCTGTCATTTGAGGACGATATAATGCAAGTTTTTTTTAACCGAAAATTTGCGTTTTCTCATCTTATTGTGGTGTAGCGTAAAAATCATATAGCATAAATAGATCGCCGAGGATCAGAATCTTTGATCCAAAAAACAACACGAAGTTATCAGCTACAATTCTTTTAATTACATTTTTGATTAAATTGTAAAATACTACCAATTATACTCCATTACAATTTGTTTTGATTGCTCAGTAAAATATTTGAAATAAAGATCTACGAAAACACCCATCTAACAATAAACACCAAGTTATCCCTCTCGTTTCCGGAAAACAAATTGAATTTCTTAGATCAAAGCTGTTTTCTTAATTATTAAAAAATATTAACAATTTATTTATTTTATATTTCCGTAGAAAGCAATCACTTTGAGGTATTTAAAGAAATTTAAAAAAAAACTTTGTACAAGATCACGGTTATTATTTTATTGTCGACTGGTTTCGTTTAGTCTAAGCATCAATTTGGGTACAAAATTAAACTTAACAAAAAATACAAAGTGTACGGTAGTATAAACATATAGAGGGAGAACAAAATATATAATAAAATAACAGAACATTGAGAAAACAAAATAAAAACGATCGTTCATAAAAATTAAAATAATATCCGTGGTCTTATGCAAAGTTTTTTTTTTATTTCTTTCAATATTAACAATCTTCAAATAATATGAAATAGAAAAAAAGATACAGGTAATAAAAAGTTTAGGTTGTAACCGCGACTCAATCTTGATTAGCTATTAGAAATTATAATTTAGAAAATGCCTCGAATCTTTATATATCATATCGTCGCTGGAAGGGAAAAAGACCTTGAGCGATACTTTAGTAAAAAAATAGCTAAACAAGCGATTTGATCTCTTTTATTTTCTGCATCGAATGCTCTGATTCTCATTTGATTCTAAAGACTTTTGTGGCCCTTCAACATCTAAAATATATTTACCATTAAGGAGAAGGCTTGACTCAAGCGACACAAGTTTGGAACTGTAAAACAAACAAAAAACTATAAAGCGCTCTGGTATAAAATTCCTAAAATGGCGCTTCAGCCCTTTTGCCTTTCCGGCGGCGATATAGAAATTTAACGATAAATAATATTATGCCCGTACCCTTTTTAAAGAGCCAATTTATGCTCGCACCATTGATATTTAGTAATCAAGTATGGCCTACCAAGTTGTTTTTGAAACTACCATCTATTCACGATATTAAAACCTTCGAGAGTGCCGTCAAAATCAGTCACTCGTCATTTTCTGCAACCAAATAATGTTAGCATCCGTCTGTGTATTTACGTAATGGTTTGTTTACGATGGCAGTGTTTGAACGTTTGGCGTTCAATTAAACTTATCTTGTATCAGTTTTATTTGAGGTGAAGATCAAGGAGTAATCTAACACCTTATTTATCAATGCATCATTCACAGAAAGCATAAAAAACCCCAGCCCACGCATAATTCACAATATGTTTTAATTTAGATTAAGATTGACTGGCTCTATTCAGAAACTTCAACCGAAAGTAACGGTTACACCAATCAAAAAGCTATAGGCAGTGTTCAATAGAAAAGAAACTGTTTACAAACAGTGGTAATGGCGTTTAGAATGTTATCCGTGATTCGAACCCAAGCCCTCTCAGGTGCGTAATGAATAATCTATGATGCCAACCAATCCGTCAAACACTTTTTTTCCTTGATTTGTCGGGTTAAAGCACGTCTCAATTGAAAAGGAAAAATAAGCCTTTGAAATAAGCAACGAATATAAAATATGAATTATGCTAACGATATAAAATAGAAAAACGAACTGTAAACCTTTCCTCTATCCTGGAGGCTTTGACTACCTTGACTTACCACTTGTGCTACCCATTTAAATACTGCCATTGTATCAAGCTTAATGTGTTTTTTTTCTTATTAATTACAATATAACATTTTGAAAAACAGATATGTTGAAAAACAATAACATTTATTTTTATTCGTTGCTGCGTTGGTGTCACTGGTTCTATGATTACTTCATAATCTTTATAATTTCCTCCTCTTCATGGTTATTGATCCACATGTTTATGTTGCTCTTGAACATTTGCATCTCGGTGGCATATCTAATATGTTTTGGGAGAGCATTATATAATTTGACAGCATGACACTTGTTTTTTCTGTCCAAAGATGTGTTCAATCTTGGAATGTTGATTTTATTTAAGGTTTTTGTTTTTGTAGTGTGTTGTTCTGAGTTTCCGTCTTGTTCACAACCTTTTTTAAACTTATGTGTAATTTTCTATTTCATATTGCGTGAATGTAATAAATATTGTTTCAATAATTGATTTCACAATGAAGCGTAAAGTTTTGAAAAGTTCATCTTAATTTAAAGAACATAAAATATCTTATATAATGAATACCACACAAGAGTCCCAACTGCTTCAAACCATCTGGAGCCAGAAAGAATATGGCATCCCCAATTGGAGTATGTTGTGAGGCTAAAGGTATTAGGTGAATAAGACAGGGAAGAGGAAGGTTGAGAAGTACCTGGCTATTCAGATCTGGTCAACAAACACGGGTTTAGCCATTTCAAATAAGATTTCGATTCTGAATGGTGGTCTTTCACCAGGGTGATACATAAAGTATTTACAACTCTGGAACGTGCCGCAAATATACTACATATTATGTATGACCGGTCGGTAGCTGAGGGGGCAAACGCGTCGGATTCCCACTCGGGCGTCGTGCGTTCAATTCCTCTGCTGGCTAAGTCCTCCATCATTGCACAAGCAACATCTTCCGCTTCTTATGATGGCAGTAAGAGTTTTTCAATATTTTTAGGTTATTCGTATCCTGGGAATGTTTGTCTTTCTTTAAAAAAATAAATATATATTTGTGAATTAAATGTGTTATGACAGACATCAATTAAATACAATTTATTTGCGCACGCCGGGTTTGAACCCGCAACCTCTAGATTCATATGCGTCTCACCACCCAACCACGGAGGCCGTCAAATACAATGTAACCCACCTTATTTAGTTTTTGGTTTTAAATCAGATAGGTATATAAAGTAATATTATTACACGTAAATTTTAAAATATCTAAAACTATAAATAACTAATTAGGGGGTAGGCAGGACTGCCATGCAACTCTGTCTTGGCACATACTCCTCGCTTCATTCACATTCATACATCGTATCATACATCTTCTGCTATTCTGACTCTTCACATGGCCCGATTCAAATATTTGATTCACTTGATCGTGCCATGTCTTCCTCGGGCGTCCCCGACTTCTTCTTCCATTTGCTTTAGCATTAATAATTATTTTAACACTCTTTTCTTCGATCATTCGCTATACAAGCCCAAACCATCTAAGCGTCCCTTTCTTGATCCTTTTCATTATGCTTACATCAGCCACGCATTCTTTCCGGATATCCACATTTTTAACACGATCATACATGGATTTACCACACATACGCCTCAGAGAACTCATTTCCACAGCGTTCAGTCTACTTTCATCCTTACTCTGCCAGTTCCATGCCTCGCTACCGTAATAATATATGGTATATGAATACCGTAGTTTTAATAATGTATGTACCAGTCTGAAGATGACCGTAACAGGTTGAAACCGGTCTAAAAAATAAAAATTGGACAAACGCTTACTAAAATTGTCTCACTAAATCACCTTTTAGATCTTTTTATTCCGATCACATTGTGTTTGCCTCTTTGTGTAACCGTTTGCGTTTAATTTTGTCGCGTGTGACATTGGACAAGGATGACGATCGAAATTATAGTATTTAATCACTCGGTACAAATGCATTACTGCAAATAGTTGCCATGTTGACTTCAGATTCAGATTGCCCGACGTTGACTTCAGATTCCTATACATGACATCTTGATGACCGTAGCATTACTCTCAGAAGGCTGTTACAATGAAGGCTGATCTAGTTTCATATACCTGCTCGCCATACATACGTACACCACATACAACCTGTATCAACCAACAAACACGGCGACGAAAAGCTATACGAAAAGCTATACGAAAGCTTTACGACACTTGAAGAGATGAGACTCGTTTCTACGTTTCTACCTTCTGTCTTTATCGCTTTAGGTGAACTGAAAAACAATAATATTTAACAACTTTTTGTTGATGACCTAAAGATTTATAAAATTTTCCTTAGCAGGCTCCACAGCTTGAAATAACCTCCGTTCAAATTTGCGAAAGATTGACAGCTCAACTGACTTCAGAAAAACTAAAGACTGCTTTTTATTTCATACCCACAATAACGTCAATTTGCTTCACTAGAGTTTTGATCACTCAGTCCGAGTGCTATACTTATAATATATAATTTACTATTACTTACTCCATTTTTTCTACCCAAGATCCGAAAGCACGGGCAACAACCATTATACTCGTATATATTTGCTAATGTAAATCTGTTAGTTGTAAATCACTAGTTATAAGTATTAGGCATAAGTAAATATAGTGTGTTAGTTTTAATATTATGGTAATTATTCTGTAAAGCGCTCTTGAGGTGATATTTCTGTCTTGAAAACGGCGCTAAATAGGTCAGCCAATTATTATTATTATTTCCTAACAACCCATTGAAAATGAAAATTAAAAAAATATATAATATTGTTTGTATAATAATGGTAATAATTGACATTAAGAGCCATTTTTGAGTGTGAATACGATAACAGCAATTGAGGTACTATTCTTTTGATATCTCTGACGCGACGTTTAACAGGTGCTGCTGGTCGACTAATTCACCAAAACTAGTACGACAGCCTTAATTTGATTTGATTCAGGTGGTTTCTCATATCATATTATATTACAAATATATAAAACAATAGCTATATCTTCCACCCCCTTTGTAGAAAGGAACTAGCTCGTTTATAAAATAAAAAAATAAAAGGGAGTTTTAAAATAGTCCTTATTTAATATCTCATTATAATAATGTACCTAGTTAACACTTCCGTTCCGAAAGGGGGTTCTGATATCACCCCAAACGAGAATTTTGTGCGATATTTTCTATTTTTAGTTTCAAGTAAGGAAAGGTTAAGGTTTGTAGGTACTAGATTTATTTCATAGACATTCGGTAGAAATATTAAAAACATTTTATTTTACCAAAGAGTTCATAACCTTATTTACCTATCAGTGAGGTGAAATAAAGGTATTCAGAGTACAGTTAAAGCATTTCAAATTCTAATTGACACAGCATTAATGCATCAAATAGTGCATATAAAAACAATAAAACAACAAAGAGAGAATAAGAAGAAAACTACGATAGTCAAAATAAATAATTTCCCTTGTGAGTACGTACGAGTGTGAACTTTTCTAAACTAGAAATGTGAATAAAATTTTCAAAATACAAGAATAATCTTTTCAAATCCAGCCAAACGAGTAAGTAGGTACCCAGGCCCGGTCCTGTGTAGGCGCAATTGGAGCAGTCCGCTCCAGGCGATGAATTGCCAGAGCGCTGTTTTTTTTTATTTAGAATACATGAATCATTATATCATTCTGCAAGTTTAACAGAACAAAACATTTACAGATTTAAATAATAACAATAATCAACAGCACAAATATGAAACAGAAGAAGCCAGAAAATAAAAAGTCAATGGTCACAACTGAGACTCAAACTCGGATCCTCTACTCTATCCGGAAGTAACGCTTTAACCAATTTAGCCATTGGAACCTTAATAGAAACCGAAATTTTCAATCGATCTCATACTTTGCACTCAAGATTATTGATATTATTTTTTTCATTTTTCCTTCGATTTGGCTGCCATCTTTGTCATAAACAAAGCTCTACCCAAGCACATTAAATATGATGGTGTCTTGGATTGTTGATTATTGATATTATTAAAATACTTAAAAAATAAGCATTAATGCTTTAAATTTAATTCTAATTTTAAAACATTTACACTTTAAGCATGTCATTTTTTGGAAGGGAAACTTGCCAAAAACAAATGGTTAACAGTGATGACATTTTGTGTAAAAGTGATGCTTTTTGTATAAAATACTTATGGGTCCACGTGAAATATAGCGAATACTATACACATATCATTACAATTACACAATACGTTATTATTTTAGACCTAGGAAAAAGTATTTAAAAAATGTTGGTTTTCAAATTTAGGTTTAGACAAAGGACGCCAAAAAATAACCCGCGCCAGGCACCGTTTGGGTTAGGGTTGGGCCTGTCGGTACATACCAATTATATATTTTACAAATACGATTGAGTGGTATTTAACTGTCAAATCTTAAGTTTTTGATCACTGTGTCAGATTACATTTCGAATCAAGTTACATCCCGTGATTTTTCACGGGTAACGACAAATACCTGTCCTATAATTCACGTGGCATTCAAATAAGTATTTGGTAATCAATACATGTCTTATTTTGTTCAAAAATCTTTTAAGAAATGTTATGTTCGTGGACCATTTTTATTAATTTCTACTGATAACTTATGTTCATAAGTAGATAATTATTTTGAGTACCATTATTCAATGTCTCTTTGCTTTTTTTAATTGGTTGATCTAAATATTTAGTTGAGTGAATCTACAAAAAGTGGTTTGTGCGCATGTTAGAACTTGATTTATATCGTCAAAAGTAAAAACTTGTTTTTTATTAGAGTGCGTTAAATGTTGTGTTCTTTGTATGCACTAAGATAATATGTACTACAGTTGTGGTGTTATTATTTTCTGGAGAATCTTATATAGTGTGTTATTTGTGATGTTTTTCGAATGGCAAATGATAATTGTTTTAAATGATCTGATGTGTGTTGATTCCGATATTTGAGCTTTGCAAATAAAACCTTAGATAGACACATACTAAACAACCAGAAGAAGTATGATCGATGGGAATAAGCATGTTTTGAAGCCTATAAGTCACCCAGCTTATAGGGAAAATTGCCGAGTTTACATGATCGACCAAAAATTCCACAAAAGCTCAGTCTTAGCTCAAAACAAGAAATCCCCATTTAATTAATCCAATTACATGAATTTTAAGACGATTATTCATTATCATCATCAACCGTTTATCAACTCTTGAATAAAAGCTTCCACAAGCTGCTTCCACACTTTTTTATTCTTTGTTTTATAGTGCCGATATGTTTCAAACGACTCTTCGGGCACTTTCGAGCATGACTGTGCGATGAGGTATGACTTTGTCTATTCCACAGGTATTTACTAAGCTTAAACCTCGGCACTCAAAAATAACATTAGAAAACGTTTTGTATCACTCTAATACAAGCAATGCTACAAACAAATATTGTATGTGTAAATTTTCTATGGGCAATTAGGAAAATATCTTAGGTTGCATGTGAATATTTTTTTAAAACTGTAATCTTTAAATTCTATGAAATACGTATTAAAATGTCAGTAAAAAGTGTGATTTGAAAACCAGCGAAGGCATTTTAAAATATTCTGTACCTATAATTCCAGTATGCATTTCACAAAGAATTCAAAAGATTACTCTTTAAGAACTGTATTTACCGGAAACCTTAGACATTTTCCTAACTACCCATTTAGAATTTATAGACAAATCATTAGTAGTATTTCTTGAATTAGAAAAACCAAAAATTTTCTATTTTTGGGTGCTTACCCTTGAAAAAAATATACTCCAAGATACGTAATTGAATACACAAAAGAAATCAAATGGGATTGTGTGGGATACACGCTTAGGTTAGGGTGTTTCAAACTCTCCGCATATTCGATGACCACTAAATCGTCTATCAGTGTATTTTTTTTTTTTAATTTTCACATTTTAACGGTCCCTGTTTAATACCGATCCTCGGTGCGTTTCAGCTATTGACCAACTTGTGATCCGCTGATAAACATAAAAACGTGACCACTATGCTTTACATCACATTAATAAACGTTAAACGCACCGAGAACTGGCGTTTAACGAGGACCGTTCAAATGTCGAAAATTCAAAATGGCGCTGATCAACCATTTAATACACATCAATTGCGAGGAAAGTTTGAAACAACCTAACCTAAGCCTGTATCCCGCAGAATCCCATTTGATTTCTTTTGTGTATTCAATTACTAAAAGATGATACTAACTACCGACTTTTATGTCGGTTGCCGGTACCTATTATTCGTTTAGATAACTATCAAATAAATTGCTTGTTTATCGAGAAATATTATAAATAATTGCAATCGCTCCATTGGCCGTAGGTGCCTAGAAGGAAGCGCCTTCCCCTGTGTAGTCTAATTAAAAATCAATCGTATCAGTTTCTCATTATAAAAGTCGAATCATCCTAGTTCAATATTAACAATGTGACCGATAAACAATTCGAAGTATCGAATAAATGCAAAGGATCTACTATATCTTGTTTTTTTTTCTCATGTAAAGAGTTGAAATAATTTTAAAATTTCACACATGGACGTAGTTATGCAAAAAGCATCCAACCCCAAAAAGATGAAACCGATAAAAAAGCGTTTGAAAATATGACGATACAAAAGCATTAATGTGCGTAATCGGCATTTGCAAAGTGAATATCAGTGTTTTTTGGAAATTTATAATCGATCAATGAATTAATTTTTTTTAAATGTATATCCTAAGTTACCCAAAATTTTAATGTTTTTAAAATACAATTTGAGTCAAATGTTTACAATGTGCGTTTGTAAAATAATAAATGACCAAATATCTATTGAATTTGGAGCTTGGATGATTTTAGCACATGGAAATCTCGTATTATCAATAGAAAAATATGTGAAATTCGATTTTTACAAATTGTGGGTTGGACACTTTCTACATAACTACGTCTATAGTTATGTTAGGGGTACTCAAATAGTCAAGTTGTATTCGATTCGTATTGAAAGCTTCGCCTTCAGTTTGAAATTTAAAATGGTTATATTTTATCACGACCAGTAGAAGTCGTTCAAAATATACGAAAGTTCAAATAAAATCTAGGTAGATACCTATGTTAAAAAAAACACCTGCCACTTGACATTTAAGAAAGAACTAGAAGGAAGCTAGAGGAAAATATATGGAAGTCGAAAAGAGTTTTTTTTTAAAGACTCAACTGCTCCCAACTGTCTGGAGTCAGTGCGACTATGGCATCCCCAATTGGGGCATGTTGTGAGACTGTTGGTAGTGGATAAGGAAAGGATATGGGAAAGAGGAAGGTTGAGAAGTACCTGGATATTAAGATTTGGTCACCAAACACGGCTAAAGCCATTTCAAACAACATTTTGATTCTGAATGATGGTTCTTAACCATGACGATACTTACCGCAAATATCCTATATATGTTATTTTATATTTATATTTATGAAATGTGTACTAACTCATGATGATAAAACAACATTTATTTGCGCACGCTGGGATTTGAACTTGTGACCTCCGGATTCGTAGTCGAGCGTCTTAACGACTCGACAACGGAGGCCCAATAGAAAAAAAATCAAGGGTCAAACCTACTTTACAGGTATAGGTATGTGAATTTTATAATGGGTTCTATTCAGAAAAACTATTATTCATTATGATAAAACTATAATTTTTGCAAAAATAAAAACATCTTTTCATTAATATGTTGATTATGGTGTCAGCCGTGACATTTCGGCATTTCCCGGAACTTATGAGAATGTGACGTAACCTTTGCGGCTTTTTCATATTGGTCCAAAACGAGTCAACGAATGTGCTGAACTAAAATAATTAAAGATGAATTCGATACGAAAATATTCTTCTGCACTCATCAAGGCAGCGCTGGTACAATGGTATAAATGAATTCCTCTTTAAGTGATGACTACCACTTTTTGGCACGTGTAATGAGGCTGCGTTTTAAACGCTTTATTTAACTTGTTCTAATTTTTTTTAAGCCTTCTTGTTTGAGTTGAGGTATTCTAATACAACTTATTGCAAGTGTTAGGAAGAATTGAATATTTTAAATTTTTAATGAAAATAAAATTTACATAATTAACCCCTTAGCATTATTTATTATACTTATGTAATAATTGTTCAATAAAAAGGATTTAAAAAATACAGTTTTCCACCAAACCGTTTTTTAAATTTATTTTATAGTGAATACCGTGAGAGTTCCAACTGCTCCCAACCTTCTATAGCCAGTGAGCACATGGCATCCGGTAGTAGTAAAGGATATGAGGAAGAGGAAGGTTGGGAATTACCTGGCTATTCAGATTTAGTCAGCAAACACGGCTAAAGCCATTTCAAGCAACGTTTCAATTCTGAATGGTGGTCTTTTACCAGGGCGATACTTAGAATATCTACCTCTCTAGATCGAGAAAATATATTATATATTATTTTATATGAATTAAATGTGTTATAACTTATACTAATTCAATATAAATGTATTTGCGCGCGCCAGGTTTGAATTCGCGACCTCTGGATTCGTAGTCGAGCGTCTTACAATTTGACGAGAGACGAATGATAGTGGAATAGTAGAAATGAATGGAGATAAACACAGTATTTAATTTAGTAGAATTTCCTAAAACAGATGCATGTTAATCTTACACATAGAATAAAGAAGGAATAATGTAAGGTAAGAAAAGGTGTACACATGTATAGTACATAATTAATTATAATACATAGTGGGTAATTCTTTCGCTGAAATAGTAGATATATTCAACTGCACTGAATCTAGTTACATGAAGGCTATAATAGCATACCTCTTTCAAAAATATTACTGTTAATTTATTACATTATAATATTTCTATCAACTTACTTATGTTTTTGGGTGCTAATCATTTACTTTATGTTATTTTTATGTCACTATTATTTTAATGTTATATATTACACTGTTATGTAAAAAGCCCATAAGGGCGTATATAATTAAATAAGTAAATAAATATAACGAAAGAAACTGAAAGAAATAATGTCACATATACAATATAATAATACGAACAATGTGATAAACTAAATAAAGATATAAAAGAGGATAATACACGTATACTAGTATTACTTTTACTCTTGTAAACATGTTGAAAGATATTCCTTAAAAATTGTATATGCTAACCTAAAGATGTCTAAGATCGATCTAGCTGCATAGAGTAGTTGGATTGCCTTATTTATGGGTGTGTTGTGATATGAGAATGTTCGCCTCTTTGACGTATAAAACAACATGTGATGCCTGGCACGACAAAAACTATTTGGGGCAAACAACTTGATCTCCTATAGTATGCATGGGCTATGTATACCTCCAGACAGAAACTTGTAAATTTCGGTCGTCTAGCTCACCGCGTTACAAAGTATATATAAGATTAATTTGTCAACATAACAGTTATGCTTATCAGCTCATTACAAGTTGACCAAAAGGTAAAACGAGCCGAGAATCAACGTTTAACAGGGACCGTTGGACTGCAAAAAAATCAAAATGGCACTGATCGACGATTTGACAGACATCAAAGTGACGAAAGTTTGAATCAATCTAACCTTAGTGCTCTTGACATCGCCACGATTCAATGGTTAGCAACATTTTGTTGTTTTTGTTGTTTGAGGTGTTTCAAAACTTCGTCATATTTGACATCGTCATAGATGACATCGTCACATTTGACATCGCCACAATGTAACGATTGGCGCCATTGTGTTATTTTACGTTTTAATTTTCCCAGTTAAGCGTCAATTCTAGGCCTTGTTTCAGCCTTTGAACAAATGTTATCAATTGAAAAGCATAACGATCATATTTTTAATGATTGACAGCTGATCAAAATTTGTTAAAAAGCTGAAACGGGCCTAAAATTGACACTTAAATGAGAGAAGTAAAATGTGAAATAACACAATGGCGCTTATCGATAAATTGTGACGATGTCAAATGTGACGATGTCGTAAGTGACGATGTCAAATGTGACGATGTCAAATATGACAACGTCAAATGTGATGAAAGTTTGAAACACCTCAACTTTTGTCATAGAAATAAAAATTCAAACATTTTGTTTTTTTGTATTCGTTCGTAATTGGTTTGAATCTTGAAGTAACAACAGATTTTTTTTTTCAAAAATTTGAACGAATTATCAACCGATATATCTTAAAAATCCACTGGTGTGTGAATGATCAATAGGTTTCCTAAAATCTGAAAATCGTTTTTATTTAAATCATAAATTAATAGACTATCAAAATCTAGCCGTAAATTATTCCGGAATATTCAATAGTAATTCACTAGTAATACGCTACCATTTCAATGGTTTCCTTATAAAATTAGAATATGTATTTCAATATCGTAAATAACATGTTAATTCCAAAGGGATTGACCGATAATTGCCTATCAGGAGACTACCTTATCTAAGGAAGATAATAAATTTTGTGCCGCATCAAATCTGTGCGACGGGCAACCTTTATTCATTATTTTCAAGCTGTTAATTAGTAATGGAATTTTATTTTTATGATTTCATAGTATTTTTTACTTTATTCTACTGTTCTTTATTAAAGAAATCTGGAAATTTTGTCGCTAACTTCTAACGGAAAACCAACAAAAATATAATATCGTAATGTGTACCTAGTAAAATAAGATATTTTTTCAATAGACCTATGTAATTATGCACGCTATAAAATAGATAAAGCAAACGAGACGAGAAAATCAATGAGTAAAAGTACCCAAATGTCGAAAATATATCTGTCAAAACAATAAGTATTAACAAATACCCACCGATTCATCCAACTACAAGTGTGTGGACTAAATTTGGAAAATCCTTGCTTCTCACATGGACAACTGTATGTGGCCTGCTCACGGGTCAGAAAATCTTCTGATTTATTCAGATACGCACCAGACGAGGAAACAAAAAAAAATTGAAAAGCACTTTAATAAACAGGATTAAAAAACAAACATTTTTTTCTTTGACTTGAATTGCAAAGCATGCCAGTTACTCGCTAATAATAAATAAAATACTTTAATTGCAGTGTCTCCTCTCGTCTGTTTCTCACGGTAAACTGGACACTAAACCGAACTTTTGAAATGTCAGCTTTATGAATATGAGGGCATCCTTTGACAGGTTGACAGGTAGGGTGCTTAATGAATATGTAGGTAGGTACTTTGTCGAATGGCTAAAAAATACGAAGTTACCGTAGTTACAAACAAAAGCAAACTTCAATATGTGGATCACATTACGAGAAGGGACAAATATAAAGCTATCCACAAACTTATCCGAATTGAAGAAAACTCAAAGAAATGGAACGACAAATGATTTTAGTTTTAAAAAAATGATCGGACAACTGAGCATAACTATGTGTAGCTTGCAAAGAGCTATGGAGCTATTAAATACCGATTTAACTGTCAAAAACCGTAGTTTGTTCCATATTATTACAATATTAAATAGTGAAAATGAAATAATAACTTTGAATAAGACCAGATATTTTATTTTAATTTTTTATGATATACCGGTTTCCCTTGGCCTAAGCATCATCAGGGTACAAAATTAAAATAACAAAAAATACATAGTGTGTGGTTATATATACTCGTACATACAGAAGGATAACACAATTTAAAATAAAAAAAGACAACATCAAGAAAACAAAAAAAATAACATTTAAATTATAACAAAGGAACAGAGAGAAAGAGACAGATAGTGTGAAATGAAAGAGAAATGAGAAAGAACATGGTAAAAAGAATAACGAGAAATTTTATTAGTTTACGGAAACATACCTAATATTGAACTACTACTATTCTTATACAAAATTATTATTTCATTTTCATTAAATTTGCCAAACTACAAAGTGATTGCTTTTGACGAAAATATTAAATCTTCATAAATTATCGAAAAATAGGTTTAAATCTCGAGTGAAGTCGAGTAATGGAACTAATAGTCTATATATACCTAACCAAAGCTTGCCGACACCTGCACTGCATGCAACATGTTACCTTCGGTAATAATAATAAGCGAACCAGATTCCCGAAGAACTGGCTTTGCACTGCTAGTACCGTTCTCGGCCTTGCCATCCCGGCAGGAGTCGCGTCTTTTGCCGCAGTGCGCACTGGAACTGCGCAGATGCACTCCATGAACAGTTGCACGTCAATATTTATATCATAGCCTCATTTTTTCAGATTCAATACCACTTTTAGCACCATACCGAGGTTTGAATATGAGCCAATTATATTGATTTTGTTAAAAACTTGTGAATAAATATTTTAAAAACATAATAAATGATAATTTTCACTTTTCAGCGGTTGAATGACTCAAGTTTTACATACGATAAGCATAAAAGCCCTTTTCCACATATTTTCTACGTTTCTTTTTTATTCTTAACACCGCACAAGAGTTCCAACTACTCCTAACCGCCTAGTGCCAGTGAAAGTATGGGATCCCCAATTGGAGTATGTAGTGAGGTTGACGGTAGTGGGTAGGGGAAAGAGATGGGGATGAGGAACGTTGGGAAGTACCTGGCTATTCAGATCTGGTCACCGAACACAGCTAAAGCCATGTCAAGCGACGTTTCGAGTATCTACCACTCTGGAACGTGCCGCAAATATACTATACATTATTTTAAATGAATTAAATGTGTTATGACAGACATTAATTAAATAAAAGATATTTGCGCACGCCGGGTTTGAACCCGCGGCCTCTGGATTCGTAGTCGAGCGTCTTACCAGTTGACCACTGAGGCCGTTTCTGGTCGGGGTCGAAAAAAATTCTCCGATAGCCATCAAAAGTTGCACATTGAAATTGTGTTCTAATCCAAATAAAAAAAACAAACAGCTATAGATAAATATTAAATCGCACTATTTTTTCCTTACATTGTCATGAACTGAGACAAATGCATTAAGCACATGTTTTAAATTTGAGCTTTTGTTACAGGGCCAAACAATGAAATGTTTTCTAAATGTCTACGAATGAGCAATTTTTGAGACCTCTGACTAATAACACGATGAAATGTTTTGTAGGTCCAGCCTATTGCGTGAGTACGAATCAGCGCGAGATTGCAGCTGAAGGCGGCTGGATGCAGGAGATTAGACAGATCTCTGTAACGGGAAGCTGGGTGCGTGATATGTCATCTGGTAAATTATGAGTGGAATTTAAATTAAGATTACGTTATTACAATGTTGATATTGTCGATCTGAAATAATTTATTTCAAATGGAAACGAGAGATATTAATGATTATCAAAAAATGTATGTCTTGATATTTACCAATCTGAGAGTTTGAGGTCGATTTTGGACACAATTGTGACTCCATCAGGCAGTTAAAAAAAAATTAAAGATTAAAATAAATTACATTAGAAAATAACAGCTTTATTTAGGTACCACATACGTTTTAAATGTACTTTTTGAAATTGTCTTAAAGTTTATTTTTAGAACTTCATTTTATAATTCTTATTATCTTATATCTTGTTTTTATAATTAATAATTAAAAAATATTGTAATTGTTTTATTGTTATATTGTTATAATTAAAAATATTATAATTGTTTTAATTATTTATTAATTATATATATTTAGTTTTATTAATTTTTAAGATAATAAGAATTATAAAATGAAGTTCTAAAAATAAATTAAAATACATATTAAATAAAATAATTCTTGTTTAGATAAAATTATAAAACCTAAAAATTAAAGTGGAGTTCTACAAAATAAACTTAAAAACCATGAACAAAATTCTGTTGTACGAGTATAATTATATTGCAGTACTTTTTTTATAAATAAATCGTTTTTTTAAAAAAATAATAATAAAATAAAAAACTGAGTTGAAAGCAGAGCAGAACTTGCCGAAGGAATGTAGCAGATTCAATAATTTTACTTGGACACAGTTTTATACTTGCCATGTTCAAACTTTATATATTTTTTTTTTTTTTACCTGTGATGCTATTGTTTTTATTTCGTTCAGTATGCTTTTTTTTAATAACCTTGAATTTGTGTTTTACTTTTTAATGATAAATAACTCCATAAGGAGGTGATTGAAATAATTCGTTGATAGGCCTTACTACTTTGCTTAATAACTTTTTATCTACCTCGTAGCGAGATCAATTCTAAACAGAACTATCTTATCTACAGATCTACAAATTATTTCAACTTGAATTATTACCACATTGTCAATTTTTACTCGACTATACAAGACATTAAACTAAAATCCATTATACAAATGTACGCAAACTAGATCACTCAAACTAGCTTTCCATCTAGTCCCGTTCTTCGTCCCTTTATCCCAATCCCATGTTCTCCTCTACCCTCCTCTTCCCAACCAGCATCGTCAAACGAACTGGAATAGAACTGTATATTGTCACACTTCACTCGTAGCATTTATCATCAGCAATAGATTATTTTTTTAATTCGCATGATTTATTATTAAATATATATTTATATATATATATGTTATTTGCTGTTATAATGTTAATTTTCCCGAAAAAAAAAATTTAAATAAACTCGAGTAATCTAAAACCACCTCTAGCACAGATTAAAATGCTGCTATTGACACTGCAACTACTCGCAAGTAGTGTCCTGGAATACTGTCAAGTACTTGTAATTTGTAACGAGTATGTTCGCTAGTTCCAGGCAACCTTGCATTTCTCAACTTGCGCTAACGAGCCGGCAAGCTAGTGTGGAATACCTGCTACAAAAACCCATAAACACACCATAGGTGGAGTAAAAACCCCACGGCCATGCACGTACGGTTCAGATCCGTAAAAGGGTTTTAACTGGCTATAAAATTACGTCACTAACTAATGATCTGATTCTTAAAAACAAGGTTTTTTTTAAACATCAATTTTTAATTATAAATAATGATGATGGTAAGAAATTCCACGAAGTAGGGCTGTTGAGTGCGTGTATTTTTATTGTAATGAAACATTTCTTGTTAAACATTGATTAAACCTTTCCGTACTTGAAAGTAAAAATCGAACGTATGATCGAAAGATTTGATCTTGCTTATTTCGTTTTCGTGATATAACCTGTTTTTTTTTTGTAATACTTAGAGAGAAGTACATACATAATACTTCAGTAATATTTATATAAGATACCGAAAAAACTCTCTGATTAGGGGTTACATTGGAACCCCTATTTGAAACAGGAGTGCAAAGAAGAAGAAAAAAAGAAAAAGTACCTACCTACAGTAAATATATTACATGGATTGAAATATATATATATATATATATATATATATATATATATATATATATATAAATGTTAAAACTTACCTGTACGATAGGTTATCACCCGTTTTAGTAATGGTATACGAGTAGTACCAAAAACCTAAAAAGGTTGAGTAAAAGGTACTTTTTTGTGAAATATAATTCATTATTTTAATTAATAGTTTCCGTTTTTTTTATTTCCACTTGGAAGTCGAATTTTCTGCCACCCAGGCTTAGATTTTATTTTGGAAAACTCTGAGAAAAAAAATATTTTGCTATTTTTAGCACAGTGTAGATACTTTGTTTTCCATGTAAACATATGATTTTAAGGCCAATCATGGTACCAAGGGGTTAGGAATTCAAGTTTACGTTAGACTATAAATATAAAAATACTTCAATAAAAATATTAGATATATTCAACTGCACTGAATCTAGTTACAAGAAGGCTATAATAGCATACCTCTTTGAAAAATATTACTTTTAATTTATTGCATTATAATATTTCTATTAACTTACTTATGTTTTTGGGTGCTAATCATTTAGTCAATGTTATTTTTATGTCACTTTTATTTCATGTTATATATTACACTGTTATTTAAAAGCCCATGAGGGCGTATATAATTAAATAAATAATTTTACAAAAAAAAACAACATTTGCGCATCGGTTCCAAAATTGAATTAAACTTTAGGTTGTTGCGTCTGTCTTGACACTGAAAATCCTCCATGTGAGACAGGCATTGCAAAATTGTCTAGATAAATGAAGATATTTTTAAAATTAGCCCTGATAAAAAAATCTTCCAGAAATGACACATTTTAAAATGTTTAGTTCTATTAGATTATTAGTACATCTCTTTCAACTCTCACATCCTTCAGTTTCACCACATTCCTCAATCGGGAATACTTATCATAGTTCCATAGGAATAACCTTTTTTTCTTATTCTTCCTAATTCATGCGGTGAAATACCTTGCGACGTATTATCTTCAGTATTTTTTTTAATAGGTTTAGATATTTAAAAAAAAAATGTACAAAAAAAACTTGCCTACTTTATAAATACTAATTGAGTCGGATATGGTATTTATATCAGCCGAAAGTATGAAGACTGTATACCCAAAAGCTCTCACCAATGTTTCAAAATGTTCACAGAAATTTTATTACGAGGAATTAAAGCGATAAAATTATCAACACTCTCACGTAAGTCCAATAGAGTTCGGTTTCACCTATTGCTATTTGCCAACACAGCTTCTAACATTCCCCCAATGCCGGTAGATAAATAACTGCTTAATCACTAAGTACAGCTGCCTGCTGAACGAATCGCTAATAGTTCCTGCCCGCTGTTCCTGCCTTCCTACAGGCCGGGTAACTTGTCAATATGCAAAATATTTATCTCCCGCCGGACCGGCCATGTGCAAAGCTAGGAATAATTAATACGGTTACTTCTGATAGCATTTACCCAGCACGCTTGGTACAGCCACTCCTCCCATCTCGCACAGTTGATTTGCACCCAGCGCCGGGGACTGAATCAAATTAGAATAATCGTCGTGCGTATTTGAATCACAGTTAACTAGTTGTCGGACTGAAAAAAAAACACATTTTTTCTTGCAGAGGAGATCAGATGGACACACGATAATATTGGTAATAATGTTGACGTTTTAAATCAGGGCCGCCCGTACGCAAAAATATAAGCCCGCCCTTAAATTAATTTAAGAAAGAAATAAAAAATCGTTCATCAGCGATATATTTTTCGTATCCATAACTCCTTTCTAGGGTTATTTTTTTTCATCTCACTACAAAACTACTCTGTATGCGAAAATATATTAAGTGTACAACTTTGCTTCCGCCGTTTTTTTTCGAAATTAGAGGCTTTATTGTAAAAATACGGCGGGTGGAGTAAAATTTCCCATTTTCACGTTTCCAAGTATGTCTTGACCACTTCGCAACATGGGGTCGAGCATTATCATGCTGCAAAATCACTTTATCGTGTCTCTCGTTGTATTGCGGCCGGTTGTCTTTCAATGATCGGCTCAAACGCATTAATTGCGTTCGATAACGATCGCTTGTGATTGTTTTAGTCGATTTTAACAGTTCATAATACTCTACACCGAGCTGGTTCCACCAAATATAGAGCATGACCTTGAACTGTGAATATTCAATTTGACCGTCGACATGGAAGAATGGCCGGGAAATCCTTAATATTTTCTGCGCAATGCGATGCAGAAATCCCTCTCGTCTTCACCTTTTAAGCAACTGTTCGCAAGCAAAAGAGTATTCAAATGATTGCTTTGCCTTTTGGGCGTTTTAAAATTTCTTGTTGAATCACTCTTGATAATAGTGTCAATTTTTTTTGACTTTGACACGAGTCGTGATCAAATAATCTTTCCAATTTCAAAGGGCGGAAAAAAAGTTGTACACCATATTAAGGACAATTTATCAACACATGAAGTATACACGACGGAAATAATATATTACATCATGTTACAAAAAATCTTTCAAAAAAATATCAGTCGCATCTCTGTCTAATACGATAAATTACATAAAGGCTCGTTAGTTGGTAAACCTAAAGGTCTGTTAACCCCGAGTGAGTCAGACAAGCACTCAATGTTGATCTCACTGACGCAACTAGTATGATTATTAACATGACACCGCCACCTCACATATACCAGAGAAGGGAAACTATTTCTTAAGAAAACTACCCAATAGCTGTGGGAAATTTGAAAGAGAAAAAAACTGACTAACTAACTAACCATCACGGTAAGTAAAGAAGACGGACCGCCATACAACTCTGTCTTGGTACACATTTACATTCATACATACTCTTCTGTTGTTCTGATTCTTCACATAGTCCGACTCAAGTATTCGATTCACTTGATCGTACCGTGTTTTCCACGGGCGTCCCTGACTTCGTCCTCCATTCACATTATCGTCATATTTTATTTTCACACTACTTTCTTCGTTCGTTCGCTCTACATACCCAAAATATCTAAGTGTCCCTTTCTTGATCCTATTAATAACACTTACATCAGCCTTGTATTCCTTGCGGATATCCACATTTTTAACACAGTCATACGTGGTTTTAATCAAAAAATTGAAAAATATATATAGCTATGTAGACCGTTTCCAAATCAATTATATACAAAGATAAGAAAATACCATGTCGTAAAATCTAAATTATATTACATGATTCTATCAAAACTTTTGAACGCTCACCTCATAGGGACTTTTCCCTCGACCAAAGGGCAGCCAATGTAGAGGGGCAAAAGAAGATCCCTCTGTTCGGCCGCCCAAGTGCACGGCACACATTGCACACAACGGCCCTGTTGTTACTGGTTACGAAATCTTGCAAAAAAAAAAACAAAGTATTTTGTTAAAAGATTGTCTAAATTGGGTGTCTATTAGCCGGCGGATGGCTTCAGGAGATAAATAATTGACCGGGAAGTGGTTTTGGTATCTCCGATTCCAACTTGCGGCGCAGTTTATCTCTGCCTACCCCTAGGGTTATGTCGACTACGGCACATTGTTTGCAGGAAATCAAACGTCGAGGAATATTTATAGCGTACACATAATTATTACTGTAGCACAAATGCAACATCAGGAGCCTGGAATCAGACTTGCTTGGATAAGACAATATTATAAAGTCTAAAGCTTAGAATATGCATTGAAATTGTACGCAATGTATGATTTTACTGACTTACATCGGATAGATACTTGGAGTAACAATATATGGGGAGAGAGTTAATTCTTTTTACACAACCTATACAAATTTGGGATAAATCACACTTTCTCCGGGTTTTCACATCGTACACAATGAGAAAGAAAGAGACAGCAAATTTTCCCAAATTATCACACCGCTTCAAAGTACTGTTAGGATGTTTTTCGTGTTCCACGTCTTTGTTGACTCCGCCTACACGTTTTCATATGCGACATAAATGAACATAAGTCAACGGTTTTTTGGTTATATGATATATTTTTGTTTACAACAATACTGTGAAAATGTGGTAATAAGAATAAACAAAAACATTAGGTCGGCATGAGCTATGAATGGATATATAAATACACTATCCCTAGTCCTAGCCACGCCCAGGTCTAGCAGTGTCCGGCAAAACTAATCAAAATTGACTACAGCAGCGCTCTCTCTTGTATATTGTTGCTTAAGGTAATTATAAAACTACTAACTTATTAAGGTAATTTTATGTTTTTTTCCTAAATTTAAACTTGTGTTGATATTTCTTTTTATAAACGGTTGTTTTCTTTATTTTTCTATTGTTTTTATTAGTGTAATACAGTGTATTTCTAATTGCATGATGTGAACATTTTGGAAATGGATTGATGACCTACCATTTATTTTGTATCTGTCAGTATGTATGTAATGTTGTCACTCTGTCAAATGTTCCAAATAAATAAATAAATAAAATAAATTGCTCTGAGGTTAGATATTAGAATTAGACCTCGGTTGGCAAGCCGATCAACAAAATGTGAGAAAAAAAAAGTTTAATAAAAGGTTCCAATCGTCATTTATAAAAATATTGCTAGTGCCATAATATATTTAGTCACGTATTAATTATAATAAATAGAATCTTCATAATAGATTTCAGTAAAGTGTTAGTACCCTCAACTCATTACTACAGTAATAGACACAAAAGTGCAATATTTTAATATTTTCGCAGAAAGCAATCACTTTGTGGTTTGACATATTCAAAGAAATGAAAAAAATAACTTTGCATAAGACCACGGATATCATTTAACCACGGTTTTTCTGAATTTCCTAATCATCTTATTGATAAAGGATTATACCTTCAATAGAAGCACGGGTGCTCATATTCTTCACAAAAATGATCACGGTACTAGATTAAATAATTTAGAAGCACTAAAAATAAAGTTATATGTTTAATAATCGGATAAATTTGTCCAGTAGTCCAATATTAGGTATATTTTCCGTAAACTCATAAAAATTTATCATTATTCTTCTCAGTTGACGTTTTGTCTCTTTCAATTCATATTATCTGTATCTTTCTCTCTGTTCTTTTGTTATTATTTAAATGTCGTTATATTAGTTTCTCATTGATCTGTTATTTTATTTTATATTTTGTTCTCCCTCTGTATGTACGAGTATATATAACCACACACTATGTGTTTTTTGTTTAGATTAATTTTGTACCCTGATGATGCTTAGGCTAAGCGAAACCGGTCGGTTATAAAATTAAAAATAAAATGTCTTTTGGTTAAAAACATTTTTTGTTAATTAGTGCCATAATATAATATTTACATATTTTTACGGTCACTTATTTATTTAAAAAAGCTTTATAATGTTAGGTAAACATGCCATAATTATAATATTTTTGATAATTTCATGTTTTTAAAAAAATCACCTCAAGGTCACTTATTTATTTAGTTTAATAAATATACAGCAACATACTTACCTGGCATAATATATTTAACTTAAAGTTTAGAATTACTAAAATTTTTTTTTTTTACTACATTACTATACTTTTTATTTTACTACATTACTACAGTAAGTACCCACACAAACAAAAGTGTAATATTTTTAATTTGTTCAAAAATATACAATTCATATCATTTCGAATTTTGCTCACAGTAGTTAGAAGAACTCACCATGAAAATCATCTGAGTCAGCCGCACGTAGCTGAATCACAGTTTATTACTACCTTCAAAGAGCGAAACCTCCATTCCAACAAAATTTGAGTATTTTAATAGAAAGCTTTTTTTTTATCAAAATAAACACAAGATCTAAAAATTATACACAATAAAGCTGTTGGATTTAAAAGTGACATTACGTTGAGTTGTTACCTTCGTGTTTTTTACCCAAATCCCTACCCACCTTACCATTTCATTGTATCGCCGTTTTAATATAAAACGAAGATAATTCTAAGCAGTTTAAAGTTGAACAGACTTGCATTTTTAGTTCAGAAGTGAAAAAATGTGTTCGTGGATTGTTTGTTTGTTCGTCGGTTGTTTTTCGCTGTTCAGAAGAATAAAAATGTGTTTGTCGTCGTCGTTTTGTTTATGTGTAAAAATAATCATCCACGAAGAACATCAACTTTATCGGTGAGTGAATGGTGTCCCTTTCCTTTGAATTTTTCCACAGCTATAATGATGCATTTTCGTCAAGTAATAGAGTATTCATAAGTTTTAGAGTTAATAGTCCACTATTTTAAATTCATCTAAAGCTGAAAACATTATTTTTTTACAGTGAATACCGCACAAGAGTTCCATCTGCTTCTAAACGTCTAGAGCCATTGGAACTATGGCATCCCCGATTGGGGTATGCTAGGAGTCTGAAGGTAGTGGGAAGGGGAAGTAGATGGAGAAGAAGAAGGTTGGGAAGTACCTGGCTATTCAGATCTGGTCTTTCACCAGGGCGATACTTAGAGTATCTACCACTCTGGAACGTGCCGCAAGTATACTTTATATTACTTTACATGAAATAAAATGTTGTGACACATATTAATTAAATAAAAGTTATTTACGCACGCCGGGTTTGAACCCGCGACTTTAGGATTCACAGTCGAGAGTCTTACCACTTAACCGTGGAGGCCGTCAAGAAACACATTCGGTGTTTCATTGCAGCTACGGGTCCAACAAAAGCAAAAGCACTCTCTTATTAATTTTTTTATTCATTTGGCACAAAAAGTCTACGACATTTTTTCAAACACCTAAAACCTGACCATGAACGACACGAAACATTTTGCGTGAGGTGCATACAACCTTTAATAGATTTATCAACAGTCAAGTATCTGGCAAACCAGTTTTTTAAGCATTGGAATAGCGCCACTTGTTGTAGGCAGGTACGAATATTATATTTGCAACCCCGTATAGAGTGAAAACGTTTCTGCGGGTAACATTAGTTATAATTTATGGAAAACGGTGGGTGTTGTCAATTACCTGCTGTCAATTAAATGACGTTGTAGGTGGACACCGGGCATAATGCGACTTAGGCCATCGCATAGATAAGACGTAAGCCGAATTAGATGGAGTTGTTTATGAGGCACTGCACATCGCATAAAAGTTCTAACTGCCTGAAGCGTATAGGTATGTAGAATCTTCTGTTGGGGGAAGGTTTTGAGAAGGAAGATAGCGGGAGGGATAGAGATAGGGAAGATGAAGGTTGGGAGGTGCCGGACTATCAGCACCGGGTTGCCAAATATGGCTAAAGCGATTTCAAAAAACGTTTCTTTTCTAAATTGTGGTATTTCTTCAGAAAGAATGCTGAGGTTATCTTCCTCTCAAGAACGAGGTTGGACAATTGAAGTTTAGTTAGGTTAGGTTAGGTTTTGCTTAGGTTATGTAAGGTTATGTTTTGTTAGGTTAAGTTTGACTCAAGTGAAATTCATGTGAAAAAACCCCACTAAATTAATGGAACCAAAGACGCACACCGGACACTAAGTTCTGAGAGCGTGCCTTCGGAGTGTCATGCCCTAAAGCCTGAAATAGACTACCACATGATCTGAGAATAATAAAAGACTCCACAGAGTTCAGAGCTAAACTCATCTTTACAGAAAATCACATCATAAATAACAGAATTGCCCTAATTTATAAAGCTAGGCTAACCTGTTATAATAATATCTTTTCATGCATGTATCTGTGATCCTCAATCCTCGATCCACTGCTTAACAAAAAAATCGTCAATTTTTCACAGCCTGCGATAAATGCAAATTAATTTTATGTAAATATCAATTAGGTAATTTAAGATATAGCTTTAGGTATTAAAATGGTTTTATGGTAAATTTAACCAAAGCTTTTAGATTTCGTGAAGCGCTCTTAAGGTGATATATCACAAAAATGGCGCTATATAAATTAGCCAAGTATTATTATTATTATCACATGCTTGATTGGGTTTGGTTAAGTTGGATTAGGTTACTTTAAGTCAAGTAAGGTTGGGTTAGACTAAGTTGAGTTCAATCATCATACAACATAGAAAATACCCAGGTTCGAGGATCTTGCTATTCTGCTATGGAGGCCATTAAAAAAAATACAAAACTACGATTTAAAATTTTTCAAGAATTCACCAGCACCATTTATAAATGGGCGTCATTAGTTATGTATTGCTGTAAATTGGATGGAAGTTGAGATTTAAAAAAATATTATTATCACGCTTAAGGTTTTAGTGGCCTTAAACGGAAAATATTTATCAAAGTCGGTAGCTAAATTACATTCCTAAGCACCAGTTTTGTGGGAAAAAAAAAACTTTTTAAAATAACAAAATCTATAAATGTTTGGCTTATCTATGCTACCAGCAATCGCAAATAATAAATGG
This sequence comes from Drusus annulatus, assembly GCA_022651775.1. Lineage (NCBI taxonomy): Eukaryota > Metazoa > Arthropoda > Insecta > Trichoptera > Limnephilidae > Drusus > Drusus annulatus. Next base: position 1,671,844 of record JAGWCC010000222.1, on the reverse strand, counting down.
CTACACGTTATTTATACTTGAAACAATTAGTAACAAAAGTTGATAGGTACCAAAAGCAAATCAATTGAGGCATTCTGTGTTGTTTGAAGCTTTTGCATAAGCTTAGCAATTATTCATGACTTGGTTTGAATCTTCGTTTAGAATGAGAAAATTGTGATTTTCTTGTTTTCACCCTTGAAAAATCACCGGATATGCCTTTCTTGACCTGCCAAGAAAAAATATTAGTTGCTTTCATCCACCCTTTTCAAATACAAAATAATATCTGCTAAAATACATTACAGGTAAGCACTATATTAGGAAGGTACGGATTTGAAAACAAAATCGTATATTCCTGAATGCGTCCATCGGTTCCAATTATAAAAAGTGCACACTAGTCGTACGTACATACTCACAATATAAATTACTTTTAGTTATTAATATCGTCGCTGGAAAGGCAAAAGGGCTGAAGCTTCCATTTTGGGAAGTTTGCACCAGCGCACTTTAAATTATTATTTTTTACAATCTGGTTGAATTTTGAAAAAAAAAACTCAGGTTACACAATGCTCTTACTGAGCTACCTGAAGCGACGAAAAACTAAAAAAAGTCTCAAACTTGTGTCGCTTGAGTCAAACCTTCTCCTAAATGGTAAATATATTTTAGATGGCTGAAGGGCTAAAAAACTCTTCAGAATCAAACGAGAGTCAGAGTATTTAAATAAAAAGCACAAAAAAATTATAGTTATTTCTAATTTAGAAATTTTTTTTTCAAAATTAATACATTTTTTCTGTTTTACAGATGTTATGTATTGAAAACGTGTTGGTATAATTAATTATTAAAATATTCAAAGAATTTGAATGTAAGATAACGTGTAAAAATCAGTGTCGCTCATACAATTGCTCCGTGACCTTAGCGACAAACTTAGCGGAAGAAATCAAGTATTAGGATAATTATAATATTACATTGTAAACACCTTAATCCAGTATGTTGTACCGGTCATGTGGAAAGCTCTACTCTCCAAAGACACTGTGTCACGGTATATCTGTCCAGAGCTGCCACCAACGCCAAGCATGAGCTGATGTTATGCCGTGGACGTGCGTGCCGATAAAGCGGAAGAATGTTTCACAGGGCCGAAAAAAAGGTTTCACAAAATAACCGGAGCAAAACGGCCGCGGCAAATGGCAGTGACAAAGAATAACCTGCTTTCAAAATACTCTGAAATATGGCAGCGTTTCTTTCAGATAATTTATTAAGCTACAATCTTTTGCATGTTTTCTCTTTATGGAAATAAATTATGTAAATAGTTTAGTTAAATAATAATTTGTTTTAATCGCAACTGTCGACTGGTTTCCAAAGAACCATTCCTTCATCGAAACTAATGATTAATCAATGGCGCATATATATCAAATAAGGTTTTAATTAATAATTAAATATTGGAACGGGTAATAACGCAAAGAGAAGGAACAGTAAAGGTTTTTTTACGTGAACTCCACACAGGAGGCCTTGAAGGAAATAATTTCCCTCAGAGCTTATATCATCTTTGGGGATGCTGTGGAGAGGGTCTTCTTCTGGAAAGGAAGGAGTGAACCTGGGTCGTGAAGCAGCCTATGATGTAGAAGGAAGAAAACACATAAACAGGGATTTTGAACGCGAGAACGAGTCGTATAAGCGACCCGTTCTCGACAAAATAAAGTTGAAGACAGAACCGATCCCTGTGGGACGCCAGCATTAATTAAATGTGAGGAAGAGGTGACACTGCATATAACCGTCTGAATCGACGGTACCCACGTACTAACCCACGTGCAAAAGGATGCGGGAAATCCGTAAGATTGCAGTTTGTTGATAAGCTCTCGGTGCCAAACCCATAGGTGTGGAAGGGGGTAGCAAATTAACCGACCTCTCTTTATAATCGATTGGTTTTAAATTAGACAATTAATAAAATTGAGGGATTTCCAAAACTATTCTAACGATTTCTTGGTTTTCTGTCCCTCGTATATATTATTATTACTTAACATAATTTTACTCCACCGTATAAATAAATAGGAACAACTTTATAGCCGGCTGTTTTTTCCAATGTTCTCTTGAAGACTTGGTAGCATGCCTCATAATCATTTCTCAACCTGGGGGTCTTACTTTGAATTCGTCAATCTCATTGAATATAAAACAATAGTAAAGTTATGTAAGTTCCAAAGACTTCGATGGACTGGCCATGTGAAAAGAATGACAGATTTCAGGAAACTGAAAATAAGAACTAAGTGGGTACCCCAGTGGAAGCAGCCTAGAGAAAGCCATATTATGAAGTGAACTGACTGCGCGTAAGAAGATTGAAGCAGGATTGGAGGATTTTAGGATTGGAAAAGAACGGTAAGGTACTGAAGCCTGTGAAAATATTTGTGGAGGACATATCTAATTTTAATTGTAACGATCAGAATATATGTTAACTTTTAAGATCTCTCATCCATCGACCAAGTCTATCATCGACCAATATGACACGGTGTATCAATCTGAAAAAATGACGCCAGAGTTTCCGCATTACCAATGAAAATTTGGCTTACGCAAACAAAGCGCTTTCTATCCCAGTCAAAAGATCGAACTAAGCATTGTTGTAAAACTTCTGGAAATATGATAACTATTTAGTTCTGTTAGTTTTAATTTCTTTATTTTTTTAGTGACAACTGTTTCGGCGTTCAAGGCCATTATCAAACTCCAAGCTGTTTGACAGTTTGATTTTGCCTTGAACGCCGAAACAGCTAAAAAAATCTAAAACCAACAAAATAATAATCATTCTAAATTTAGTATAATTGAGTTATAAAAAATAAAAAAAATCTACAAATTAAACAGAAAAACCATAAATAAATTGTTTTCAACCCTTTGTCGATCTACATGGACCAAATTTATCTGTCAGCAAATTTCACAAACAGAACGGCTATCTTCATTTTTCAAACACATAATTAACCAGAAATAATTAAGGTAGAGCCTACCACAGATTTTATCAATGAGAATTCAATCAGCTATCTGAATATTTAAAAATATGTGCTATACATCCGCCACACATCGATTGGAGTCAGCATATTAAAAACTGACGGAGGAGAATAATTTGATTTCCTCCGTGCGAAATTTTATGAAATACTTAACACTAGTGTATTCAAGTTACAGCATAAGTTTTGAAACAAACTTCACGTTCAACGATACTTTTGCGTGTGGCTTTGAAAGCTTGCGGCTAGCGAGGCAACAGAGTTGTAGGTTGTGTTGTTAAGTTTTATCTCAAAATTTTGTGACGCGTGCTTTTCTAGGTTATTGGTTAAACCAATTAATAAATTACATCATCAGATTCGTGGGTTAATTTTGTGCTCTGTGTTATTTTGTAAAGAAGCGTGGAAGAGAGGCGATGGAATTCAATAGGGAGATGTGTTATTAAATTATTTACAGGTGGATCATTTTGGCTTTGATTTTATGTATGAGAAGGCGAATCTTTAGTGTTTAAATCGATGCTCTCGGCAGATAACGCAGTTGAAAAGTTCTTATCAAATAATTTAGTTCGTTATTTCACGAATGTTTTATTAATTTATTCCATAATCATCACTTTTATATTTATCAAATTCATATTTAATGCATGTAAAATAATTTGAATAAAAAACAAAAACAATGAACACACAGGGAAAATTGATTGAAATGGAGTAATTGTTACTGGCGTAGTCCAGAAAAAACCTGTAGGCAGCAAGTTGTGATTTATGTGACAGTTTATTAATTGCTCTAGTTGAGGCTAGCTTTAACTTGATCATAATTTATAGACCTCCGAAAAGCTGTGAAGGCATTCATTGAATATGTATATGGAAATAATTGGAACTCAGTGGAGGGAAATTTTATGTACACCTATTACTAAGTGTTATTGAATTTGATAAAGTGTTTCAGTTTATTGCTCAAGTAACGTAAACATAGTGCATATTACGGTGCATATTGCAGTGCATAGTGGTGTCCTGGGCAGGCGAAATTGAAGCAGTCCGCTCTAGGTGGCAGATTGCCATGGCGTTGAAGGAACCTATAGGTAATTACAGTGTTTTCCTCCTCCTCAAGGACTATTTGTTATATTAAATGAAAAAAATCGTAAAAGAGACAAACGCCTCGGATTCCCACCCGGGCATCGTGGTTTCAATTCTTCTGCTAGCTAAGTCTTCCATCATCCCACAAGCAACACGCTTATTAGGTTAAGAGTAGAAGTTTATCAAATATTGTCAGGTTATTCGTAACCCGGGAATATTTGTCTTTTTTATTCTTTCACGTATTTTATATATCTGGAAAGAATAAAAAAAATACAAATATTCCTTCTACTCGTTTATCGTTTTATGTCTCTAGCGTTAATTTTTTTATAGTGAATACCGCACAAGAGTCCCAACTGCTCCCAACCGTCTAGAGCCAGTGAGAGCCATGGAATCCCTAATTTTAGTATGTTGTGAGGCTGAGGGTAGCGGTGAGGGGAAGGAGATGGGGAAGAGGAAGATTGGGAAGTAACTGGTTATTAAGATCTGGTCACCAAACACGGCTAAATCCATTTTAAGCAACGTTTCGATTCTGATGGTGGTCTTTCACCAGGGCGATACTTGGAGTATCTACAACTCTGGAACGTGCCGCAAATAAACTTTACATTATTTATATCAAGTAAATGTGTTATGACACATATTAATAAAATTGGCGAACGCCGGGTTTGAGCCCGCAACTTTTGAATTCGTAGTCGAGCGTCTTACCACTCGATCATGGAGGCCGTCAGAGCATCATTAGCAACTCAATAATCGTTTAACTAACGTTCAACTGCTGGTTAGGTTAATTCCCCAAGTCTTATTAATTTTCCGTTCAGAAATTGTTCGCATTTTACCACATTTCATTAGCGCTAACCGACACGGAAAAGATCGCTAAAATATTACACTCAAAAGTGCTATTATTTACATTGTTTATTTGGCATTTACATAAAAGTTTTACATTCATACAAAATGACAGTTTTATGCAGAAGAACACGACAGAGAAGAAAGTTAAGAAAGATCTCCTGACTTACACAAAATGTCACGAAATTTTGGACCGCTGGAGAAATGATTTCACGATATAAAAATAATGTAAATATGGTGATGTTATTTTTCAATTCGGTAGATTAGTAATAAAATATGGAGATTATCAATCTTGGCAGCAGTTTGAATAGAAACGAGCTTACTAAAATTTTCTTAGATATTTTTTGCAATAATTTCATATTATTTAATCCAACATTATACACATTTTTAATGCAATTACGTAGAAGTGCTTATGTGCCTTTGTGGAGTGCACGCCTCTGATAAAATTATCCTATAAAACATAGATCAACAACAAAAAACAATCATTGTCAAATCAGTCCGGAGATATCATTACGGATTACAGCGGACACAACATTATGGCAGAATCTAAATAATCCGCTTATTAAAGTGAAATTCTCTTAACTACAAGTTATTTCCATTCTGAGTACGTAAGTCTGTACGAGTGTGAACTTTTCAAATATGGAACTGATGTTATAATAATTGATATTATCAAATAATCATTTCTACAATGTATTTAGTAGACATTATTTTATATATTTAAAATGGGTGGATATTTTCTTGGAAAGTTGACAACAAGGTAAAGTTGTCAGATAATAATGGAAAAAAATATGTCAACGTAGGTATGTTGATGTATTCCGTAACTTTTTTCTACTTGGTCGTTTTCAAACCACAAGGACGGTTGCTCATTAAACTTCAGAGATGTATGTACATATCTCTCGTGGTCAATTTTATGTCGCAGTGTCACGAGCGAAGAATACAAATTATTTCCAAGCAGAATGAAATCTTCCGGCATTAAATATCGCCTTTTTTTCTGTGATCAACTGTTAAAGGATACGATAAACCTTTAAAAAAACACGCGCGAAATCGGGTACACAAGTTGGACTTATGATTTTTTTGTAATATATGTTCCTTGATAGGTGAAATATATAAAACATTATTTTTAGTAGTAGACACTCAGCATACCTATGAAATACAACTATTCAGAATCTTAATGTTGCTTGAAATGGCTTTAACCGTGTTTAGTGAATCTGAATAATCAGGTACTTTTTAACCTTCCTCTTCCCATCTCCTTTCCTTCCCAACAACCTTCAGATTTACAACATACCCCAATGGGGATGCCATAGTTCTATTGGCTCTAGACGGTAGAGAGCAGTTGAAACTCTTGTGCGGTTTTCACTATAATATGTTTCTTTTTAAGTATAAAATAATAATGATAATTGGCTAATTTCTATAGCGCCGTTTTAGTGAAAGAATATCAGCTCAAGGGCGCTTAACAACTTAATTAACATAACCTATAAATATCACTGAGACTAATTTCGAGTGGCGTATAAATTATAACTTACAACTAGTGACTTACAACTAACATTCTAATAATTACAATAAATTATATGTAACGGTTGAGTTCTGCTATTTTTATTTATTTTTAGTGACAGCTGTTTCGGCGTTAAAGGCCATTATCAAACAGTTTGATAATGGCCATAAACAACTAAAAACAAACAAAAACTTAAAATAGCAGAACTCAATAACAATAATATTAAATTTAATTCAAATGAATTATATAAAAAATTAAAATGGAGTTCTACAAATTGAACACAAAAACTATAAATATATGTAATGGTTACTGTTCGTACTTCCATAGATAGGGGTTTTTCATTTGAGACAACTCGAGTCTGTCAAAAGAAATCTTCCGATAGAAGAAACTAAACTACTGATCAATTCGGATGTAGTCTCACGCCTCGACTACTGTAACGATATTTATGCCAGCCTTCCTAAATACCAAACTAAAATCCAATCAGTTTTTAATGCTGCAGCAATGCTTATCACTGGAGTATTGAAATATTCGCATATATCAGAGCACCTTCGGAACCTTCACTGGCTCAAGTGCACTGAAAGAATCCAGTACAAGTTGTGCTGGATGGTGTTTAAATCTATTAACGAAATGACCCCACTGTACATCACCCAACTATGCGTTGCAAAAAACATTCTTCTAAAGCAGTCGACTCTTAGATCAGCAACGTCATCGGCTATCGGAAGGCTAATAGAACCCAAACCCAATCCAAATACTAAGTTTGGAGATCGCGCTGCAGGAGTATCGGGGACGAAGGCTTGGTATAAACTCCCTCCGGAACTAAGATGTATAGCGAGCTCAACAGAATTTCGGTCCAAACTGAAAACTTACCTTTTCATACTCTCATATCCTTAAATTCATTAAAAGAATCTCAAAATAATCTGTCTCTCGATGAATCACCTTTAGATATACAAATTTTAACCAAATCCTGTTCACCAAATCAAATTCACTGTACGACAAATTCAGAAACTGATTTTTTTTATTTCTCTCCCATGCCCGAATTTGGAAAAAATAAATAAAATTAAAATAAATAAATAAAATTAAAATAAATAAATAAAAATCATAATTATTATTTTAAGTTAATGAGTCTGTCTATCTGATAAGACCTGCCAGGTAAGTATGGTCCTGTATATTTTCTTCTTTACACTAGGAATTAATATGTAATAATAGAAAAAAAAGATCTGTACGGCGTCTTTGAGGTGATTTTTCACAAAAACGGCGCTATACAAATCATCCAAATATTATTATTAAAGGGTAGAAAAAAAAGAACAAGCAAAAGTAAAACCAAGTAAAGCACTTGGACTGACTGATCTAAACTACCAACAACATCCCTATTTAGGATGCCATAGTCCCTGGCCATTCTTGAGCGGTTTTCTAATAAATAAAAGATACGAACATTTTTAATATTATGCGTAAGTGAAATCAAAGTGTTGTAGCTAATTATTATATATATCGTCGCCGGGAAGGCAAAAGGGCTGAAGCGCCATTTTAGCAAGTTTACACCAGAGCACTTTAAAGTTTTTTGTTTGTTTTAGAATAAAATTCATAAGTCTTCAGTACCTGGTTGGATTTTGAAAAAAAAAGTTAACTCAACGCTTTCACTGAGTTACTTGAAGCGACAAAAAGCTGAAAAAGTTCCAAACTTGTGTCACTTGATTCAAGCCTTCTCTCAAATGGTAAATACATTTTAGATGGCTGAAGGGCCACAAAATTCTTCAGAATCAAACGGGAGTCAAAGCACTCGATCAGAACTGATAAAAACTGCATATTTTATTCGTGTTGCTTAAGCTCTTTTGCCTTTCCAGCGACGATATGTATTATTTATAAATATAATATTTTTGTGCCTGGGGTCATTAATAATTATACCTGTCAAACCTTATAAAACTGGACCCTGTCATTCTAAATCAAAAGCCTGTGATCTCTCAAAACGCAAATTGAATAAATTAAAACGATTTTAAAACAAAAAGTTCCCATATTTCCAACTATCAATTCAGAGGTTAAGAAGATGCTAATCAATTCACAAATCTCTGCATAAAAGTGCTCTTATTTACACTCTTCGTGTTGGCAATTATTGGCGTGTGCCTCAAGGCGACCAAAATCCTCGCTCGAAATAATTATCCAAGTGTGAGAAATGGTCTACCATTGAACGGTTAAATCGTGAAACGTATCACTTATTCCGTCAGGGAAGTTTTGAACGGCAGCGCTTGGCAAAAAAAGCCTTAATAAATTTGTCAAAAGTTATAAACCGTGAAGCTGTCACATGAATTAAATCATAGAATGAAAATGTATGATCAGATGTCTGAAAGTGTAAAAAGTGAAGGAAGAATGAGTGTAACACATCTTTCTAATGTATTTTTAAATGCTTTAACATATTTTTGTACTAAATGTAATTTTACGTTATTTAAAAAACTATATTTGGATACGTTGTATGAACTTTTTACTTTATATACTTTTAGGCTTTTTTAGCTTAAATATTAGTTTTTTTACTGTACCCGTCTCAGAACAGACACAGTCTAGTAAAACCGTAAAGTATATGTTTTTTTAACAACCGATTTAATACCGTTGGTGGCTGAGTGAACAAACGCGTAGGATTCCCATCCGGGCGTCGTGTGTTCGATTCATCTGCTAGCTAAGTCCTCCATCATTGCACAAGCAACATCTTTCGTTTATTATGATGGCAGTAGGAGTTTTTCAAATATTGACAGGTTATTCGTAATCCGGGAACGTTTGTCTTTCTTTGTAGAGAAAAAAAGGCAATAAACGACCGGGTTGCCGACAGTGAAAAAAATATTTTTAAAATATATAAATAAAATTTTAATAATAATTAATTCACATGTACATTAAATTATTATTTTTAATCGTTTGTATACCACCTAATATGAACTAACTCAATAAAATTAAAATATTTCCCATCGCTTAAAAAGTATTATAGTAAAAGTAATTACATAAGCCTAGTTTATGAAGGGATTATAAATTGCTACACATCACAGTGACTGTATGTCAATATGAAATATAATGATAGATAAAAAAAAATAAGTCAGCGCATAGATAATATATAGTTTTGGGTTTCCGATAATTCTAAATTAAAATGAAAAACTTCTCAAAAGACTGTTTTACTGGCAGCTGAATTTTCAAACAAAAAAACTACTCAAAATTATAACTTAACCTAATTTAACTTTACATTATAAAACCTTATTAGTAACAGTAATCGCAACGAAAGTCAAGTGACTATTTACCTATTTTTGAAACTGTTGAAATTCATCCTTTAAAACAATATTAAAAAACTTTCCATCGTTATTATTTTGAAGAAGAAAGTTTAAGCAGATTTTAGTTTTAGGTTGACACCGTCCTATTCTCAAATGAATAATTGGTACGGTTTAATACTTTTTTTTCAATAGTTTATAAATAACTGTAAATAATTTTCTTTGTGAGTAGGTACGTACGTCCGCCTGTGAACTTTTGAAAATTTTCACTGATTTTGAATGAAATTATCAAATTTAAAAAAACCTTTTAAATTTCTACCCACCTAAAAAGTACCTACCTATAATGCATGTCAGCAGGAATTTTTCTTTTTTTTTTTTCGTAAGAAGCAATCACATGGTGGTTGGACATTATATTAAATAAAGGAATACTTTGTTTTAAAACCACAGAATTTATTATGATGAAGGCCAACCGGTTTCGCTTGGATCAAGCTTCGTCAGGGCACATATAATAACTAAAGAAAAATTACAGAGGTAACAGGTATATATAGGTACAACAGTTAATGATAGAGTGAGACAGACATTTAATTATTATTATGTATCCAAATAGCTTATTTTCCAGTAACAATGTAAAATGTCGTTTTCATATATAAATTCAATATGGGATCTTTGTCTGCCCCTAACATTACATCATTATCTTTCTATTATGTACACTTGTTTATTTACCAATTCTTCGTAATATATACTAAGCACTTTCAATTGTTCCCTCCCTCTAATATATGCTCTCTCTCTTCCTTCTTTGTATTACTGTCTCACTCTATCATTAACTGTTGTACCTATATATACCTGTTAACTCTGTAATTTTTCTTTAGTTATTATATGTCCCCTGACGAAGCTTGATCCAAGCGAAACCGGTTGGCCTTCATCATAATAAATTCTGTGGTTTTAAAACAAAGTATTCTTTTATTTAATTATTCTATATTTGAAATGGGTGGATTAAAGCAACTAAAAAAACATTTTGGAAAGTCAAATTATATCACGTGATTTTTCCCGGGTAACTAGTATTAATATAGTGATTTTATATAGATAACTAATTTTATTATTTATTCATGATTAATTAATACTTTTTTTTTTGTGTTTTGATAGAGTCTTCGGGTAAGAACACTAATAACACAGAGACACAAGTTAAAAGAAAAATAATTAGGGTACATAGCGAAGTTAAACTCACAATACTTAATAACATCACAGGTCCTATATATCCAAAAGCATATACGAGTATATCAGGTGTTTTCATTTGCTTAGCTTTTGACTGTGCATTCATTCAACTCATTTCTCAGTGGTTTGGAGAAATTAACTCTCACCTCCGAACGAGTTCCATAAATGAGTTCAATAAATAAATTGAAAATTAAGCACTAGAACCGCTTACCTGCCTGACGAGTTATTTCAATAATACGCAAATTCATCATTCATTACCCTCGATTGAATATAATAAAAATAAAAATTGACGAAACCAGTTTATTTGGATCTACGAGTTTCCATTACACGGGATAGTTAACAAACGTAAAATATTGTTGTGATAATTTCTTTGTAAATGATCCAATTAAATAAAGCCTAAATTTAAAATTATTTTACTACAACATTCATGAATCGATAATTATTGATTTATTGTGCGTCTTAGAAAAAAAAACGAAAAATGGTGATGGCCTGGATCGGTATTTAAAATCCGACAGATTCAAATTACTCTAAACCACTTAGCTATCCAAGCAACCTATATATTTAACCAGTCAATAACGCGTCATATTTTTTTATATTTCCATACACACTAAAAAGAAGGAAGTCGTAATGAAAGAAAAAAAAACCCTAGAGTGTTCGGTCCCTTAGTTGTCAGTGAGACAGACAAAAATGTAGAACAGATGTAGTAAAGGTGGTAGTAAAGACGTAAGCAAACTAAATTATACTAATTACGAGTACTTACTTCCTTTTATTTTGTATAGTGAATACCGCACAAGAGTCCCAACTGTTCCCAACCGTCTAGAGCCAGTGAGACTATGGCATCCCCAATTGGATTATTTTGTGAGGCTGAAGGTAGTGGTGAGGAAAAGGAGATGGGGAAGAAAAAGGTTGGGAAGTACCTGGCTATTCATATCTCGTCACCACACACGCTTAAAGCCATTTCAAGCAACGTTTCGATTCTGAATGGTGGTCTTTCACCAGGGCAATACTTGGAGTATCTACCACTCTGGAATGTGCCAAAAATATTATTTTTTTTAAATTGTATGAATCAAATGTGTTGTGACACATATTAATTAAATAAAAATTATTGCCGTACGCCGAGTTCGAACCCACGACCTTTGGATTCGTAGTCGAACGTCTTACCACTCGACCATGGAGGCCGTCACCTACACTGTAATAACGCATATAAGACTTTACTGCAACTAATCTCATTACATATACCTAACGCAATCACGCCAAACTAAATTCTTTTTCACTGCAATAATTATTTAAAAACTACTTCGTTCATTAACTACCTCATACTACGCATACGTAGCTTAGGCTAGCTAACCAATAAGTTTATAAAAAACTTGCATTTACCACTTGCCGGAGCTGTGCAGGTGCAATTGGAGCAGCTTACTCCAAGCGGCAGATTGCCATGGCCCTGATAGTATCTAATTACATTGCTTATTTACGCACCTAGCGCCTATGTATTATATTAAATGAAAAAATTCATATTATCCATGGGCGTAAATCGAACCCGTAACTTCTCGACCCAACGGCGCGGAAAAAAAAATCAAATGGGATATGAAAAAGATATGAAAATAATGTAAGTGAGACATCTATAGGGGCGAAGAAAAATTTAACATGCGCCAGGCGTTTACGCCTTAAGATTTTACCTGCGCCTTTTGGCTTAGAACCGGGCCTGCATATACCCATCGACACCCCTTTTCAAGGAAACACAATTATAAGATGTAAGGCAGATGTATGTACATGCACTTGCAATTTAATATACGCACAACTCCGACATACGCAATCTCAATGATCACAGTTACACGACTCGATAAAAAAATTCAACCAAGGGAGATACAAAAAATTTATACTTCCTTTTGACAACGATTACATACCATCCTAACTTCTAAAGCAAATAATGGATTCATCCAGCAATACATAATGCTAAATACAAACCCACTCACACAAACGAATTAGAATATATCTGAAATAAAGTGGGCGAAAAGAATCAGAAATCTGCCTCAGTAAAATTATTGTCTGTATGAAAAAAATACATAAAATAAAACCCAGCAGACGTTTAACTCTGGACACCAAAATGACGTAAACCAGTCACTGTTGTACCAAGAAGAAGTGTTGACCATCCCTATTCCTAAGACCGGTCACTTCCTTACTATCGTCATCAGCCCAACAGAGGATGATCCATCTCCGCTGCAGCCAGAGCCGGTTCCAGGACATCGCGCGCCCTGTGCAGCAAGTACCGATTGCGCCGTTTTTTTTTTTTAATTTAGATCAAAAATTATTTCCCCCTGTAAAAACGAATTTACCAACATGTCTAAGGTCAACTTAAAAATATTCCGCTATCACAGTGACCTGGTGGTAGCTATCACACTCGCGAAGAGCTTTTAACCCTCTGAATCTATTTATTGGCATTTATCACTTTAAAATACAATTGCACACTTTTATATCAAGTCATATTTAATCTTTCTACATATGACTACGAATGATATGGCATAAAAGCTAATCTAGCTATTACTATCGCAGCAATTAGATTGAAAAATATTACTATTACCGCAAGTTTTTTTATATCATTTTGACATTTGAGCTTACGTTTTAAATCCTGCGAGCCGAAAAGTTTTATTTTATTTTAGGTGAATTTATGGTACCTTGTTGATCAATAATTATAATAGAAATGGTATAAAATCGTTTTTTTTTATTTTTTTTTTTATAGTTTTTGTGTTTAATTTGTAGAACTCCATTTTAATTTTTATATAATTCAATTGAATTAAATTTAATATTATTATTATTGAGTTCTGCTATTTTTTTAGTTTTTTTATTTTTAGTTTTTTAGTGACAGCTGTTTCGGCGTTTAAGGCGTTTAAGACAGTTTGACAATGGCCTTAAACGCCGAAACAGCTGTCACTAAAAACTAAAAATAAAAAACTCTAAAAATAGCAGAACTCAATAATAATAATATTAAATTTAATTCAATTGAATTATATAAAAAAAAAAATATATATATATATATATATATATATATAAAATCGAAGTCAATAGAATTTCAAAACCTACCATTGCTTTATGGACAAACACAAATGAATCTTTAGACTAATAGACTAATATAACACAAAAAACCTTAAAACACGCAAATGCATACTATGGTAGAAAATTAAAAAGATTTCACATATACTTTTTTATTTATGCAGTGGAATAGAAAAAAATCTTTGAAATTGTCGAAACCCAAAGAATAATATAAAAGTTACGAGCTCGTTCCATTTCATGAATTTAAACGAGAATGAACTGAAAACCAGCATTCCCTAAAGTTCATTTTCTTCTGATGTTAATATCTGAATTGGGCTGTCAACACTTTTGGAACCACTTACCGAAAACTAAAGAATAAAGCTGATAGCGGAGACATGGGATTTCATTTATGATTTTTTTATTTATTTTACCGATAGAACTATCGCATGATCACAAAATCAATCGAAAAAATAAATATTTTCAATCGAGCTTCAAGATCAAATTAGCGCAAAGTACAACTGGTACAATGTCACCGGGACATGAATATCTACCATCTCTAAGTTTGTAATTCGATTGCCAGGAACAAAGCGTGGGCATGCTGGTTGGTTGTTGACTTTGGATCGAATCGATTTTAGGGTAAGACGCACCATAAAAAAACAGAATCTATGCCCAAATAACTATTACGCAATTCGTAAAAAAAATCCATGTCAAAAAACTTTTTTCCATACATTACACGATAGCCGTCGAATGCACAGTGTTGTTGCCAGCATCATGGACAGCATAATTATTCCATGATGTGGGTAGCTTCCAAATGATTCAGGGATTTTTATAATATAATTTAGAGAATATTTTATGGTGGATCCGGCGCTGCCTGCAGCCAGCCAAGTGGAAGGGAGCTTATCATTATGACAGCGGTTGATTGAGATCTTCAGCGATGCTCATGCGTAGAGGATTTCGCTTGAATAAGCGGATTATTTAGATTCTGTTGCGGAGTGTCCGCTGTGGTCCATAGTGATATCCCCGGACTGACAATGATTGTTTTTTTATGGGTTGTTTTGCTCTTGTTATTGAACTGTACTATGTTTTATAGGATAATTTTATACATAATACGTGCCACAATACGGGCATATGCCTTGTTTGAGGGGTCATTGTGAGTGTGTGTTTTTAATCCGTCACCTTTTAATAATTTTGTAAAATAAATATTAAAATGAAAAAAAAAAAAACAAAATTTGCTGAAGTATCAGATATTTTCATCAACAACACTGTAATAGCTTTTAAAAAAACATTTTATATTATATTAAATTTCCAAACTAATAAATCTTGTTCAATTAATTAAGAATCATAATATAAAAGAATATTTATATTGTTTGGAAATTGTGAATATTTTGACTGATTTCTTTTGTGCATTCAAAGGCACTTGTACTGTAAATAAATACATCAATAAATCATATTTCTGCTCCCGCACCATTGCAGCGTATCGACGACAGTGTTTGCCGGAATTAAAGGTTTGCCTACGCACTGGGTCGCTGGTTTTAAGGAAAGACTCAACAGGAGCTACAACTCCATGTTCCATAAAGTTAACAATGGTATTAATAAGGAATGCCAGTCTGCATTATTTGTATTAGCTTTATTTTGAATTTTAGTTATGGTAAAACAAAATTGTGTTTAACTCATAATTGTCAAATTGATAGCTCACGAAATAAAGTTTATATAGCTCACGATAGAAATGACGTTGTTACCTGAGTTGTTTGAACAGATGCTGTGACCTACAAATTAAATACAGAAAAAGCGATGTTATTTTCATGACGCCACAGTACGACGTTCGAGTGATTTTAATACTTCAAGCAAACAGATTTTGAGCTTTAGAGTTTTTTTTTTTTTCTTAAATATCATCCCCAATTTGGGGATGTTATAAGTCTGACAGAAGTGGGGAGGGGAAGAAGGCGGGAAAGATGAAGGTTTGGAAGTACCTGGTTATTTAGATCTGGTCACTAAACACGCCTAAAGGCATTACAAGTAACGTTTCAATTCTAAATTATGGTCTTTCACCAGTTTACTGAGAGTGTTCGCCACTCTGGATTAATGATAAATAAATTGATGAAGATTGTTTACTGCATATACTGACCGCACAATCGCGTTGCAATAAAAACATTACACACCAGTTAATAATTTCAATAACAATCATTTATATTCTAACACGGTTTTTACCAGGCATCACAAAAACATTATTCCTAAATGCCCATCTAGAAATAAACACATTACGCGAAAGCTGCCTGTTAATAACGCGTATCCTGCAATCCAAGCGAATCTAGGATTTTGTCGTTTAATTTACTACGGCTGGCGATACTTATCATGGTCATTTACAAGGCTTGCAACAACAGAATTTGTCGAGGAGGCCGATAGCATCGGGACCAGTTTAAATGCAAGTTCTTCAGAGGTCTAATGATTTTCTCGCCAGGCTTATCGTACAGTGTACAAGGACACCAGGAACGACTGCGGTAAGATTAATGGTTTTATAACAGTTGGAACATAATAATATTTGGATAATTTGTATAGCGCCGTTTTTGTGAAAAATCACCTCAAGGGCGCTGTAAACATCTATGATAAACGCCTGTTTTGGTGGCTAAAAATACAGTAAATAAAAGTTTTAGTTTATCAGCGCAAAAATATATGGGAGGGAGCGCTTCTGTACTACCTGTAATCAGTATTGATGATTTTCGCCAGACTTGGCCAGACCTGGGCGTGGTTAGGACTAGAGCTAGGGTATTTAAACATCCATTCATAGCACATGTTGACATAATATTTTTAACTACTACTTATAACCACTTTTTCACAGTATTGTTTTAAACAAAAATATAGCATATAACCTAAAAAACCGTTGAGTTATGTCCAGTATAGTCGCATAGCAAAACGTGTGGACGGAGTCGCCGCAGACGCGAGAGACGGAGAACATTGTTACATACCCAAAAGCGGTGTGATATTTGGTGAAATTTTTGTTGTCTCTTTCTTTCTCACGGTGTAAAAACCCGGAGAAAGTGATATATCCCAAATTTGTATAGGTTGGGTATAAATAATTAACTCTTTCTCCATATATTGTTACTCCAAGGTTAGTTTATTATATCATCGCCGGATAGCAAAAGGGCTGAAGCGCCATTTTGGGAAGTTTACACCAGAGCACTTAAAGTTTTTTTAAAGTCTTCAGTACCTGGATGGATTTTTGAAAAAAAGTTAACCCGGTTAACTCAATGCTCTCACTGAGTTACCTTAAGCGAAAAAAAGCTAAAAAGTTCCAAAATTGTGTCGCTTGAGTCAAACAGTCTTCCAAATGGTAAATATATTTAAGATGGTTGAAGAGCCACAAAAGTCATCAGAATCCAACAATATTCAGAGCATTCGATGCAGAAAAAAAACTGCACGCATAACTTATTTTTGACCAAAGTGTCGCTTCAGCCCTTTTGCCTTCCCAGCGACGATATGACGTTTTTGATAAACGTAATTAAGAATTTAATGAGAGCATTAACAATTTTAGCAGTCAAATAAATAATAATGTTAATTAACTAACTAACTAACCATCACGCCGTATCCTAGCAGGGGTAGGCAGAGAGGAGAGGCCGCCATACCACTCTGTTTTAGCACACACTTCTTACTTCATTTGCATTCACACATCGTCTCATACATACTTTTCTGTTATTCTGACTCTTGAAATGGCCTTAATTATTTGATTCACTCGATCGTGTCATGTCTTTTATGGCGTCATAAACTTCTTCTACCTCTCATTTTCGCGTCATATATTTTCCTTACACTCCTTTTTTAAGACTAAGTAAAGAACTATGGTATCACCCAATTAAGCACATTTTGTGAAGCTGGAGAAAGTGGGGGAGTAAAAGGAGAAGGGGAGGAGGAAGATTCGGAAGTACTGGACTAGTCAAATCTAATCAATGAATACAGGTTAATTCACTCCGTTTGAATTATAAAAGTACCTTTTTATATTATTTAATAACAACATCTGCACTAAAACCAAGCACTCCCAAACCTTTCTCTTCTCCTTCTCTTCCTCTGCTTTTTACTTCCACTTCTTACACACTCTTCGAACTTTGCCAAAGTGGGTTTGCCATAGTACCACTTCTTGATGCTTAGCTCCTATAATTATATATTTTACTACCGTTGTATTTCAACCGTAGTAAAAAATTGGTCAAAATATTTGTACAGGTCTCTTAACAGGCGTCTTTGGACTGCTCCAAAATAAATACCAACAGGTACTTAAAATAAATAGATTAATAAAATTAAAAAGCATTAGAGCATCGGCATTTAACTCTTCGGGTATTTTTAATAGCTCGCGACTTGTTAACATCTTCAGCAAGAATGATAAGTAAGTACTAATGATTTAATGTGAATTTAATAGCGGACCTCTGTTCTTCTGTTCTTCTGTACCTCTTTACCGCGGACGTTTGCCGTCAATTCGTCTGGAGGGCTTTTAGAACTCTATTATTATAAGGCTATATTTTATACACACGCTGGTAATTATTGGTGTGGATGTCTGTTCATAATACTGTTAAAGGTAATGCAGTAATCAAAACTTCCGATTTAGTCAGTTCAAATAAGAACTTACTTAAGTGGAATTAGAAAACCACCTTTGGATAGAGGAAAGATATTTCAGGTGTTAAAGAAAAATAGAAGGAGAATTTTTGTGATGTCAAAATAAGGAGAGAAGTTTTGATTGTGTAAGGAATTAGAGGGTAAATTTGGAATACGTAGTAGAATGTTCTGTTATTATAGAGAAATAGAGGTGAAACTTTGGTAATGTTGAAAGTTAGGGAGAAACTTCGGACTTGTAAAGGATCAATGTAAAAACTAGGGACGTGTAAAAAAACAAAAAATATGTTTTAAAAATAGAAATATCGGAAAGGTTGAAGAAATTGGGACGTTTTGAACGTGTGTAAAATTAAGTGAACAGTTAAGAAGATTTTATCAACATCTAAAAGAGTAAGATGTAAAACAATGTAATAACATAAACAATGCGACAGAAATAGAAAAGAAAGTTTTGACATAAAATATAAAGAAATGTAAAAATTAAGAATTTCGAAAAATCTTCGGAAATTTAATACACACTTTTTTACTTTCTAGTACAAGCAAAACTACAAATTATTTATCTGTCTATTATATACGGGTACTTAAAAAAAAGTCTAAGTCTTCCAGTGATGCCTTAGACGTTTCGCTGGTTTTCAAACTCCACCTTTTACTAACAATTTAGTATGTTTTTCAAAGAATTTAAAAGATTACAACTTAAAAAATTTATTTACTAGAAACCTTAGACATTTTCCTGACTGGCTATTTAGAATTTACAGATAAATCATTTACAGTATTGCTTGTATTAGAATGCTAGAAAGTAACGTTTAGCGTCATTCTTAAGTGTTGACCCTTAAGGAAGAATTTTCAGATAATCGAAATAATTAAGGAGGAAAATGTGAACATCTAAAAATCTCGGAGATGTGTATACATTTAGTTTGAAGCACAGCTCAGAAGACGGATAGACATTCGTTCTGAAACTTACTCCATGTCAAAGAATTAGGTGAGAAAAGACGAACATGTAAAAGATTTATTGAAAAAAATGGACATGAATGAGGGGAGGAACCTCAAACATATAAAATAAGATAACGTGATGTTGAATAGCGCCACGCTTTGGCAATAACATTAAAGCAAAATTCTCATGGAGAGCAAGGGAGTGGCTGTAACATAAACTGCAGGAAAACATGTTTCCATCCCCTTATAACGGTTTATCAAAACCTATTATATAATAGAGAACTGATAGAAACATAAATTCAAAGGTGACGCCCCGAAAGCTTTTTTGAATAGCTATGAATTTAATTAAATGGACACAAACAGATTTATTTTCTTTGAAAAAAAACGTGTTTTGATAAATATGAGGATCATCCAGAAAGTAAGGTTACAAGGGCTCCTAAGGCCGGGGTATTTTTTTGATTCAAATTTGACACACCTGGCATGAGGGTGGATCTTGACGGTCAGTTTTTTTGGTCCCGCATGTTTTTTGGCCGTTTAGTTCAGTCACAGTAAATTCTTTAGATGGAGAAGTCGTCACACGCTCCCGCCACTATCCATGCGAGATCCGCATGGTCATCCGTTTTTTGACTTTGCAGAACAATACCGCTGAGAATATCCATCGGAAGCTGGTAGAAGTTTATCGTAGTGATGTGATTAGTCGACAACATGTTACGAAGTGGGTTAGGTTGTTCAGAGAAGGCCGTTCTGATACTCACGACGAGGCAAAGAGTGGGAGACCATCGGTAACCTAATCTAACCTTTTTTATTTGGTATCAAACAAAACATATTTTAAAACACTTCTAGGCATTAGATTATGTCTTTATTAAACTGTCAAAATTGTACTTATCAATCGCTTCAATACTCTACACGCTAAAAAACCATTAGTCAAAATACTTATCACTGAGGCCGTCTACAAAGTGATCCGCAAGTCCACAAAAACAACTAAACTGTTAAAATAATTGAGGCACAATATACAAGTGCGAACTTGATACACAGGATGTTCAAAAGAGTTAATAATTTAAAGTCACATCTCTCATGAGATTTTTTTATAGAACTTTAACAGATTAATGTCAAATGATTTATTTATTTTATGGTTCAGAAAATTCACCATTACGGGCTTACTACTAGTATCTAAAAAGCATAGTATATTTTGTATTAAAAGCTCTTTGACAGAGTGATCTAGGCTTTGGATCTGGTCTTGAAAGTCGCGAATAAAAAATCCTTAATTTAATACGCACTTATTCCCAAAGATAATGAACACCGGCTCGTTCCACAATTGCTTCAATTCTGTACTAACAATAATTAACTTATTCCTGTATATTAGAATATAACATATAAACGTACTCTTATTAATTTCTGAGAGAATATAATATTTTCCACCTAGAATAGTACATATAAGTCGTATAGTATCAAAGGCAGAACTAACCAGAATTATTAATCATATTGAAATATTAATGAAAACAGTTTTATTTGTTTTTAGGAGTTATTTAATGTTGAGACATTTTAACGTTATTTGTATATCTGAATCACAATACGAAATTTTTAAATAGCGTGAATGCAATCTTTGCGTTTAATTAAATATAAATGTTTAAAGATTAGAGAGTTCTAAATTGGTATTCTGGATAGTATTTTGCCTTTGATACTATACGACTCATATATAACATTTCCTGGGCATTCTAAAGCTGTCGTTTTACTTCTAAGATACAAGTACCTACCGGATATCTTGGTAAAATATAATTAAATATAATTCCTCGACTTGAAGGAGGAATGTAAGACGGACGTAAAAAGATGACTCGGTGTAAGCTATTTTGCGCCTTGAACACTCAATTGATAAAATACCTACATAGTTAGCAGTTCATTTACTAAACAATTTGCTCTCGTTTAAATGGGGATAATTTTCTTTCAAAAAGGGTGCACAAAATACATTTTTTTTGTTAAATTTTTAGAACTGAATTTTTTTTATATATTATTCAGTTGAATTAAATATAATATTATTATATTGAACTTAATAATAATAATATTAAATTTAATTCAACCGAATTATATATATTTTTTAAGTAAAATTATAACGCACGATTACTCAACCCCATGGTGTAAATAAATTTTGAAAATATATTTTGTTATAAACCATTTTTGAGCAATTGGTTATCAAAGGCGTACTATTTAATGATTCCGCTTGTCTAAAAAACTCTGACCATCTGAATCCCTCTTTTGCCCAAGACTATTATTGTCTATTTTTGGAGACAAAAATACGCATAGCGCAAAAGAAATATTAGAATATTAGAGGTTAGCAAATTATAATACATTGTCAGAACAGATTACTTGTCAAATTAATTCGTAATATAAAGTTTATTGACAAATCGGCATATTGTCAGTTTCCTTTCAAATAAGAACATTTACAATGAAAGCTTTAATTTTTAATGTTAGATTTATACAACACAATTTAGTAATATTTCACCCCAAGTGCGCTTTAAACACTAAGTTGAATATTAATATAATGAAACTAATACAAATCAATCCAAAATATATGTTTAGGACTACAATTGCAAGTTACAATTTATTTATTTTTCCAACGGTAATAATAATGACATTTCAATCTAATTCGATGTATAAATTGCCAAATAAACGATTATGGAAACATGAGTTATTATTGTAGAAGTACAAAACATTTACAAATTGACAAATGTATTCGTGCAAACAGCCAAAAGAGGAGCTCACAAACGATCGAACTTTGGTTTTATAAATTCGCATATTTGTTTTCATAACATCTACAGAAGCGATGCCACCAATCGCACTGAAAAGTTTTTAGATCTACCCTTTAACGGCCAACACTACCCAAAATGTCTATTCCAATTCCGTCCCCATAGGCTGATGGGCCTAAAATCTCACGTACAGCATCTCTAATAAATGACAGATCAACTTGCGTAATATTCAACACCAGAATCCACTAGGCTCACCCGTACGGAGCGACAGGTTTTTGCTGCGCATGTACAGTTGTTTTCAACTGGAAACCAGTAAATAACGTGTTATTTTTTTATATTGCTGACTCCTGTTTTAACGGCCCATATTAAAAAAAACAGCAAAAATATATTAGCGAGATAAGGCTAGAGGGAATGTGCGAGAAGACCAATAAGTTGAAGAGGAAAGATAAGATGTAAAAGCCGTCTCAATTAACATTTCAGTTCTAAACTGCGGTCTGTAACCATTATGAAATAGATTATATCCGTATATATATATAAAGGTGAACATAAACTCAAACACAGAATATTTTTTTGATAGTTAGAATTTATCAATTTACAAAAAGGCTTACTGTTGAACTGAGCTGTCATAAAGTGCTTACTTTTTTTACATTTACGATCAATATTCAGCATAGTCTTGCAAATTAACATGAATAGATTCACGTTTGACCAATGCTACCAACTATCCAATTTTCTTTGGAACTCGTTCGTCGATCTAAACGAGGCAGTAATATCAGTAAACGGAAGTGTGGAAGAAGATTCAAATGTATCGATTGGTCGGCGGTCGTAACGAATAGGACTCTGCCGCCCTCTTTCGAAAGCTTTAAAGAAAAAATCCAGCCGGTGCAAAAAGCTTGGCCTACATCTGTATAAAATCCAGCCGGTGCAAAAAGCTTGGCCTACATCTGTATAAAATCCAGCCAGTGCCAAAAGCTTGGCCTACATCTGTATAAAATCCAGCCAGTGCCAAAAGCTTGGCCTACATCTGTATAAAATCCAGCCAGTGCCAAAAGCTTGGCCTACATCTGTATAAAATCCAGCCAGTGCCAAAAGCTTGGCCTACATCTGTATAAAATCCAGCCAGTGCCAAAAGCTTGGCCTACATCTGTATAAAATCCAGCCAGTGCCAAAAGATTGGCCTACATCTGTATAAAATCCAGCCGGTGCAAGAATATAAGCTACGAAACCATCATACGCGTCATTCCGATAAATGTTTTATCGGAAAAATATGTTCAGCAGTGAGCCAAAATTTTAGCTTAATAGATTTGTTAATAAGCAAAATTGATGTAAATGGAGCGACATCAATCTAGAAAATACTCTGCAGACTCTGACACATCCAGAAAAACCTACAAACGAAAACCCATATAAAATTATAAAAACATAGTTTGATGTATTTAAAACCTCCCGATTTGGGAGCAAAGGCGTGAAAAACTACGCTAAAGAGAAAAAGGTTCGAAGAAAAATGAAGAAAAAAGTTAAATTTTAGAATTCCTAATCATTGGTTTATATACATCCTGTATACAAAGCAAAAATTACTGTTTATTATTTGGGTCATCTTTAAACATGACACGCTTTTATTATAGAAGTTATAAAATCTATAATTGAGCTATTAAATAAGGTTTATCTTAGACGTATTTCAGTAGATTGAGTTGTTAATTTTACATTAAAGAAAGTTTCAAGGATAAAAAAACTCGCAAAGTAAAGTATCGCATGGCTTTTAAATACTATGATCAAAAGAATCACCCAGGTTTTTCGTCCCTCGATAGAAGATAACGTGGTATCGGTACGAGTGTGACAATTTCAAAATAAACTGCTGAGAAAATTTTCAAATTACAATAATTATATTTTTTAAATCAGACAAATGATAAAGTACCTACCTATAGTATATTTTACAAGCTGGCTAAGTCAATGTTAAAATTAAAGAATTATTAATATTTTTTAAATATTTTTTTCTGAAAACCAAATTTTTTATTAAAATATTTATATTTTTATAACTTTTCAGGTGCGTATATGATACCACTTAAATTTCCTTGGCAAAAACAAGCCTTTAATACATTCTTGAATCTTCAAGAGATTGGAATTTTTTGACTCTTCCGTGATTTTTGACTATCTAGAAAATAAGATAATAAAATAGAATGGTATGATGTGAAATATGAACTAGAGTGGATTAAAGAACTTAATATTTTTGGATTTTGTAGAAAAATAATCTCAGTTTTTATTTCGGCAAGTCAAGTGACATACTGTGATTTATAATAATAATTAACATACTCGTATAGCAACAAAATAGGTTTTTTTTCACTAAACTTATTTATTATTTGTGATTATTAATCTACGTGTGTATTGAATAATCTTTGTACTTCCATCACCAACCGAAGAACTGATTCAGATCCGTGAACTTTAAAATACAATAGAATTACTTTTATCGATTAAAAAGAGAGTTAATTTTTAGGTTTTTTAATTTTATTTAAACAATAATTATTTTTGTTTTAATTTTTTTTTTAAATAATTCTTAGTTAAAAGCTCTGCGATGTAATTATTTTTACGCGTGACAGCTGTTTCGCCTTCTGAGGGCATTATAAAAAAAAACTAAAAATTAAAATAGAGTTCTACAAAATAAACTTTAAAACCATAAATAAAGAGAGTTAACTTTGAATGCCTCAAACGAGCAAATAATAAAGTTTACTTGAAACTTTCTCCGTTAGTAAAACCACAATTTATTGTTAATTTAATGTTGTTTCTTTTTCAACTTTAACCACTACCTTAAAATACATAATTTTCTTAGTACTTACTTTACAATTATTTCATATTCTGCATTTTCTATTGCGACCATAAAAACTGAACACCATGGCAAGTTATGCAGGTTGTAAAAAGCTTATATTTGTGTATCACGCTTTCACGGTTTACAGTCGTGAACCAGTTTCCTCATAACAATAAATAGATCAGTTTGTATTCCCTTCCTACATACTGACACGCTATTTCTTCATACCGTAAATTGTGTATATTAGAACCACTAATTGTGGTCAAGACGCGGTTCAATAAAATCAAGAGTATGAGCTATGTGTAGTAAAAATAATACCACATAACGATATAGCCATAATAATTATTATTCAATTACTAATAATATAAAAAAATGGGTGGATTTGGTTATTTCGAAACGTTGTCAAATAAATAGAATATTTGATTCGTAAGCTCTGAAAGATAATGGATTTATTGTGATGACTTATGAATATTTGATGACCTGTGGCTCCAAAGATCCCAAAGTCAAAACCCGATCGTGGTAAAAACATTAATTAAATGTAAGTGGTTTTTTTAATTAGAATATAAATTAGATAATAAGTGAGTGACTTGCTTCTCAAATCCACAAAAACAATAATGATTTTAAAAAACGTAATAATGAAGTCGTAAAAGTTCAATGCTAACTTGGTTTATTAATTCATTTATTTTTCAAATTAATACATGCATGTCTTCGAAAAAGATTTTTAGTAGTTTATGTAAATTTAAGAAAACTTACATCTACCGGTCGATAGCTGAGTGGACAATCGCGTCGAATTCCCACCCGGGCGTCGTGAGTTCAACACCTCTGCTATCTAAGTCTTCTACCATTGCACAGGCAAAATTTTCGAATCGACGCAAATTACTGATTTATTCAAATATTATATGTTACACCCACAAAGGTTCTATCTGTCAAAACCAGTGAATCCATTTAATTGGTAATTTTGGGAATTTTGAGTGGCCGGTTGAAACATATGGGGAAGACAAAGATTAGAAAGTACCTGGGTATTCAGGATTAGTCAAAAAACGACAAATTTCCGATTCTGAATAGTGGCCTTTCACCGAAGTTCTATAAATTGAACTTTAATTACACTTTGATAGGTTTTGAACCCGCGAACTATGGTTGGGTCAATATTCTTAGCGTATTTCCTAGGTGGTCGTCAATTGAAACGATATATACAATTATGTTTGAACTGCGAAACGAAATCATTGATGTGGTATCAGATCAAGGTGGCAGATACGCAGGTACAAAGGATAGCACCGGACACCGCCAGTCATAAATTTTCCCCTGCGGTAACGTGTTTGACGTATAACGAATCCACATAGAGATGAAATAACAACAAAGACATTCGGAATTCGCTTCTTGTCAGTATGCAAGGGCATGGCAAAGAAGTGTTAAATCAGCGGAGGAAAGACCAAAGTAGACTGAAGACAGCAGAAAGTAGATTTCTAAGGCGTGTGTGTGTAAAAATCTTGTACGACTATTACGCGTGAGGAGATCTGAAAAATATACATGTCTAATATGAGTATAACGATTAATAATATTAGATCAAACACTTGTTGATTTGACAATAAATGTCTGTTAGTGGATTCTTACTATAAAGAGCCTACTGTTGATTTGAAGAAGTACTATAATATAAATAAGATATAAGTTATGTGCATTCCATGGTAGGTGGTTTTTTCACTAGTTGACTGATCACAAGAATACCCACGCACTGGATTTGCCTATGTGGGATTTTCTGTTATGTCTACATTACGTTTTCTTAATTTGTTATTTCTTTTTTAATGATTTATAATATGTTTTTTTCTTTTACTTAATGTTCTTATTTATGTAATCTTTTATTTTTTTATTTTTTTCAAAAATGTATGTAAAAATATATACTCGTATACTTCGCTTCATGATGGAAAAATAAGTCGGAAACGCATTGGGATGCGTGGCACTATCATGTGAAATATGTATTTTTTGTGCAATAACCGAATAATAAAAGATCATGCATGAAAATATTTGTTAATATCGAAGTACTTAAAGAGTACGTGGCTATCACAGGAAAGTATGCCGTTTTGTTTCAAGTAAGTTGATCATGATATAAATTACCGAGAACTGTAATAAAAAACTGTTTTAAAAGATAACCTCTCTCTCTCATTTTCAAGTAACAGCAAGTAATTTTTTGTTTGTTTAAAAACACTAATTCTTCAACACAGCGAAGGAAAAAGCATTAACGTACTTACTAAATACGTTTCATAAATGACTGCCTACCTTCAAATGTTCTTCCTGGAAGTTCAAAGTGATTTCGTGATCAAAGTCACCTCCTTTTACATGTAGAAAATTATTGATAATTGGTCACGAGGATAATAAAAAATATTGTAGTACCTACTCTAAAATATATCAAGTTAAGTTACCCAAGATCAAGTTAATAAAAAAAAAGTTTTTAGCAACAGTTAAAATGGGTTCCTAGGAAAAGTAGACAATTTCAAGAATACATTTTTTGTACAAGATTGCAATTTTACAACATTTTTACACATGCCTAGTGTTGTTCGTATTGTTCCTGGTATTCACGAGGATATCAATTTTTCAAAACAAAATATTTTCTGTTTGTATTTTTATACTGAGAAAAATTGGTAAAGACTACCGCTAACTTCTCCCCTTTAGATTACGGAGTATAAAAACAGTATTCATTTTAAATGTAGATATTAAATTGAATGCCTAATTAAACTTTAGATGTTATAAATATATGGTCAAATAAATATATTATCTGCACCTGCAAAACTTGATTGTTCCGAAAAATTGGTTGCAGTACATACTGTATTTTATTAGAAACCCTGATATATATAATTATCCAGTAATCTCGATAAAGCTCAATATAAAATGCTAATATTGTATGCCAAACACCCATTAGAATATTTATCTGAACATTAAAGCGGATAGTGAATTGCCTACCACCTTTTGAACAATTTACGACCAACTATTTAGCCTGAATTTAAAAGGAAGCAGAGCACTACAATATTTTCCCTTAAGTGCTTTTTCCATAACTACTTATCATGTCGTATTGCATTTTCTAATGTAAAGGTATCTGATTACCGAAAAGTAGCTGCATTTTCGTAGCATCTCTACAAAATTAATGCTTTTACCTTGGCTTTTACACCCCTATTTTGTAGGTTTTTTTTTTCTTTTCACGCGTAAATACTACACGCACTGATTTTTACATTTTTATTTAGTGCTTTTTTAAATTATTAAATATATGAAAATCCTCACTTTGAATTGTCACCAAAACAACAACCAACAATAACCAAACATCAACACACATTTATCCTAATTCTGATAGATCAAATAAGTTTTAAAAATAAAACGGAAAAATGTGTTTATAACCACTTTATTATTTAATATTATGTCTACCGGTTTCGGAAGAACCCTTCCATCAACAGGACAATATTAAAATGTTAATATTGTCCTGATGATGGAAGGGTACTTCCGAAACCGGTAGACATAATATTGAATAATAAAGTGGTTATAAACAAAGTATATCTGTTTTATTTATAAATATGGCAAACCAAAAGTAAATTTGTTTTACGAATATCAAATAGGTTTTATTTAAAAATGTTTTGAATTGACGTATTCCTATTACGAATTGACTTTCTAATTAGTTTTAGGTCAGTGTGATAAACTTTGCCATCCAAAATGTCATCAAATAATATTTGAAAATTAGGGCCTTGGCCTCGGGGACATTTTTGGTGTTTTATGAAGCAATCTCACAAGGAGTGTGTTATTCCTCTCGATGTTCTAGGATATTCAGATAGTACATCACCTCAATACAACCAGCAATTAAAATATGTTTCGTTGTTGTTGTGTTGTTGTCATTCGATCATTTGACGTTTTGACAATAATTTCTCCCTCATTTTTTGTTCGTTTAGTTTTCTGCCATCATATAGTAATCAATTATGTAAAACCTTTCGTATTATAAAAACACGTTTCAATTTCCAATTAGTCAAAAATATTTTCTAGATGATAAGAAAAATTAAATCAAATTTAAACCGATCTGCGTATGTAGTCCATTATAAATTTATTATTTACATTGCGGTAGAAATTCATGATTATGTATGTAAAGCGAAGGAGCTTGTTGAGTTTAGTATCTAAGATCAGATTTCCGTAATACGAGTGTTATATCCATTTCCACCATTAAACCTCGTGTTTAGTGCAAGATTTCTGACGCAACACGATACATATCAAACCGCAAAACGATTTGTAAATGCAGTTATTTTGAACAAGCTTGTATGTCATTTAGCGTAAATCATTACTTGGGAGTTACAAAATAAACCTATATATTGTACAGTATTAAATGTAACTAACATTCTAGTGATGGATATATAATATCAAATGGAGAATTTCATTATAATATTTTGTATATCCAATTGTTATACAAAGTCAGTTGTTTGCTCAAAGATATTTTAATAATAATGATATTTAGATAATTTGTAAAACGACGTTTTTGTGAAAAATCACCTCAAGGGCGCTGTACAAATCTAAATTTCTAGGCTCTATCTTATTACTAACTTTGTATATTATAATCTATGGCATATTTCAAAAAAAAAAGTATTATGTACAGAGATAATATACAAAAACATACTTATCTTCAGATAAATACCATTTAAAAAAAAATTATAAACTTGAAAGATTCAGTTCTGCACTCAGTGAACATGATATTGGCAAGATGACAGTTGGTATTTGATTAAATAATTGATATTTTTTATTGTTCTAATTTAGGCCAAGAGAGAAAATTTAATAATGGGCTTTCTGAATTTGTAGTACGTACAGAGATTTGATTAAAATTAATAAATCTAAAAGTGATTCGTCGCTCGATAAGAAACGCGGTGAAAAAGTGCCACTGACACAACCAATTATTGAACTACTCGCATATTAAATTATATCTGTTCAGTATAAATAGACTTCCACACAGCATCCCCAAAGATGGCATAGATCCCGAGGGAAATTATTCCCCTAGAGACCTTTTATGTAGAGTTAATAAAAAAAATTATAAAAATAAATAATAAAAATAAAAAATGTCGTTCGATACTATACTATACTCTAGAAAACCACTTTTTTATAGAAAACATCAATATAAACGCTCGGAGAAATTTGCTTTAGTATCCGACTTTTCCTGACTTTCAACATATTGTTATGGAATGTGTATTGATTGGAAAAAAAAATTATTTTTTAATAAAATTTTAAAAAAATTTTTTTTTTTTAATTAAATTTTATTTAATTTCTTTTCTTTTTTTTTAGTGGTAAAGTTGAAGAAAAAATATGACGTCTCATATTTGTTTATATAAATAAATACATATATTTCAAAGCTCAGTAGCTCATGACGTTCAAAAATGAAAAAAATATTTCGAAAAATTTTGGGCGAACCCGAGTAATAAACAAAAACATACTAAAGAAATAAAAATTATGTAGAAGAGGATTTAAATTGAAACCATTCCATTAATTCGATTGAATGTTGCAGAAAGCATCCAACCTAAAAAAGATGAAACCAAGAAAAGGGCGTTTGAAAATATGACGATACAAAAGCATTAGTATGCGTAATTGGCATTTGTTAAGTGAATATCAGTGTTTTTTTCTTCATGTTAATTTATAATCCATCAATGTTGTTATTTAAAAAAAGTGTATTTCCTAAGTTACCATTCATTTCAATGTTTTTTAACTTCAATTAAAGTCAAATATCTACAATACGGGTTAGTAAAAAAATGAATTACCAAAAATCTATTGCATATTTTCAGCAAATAAAAATATATAATTTATCTATAGGAAAACTCGATTATAGCATAATGTGGGTTGGACGTTTTCTGTATAACAACGTTTAATTTAGGCTAAGCACCGACCGGTTTCCGCAAATAATGTCAATCGTGTACCAACCGAGAAATGAATTTATCATCGTTTTAAAGAGGCATGTTATTAGGACATCGATCTTCATTAATTCTACCGTGATTAATCATTACGATTTCAATTATATTCCTATGAATATAATTAACTTGGTCATTTACCGTGTTGAACCGTATTTACCGCCCACGCGCATTTTTCTTGCCTAATTAAAACGTTTTCTCAAGAAAGGGACGCTTAGATGGTTTAGGCATGTAGAGCGAATGGACGAAGAAAAGACTGTGAATAGAATATACAACGCGAAAGTGAACGGAAGAAGAAGTCGGGGACGCCCGAGAGAGACATGGCACGATCGAGTGAATCAAATACTTAAGTCGGCCCATGTGAAGAGTCAGAATAACAAAAGAGTATGTATGATTTTGAATGAAGCAAGGAGTGTGTGCCAAGACAGAGTTGTAAGGTGGTCCGTCCTCTCTGCCTACCCCTGCGGGGAAACAGCGTGATGGTTAGTTGGTTAGTTAGTTAGCCTCAGTTGATCACGTATCAAAACATGCCCATAAAAAAATGTAGTAGTATCTGAAAAATATCTATTACGTTTTAAGATTTCTTTTAAAATAATTTAAAAAATACAGTTATTCAACAATTAAAAAAATGAACGATAGTGGTGCAGTAGAAATGAATGTAGATAAACATAATAATTAATCTAGTACAACAAATATGTTTATTCTATCTTGCTTTTGTTAAGTGTGGTACCTGCAATACACGATCTGCCTTAGAAATTCAATACAGAAAAAAAAATATTTTTTCAAATTATATGTATTTAACTTTAATACACAAACTTATCAAAACAGTAATAAAGACAAAACCAAATTAAGTAACGTATTAAATGTTTTTTATTGTAATAAGCATAAAGTTGGTATTGATTGCTTTCATGTTATAGAACTGAAGTTACTAAAGTGCTAATGCTGTCAACCTTTATTAACAGTTTTTTTAGTTACTAATTAATAATAGCGCCGATTTTTTTTTAAATTACCTCAAGGGCGCTTAATCAGAACGTTTTAATTAAAATATAAATATATTTATTTTTTTACTTCACAAGATTCTCAACTGCCCTAAGCCAATGGGCATCCTGAAAGTTTGTTGTGATGTGGGGTCAAAATAAGTTGAAAGAGAAGGAGATGAGGAAGAGGGAGCACGTACCTGGCTATTCATATTCGGTTGAATTAATTTCAAGCAACAACGATTCGATTCCGAATGGTGGTCTTTTACCAGGGCTATTTTGAGGAGAAGTGAAGGAGGATAATAAAAAGGGAAGAGGACGATTGGAAAGTATATACCTATTTGGAGTGTTCTAAAGATGCCTGCTGCAAAGTGAAACCGGTCGGGAAAAAATAATTTTCTCAAATAAGTTGAAAGGTTTTTTTTAAATAATTTCATATTAAAATGGAATTCTGCTGTGAATTATCGATTCCAATCAAAATCAAGAATCTAAAACCAATTCAAACGTATTAGATTTTGTTTTACGAATATTTTACTATTTATATGTGAATTTTAAAACATACTGTATTTTGTTTTGTTTTATTAAATGTGAAATGACCAATCGATTTTTTTCCCATGCCCGGTTTTAAACTGTCTGGGTCCTGGGCAAAGGAGCTTACCGCTCTTCGACGGAGGTCGTCAAACGTAACCTGACTCACCTCAAAACAAAATCATTAACCTGTTTGCACCATGTCTTTCTGAAGTGTTCTTTCTTTCTATGTAAATTCGTGTTAATTATATGCCATTTATTGTCAATTACATGTAATCTTTAGTTGAGAAATTCAACGAAAACATCCACCAAATTCTCTAAAAAACTGTTTATGGAATTTACGAAAAATCAATTTTAAAAATATAAGTTTCATAATCATGCGCACAAATGATAAATTGTTATTGACAAATAATTATGAAATTAACAAAATATCAAATCGGTCTGTGTTGACCGAATGCATTCTCGTGTCATAGGAACTCACGCCACTAGCAATACCAACATTAGTGACGACTGATTTGGATACGTGTGATGCTACACTAAAAAAAAAAAATACTAATTAAAGTTAGATGGTAAAGGTTGATTGAAAAAACTGAATTTTTTCGTTGCAAAATTAAATAATTTCTTTATCTATATATTTATGCTTAAAAGTTCAGTAATATATGAGTCCAGGAGAAATAATTGAGGATTTATTTGTTTTGTAGCACTCGCACAGTGATAGTCTTCTACTTGTGCGAAGTACCTTTGCATAGAAACCTCCTGCGTGTGGGTAGAGGGAGATAATATCTAGAATTATATCCGATGATCCTTGGAAGGACGTTTACCGTTACATTACCTGCTCAGATATAATATTACAATGAATGGACACCACCTTCTAGTAGGTTCGGTTCCAATTGAAATGTCTTATTGGAATATAGATGACTAAATCCTTTTTCACGAGAGGAGTTTTTTTAACCGTTTTTTTCTAATAATTACACTGATTTAATGTGGTATTTATCTAACGGGAGTGATGAGAGCGATTTTCTACAGTTTGGTACTAAAACTGGTCTAGAACCAGTTAGATAACTACAGCTACGACGTTCATCATTATGTATATTTCATTTTGATTGACGGGTCAAATTTTATTTGAAGGAACACAATATATTCACAAAAAGTATGTACATTGACGTAGTGGATAGCCTTGTAAAATAAAACATTTCTCATTTCATCTTTACCTAGCATCTTTCGTTAGGATTTGTTTTACGCCAAAACTTATAGATATTTTTGACGTCGACTGAGTTTCACTTAAAATAAAGTATCAGCTAGTGTAAATACACAAAACAATTGTATAAAGAGTCACAAAGTCGAGTAAAAAAGCACAAATAACAAGATAAAATCTGTTTTCACTAATAATGTAAAAGTAGTTAAAATTGTGGAATACAAAATCTAATTGTAATCATGAAAAGATCGGAATAGGTCGTCTATTTAACTATCGGCTTAAAGGTTTATTGAAAAGTGCTAGAAGACGCCAAATTACATTTCAACTGTTGCAAAAAACAAACATATGACAACAAGTAGTGTTGCTAAAATACATTATAAGTAAGTACTTTATTAGGTAGGAAGGGATTTGAAAAGGTTCTTTAATGAATTTAATAATTTCAATTCACACCAATTCCAAATTTAAAAACTTCACAATCGTACGGTCGTACGTACTCACAAAATTAATTATTTATAATTAATTTTCTCTTACACCAGTTGATGTGTTATTTTGCGTGTTTTGTGAATTATCTGATTTAATTCTGTGTGTCTCTTGCACTAGTCGTTTTGTATGCCTCTTTTTGTACAAATTGATATCATTTTTTGTCTTGTACACCAGTTAATAAGTCATTTCGTTTATCTCTTGCACCTAAAACCGATATTACTCTATATTTGCAGCTAATGTTTTTATCTCGGCAGGCCAAGTTACATCCCGTGGTTTTTCCACGGGTAACAAACAACTGGTTATAAAATAAAATGTTTACATCTGTGTAATCGTATGGTGATAAAATGAAAAATTCGTTCGGAGAATCGCGTCAACGATCACTTAACTGGAAGCGGGGAACACTGTCGACAAGAACCTCCGCAGAATAATTTATCTCACTTCGCTTTATCTCCGGCTCGATCTCAACGTGGTTCTCTCCCTTACCTCATCTGCGGCGGCCTGTTGGCGGCTGAAGCAGGTCCTGAGCAGGACCAGAATATCTGTGAATCAAACTTCCCACACGATAAAGCTTAGCTGTATTTCTGCGAGTACAAGTCCGACACTCAATAAATGAAAGATACCCATTATGTAATGGAATGTATCAATTATGATTATCTTCTTTGTAACCTTGATTTATTGAGATTGTCTGAACGGAGAATAATTACCGACTTGACTTGCTTATATAAAATTGTAAATTCAATGATTGACAGCTCTCAACTTTTATACTTTATTACATTTCATGTTCCTGGCAGGACGGTAACAAGGCAGTATCTGCCATATTTTTGTAACAATTCTGCTCAACCTCACAATTTAACACCCCTATGCGACGAATTCAACATCTGGGAAACAAATACTCCGATGACGTTGATATATTTAGCACGTCAATACCACACTACAAGTATACCTTAGTACAGTTTTTTTCATCTAGTGGAGCAAAACTAATTGTTGAAACTATTTGACCATGGACCTGTCATTCAATATTATTGAGTGGTATATACTCTAACTATAGCCCTGGTGAAAGACCACCATTCAGAATCGAAATGTTGATTGAAATGGCTTTAGTCGTGTTTTGTAACCAGATCTGAATAGCCAGATACTTCCCGACCTTCCTCTTCTCATCTCATTTCGTCCCCCAATGACGGTATGTCATGAAGCTGAGGCCCCACTGGCTACTGACGGTTAAGGGTACTTGGGACTTTTCACTAAGTATAATATATACGAGTATATTTTTTAAAAGTATTAAATACTAGTATAAAAGTGATACAATTTCCTCGCACATAAAAATAGCAGCAGTTGTATTTGCTTTAAATATGCAAATTTTTAATCAAGGACCGGTTAGTAGCTGAGTGTACAAAGCGTCGGATTCACATCCGGGCGTCGTGGATTCAAATCCTCTGCTAGCTAAGTCCTCCATCATTGCACAAGCAACCTCTTCCGCTTATTATGATGGCAGTAGGAGTTTTTCAAATATTGTCAGGTTCTTGGTAACCCGGGAATGTTTGTCTTTCTTTAAAATATGTATTAAAAATTGTTGTTATTACATGTGACTTAGATTCGTGGGATGGTGGCTTCAATACCGGTCTCAGCGCATTAAAATATTGATCATTTTAATCAAACTTTTATCAAGGAATGGCGGTGTTTGAACGATACCTACTTACAGAGTTTATCGCTAATATATACAAACTAGTTGTTACCAGTGTGAAATAATATAACAGAACGTAACTTGACTTGCTAAAAAATATATATTTGTTGCTTTAATACACCCATTTCAAATGTAGAAAAATGTTTTCTAAAACACATTATAGGAAGATGAGAAAATAAAAAGATTATTTTGTAAATTTGGTAGTCTGAAATTTGAAAAGTTCACACTTGTACGTACTCACAAAGGAAAATGTTAAGAGTTAATCTGTTAATGTTTTATATTGTAATTACAATATTTGAATCTGTACTGCAAATATATAAGTTAGCCTCTCAGAAGTTGGGCGTGTTGTACAGGGCCCGCAGATACTTCAATAGTACACAACTGCTGACCTTGTACAAATCGCAAGTACGCCCCACTGTTGAATTTGGTAGCCACCTCTGGTCTGGAGCCCCTAAATACCTGAAAAACCCCTTGACTCTGTGCAGAACGGGCGGCCCGTTTGATAGATTCTCCTATCTTAACAAACGGATTGCAAACTTTGAGCACAGACGTCAGGTGGAATGCTGTCCTTGTTCTACAGGTATTTCAATGGAAGATGCTCCGAGGAACTTGCGTCATTGATCCCTTCGGCACCGGTGCATAGTCGGGAAACTCGCCAAACGCGCGCCCAACATTTGTACACGGTTGACATTCAATACATGAGAACGGGTCGCTTTTACGACTCGTTCTTATGTTCAACAGCTCATGGAACGATTTGCCGGCCTCTGTTTTTCCTCCTCCTTCAACATGGGCCTCTTCAAGACCCAAGTTCACTCCTTCCTTTCCTCAAATAAACCCTCCACACAGCATCCCCAAAGATGACATAGGCCCTGAGGGAAATTGTTTTCCTCAAGGCCTCCTGTGTGGAGTTATTGTAAAAAAAAAAAAAATATTGTTTTTTTTTTATTGCACACCAAAAATTGAGAAAAAAACAGAGAATTTATATTCTGTTATACCTGCACGTTTAGTTAATTTACAGCTGCCGAAAGGAAAAATGATAAATAAGTCATAACAGCAGAAAGCATCCAACCCCAAAAAGATAAAACCGAGAAAAAAGCGTTTGAAAATATGACCATACAAAAGCATTAATATGCGTAATCGGCATTTGAAGAGTGAATATTAGTGTTTTTTCTTTGTGAGTATTATTATAACATAAATAGAAAATTAATACCCTTTGATGTTTTTATTTAAAAAAATGTATTTCCTAAAATACCCAACATTTTAATTTTTTGAAACTTCATTTTAAGTCAAATGTCTACAATGTGCGTTAGTAAAAAATTGAATTACCAAAAATCTGTTGCATTTAGAGCTTGAATTTTTTCAACAGATAGAAATCTCGTATTTATCTATAGAAAAACATGTAAAACTCAATTCTTGCAAATTGTGGGTTGGACGCTTTCTACATAACTACGTCCAATTATTGTTCCTTGCAACCTTAAGTAGGGTATCATATTAAAAATCGTTTAGTAAAGATGCATGCTTAGTTATCTCTTCAAGGGGTCTGAATATTTTTCATGAAACAGGTGCGAGAAACTTTCATTAATTAATATCTCTAGACAATAATTATTTAATCGCTTTCTTGACTCGCGTATTCGACTTTTTGGAAAACACTTCCGTATCTTCTTGTCTGTAATAAAGGTCATATTATCGGTCGATCTTTCGAACGGGTGTTGTTGAACGATTTCAAAGTATTTTTGAAGGTTTATTTTTACAAGCTGTAATGTGTAATGTTATTTTTAAGGACTTCTTAACATCGTTATGTCCCATATCAGCTATCTTGAATTTACACGACTTCATTTTACTGCTGTGTTGATTTTTTTTAAATTTGTTTTGATTTTGCATACATACTTAAATGCGTTTTAATTGGAGTTTTATCGCCTGGTACTGTTGGGTTATTTTTGGAAACTTAATTACCATTTGCAGAAATTGCTAATTAGTTTTGTGATGCTTCTTTCGATTAATTCAGAATGTAGCCGCCGTTCTTGTGTCCATAATTTATAGCTTAACAATTAATAATATTTTATTTGAGTGCAATTACTTTTTGTTTTAATATTATTTGTGAATTAAAATAATTAATCACTTTGTATGAAACCCTTAATTGAACGCGTATACATCATATAAACAATATGATTTTCCCGACGCGAAATAAAAGCGTTACTTTCCGTATTCGTGTAAATTATTATACTCTATCAAAGCAGAAATACAAAACAAAAATAGTTAACTGTAAACGATAAACTATACTAATTGTAGGTTGTGGAAAGATTATGGAATGAAGGAAAAATGGGAAACCATTCACTCACCAATGTAGTTGAAATTGAAAGTTCTTGAAGTCTTCTCACACCATTGTATTATGAACGGAAACGAATACACTACACTTATTTATTATTATTAATTCACAACACCACATTTATTTTACATTATTTGGAGATCAAAACAGAAAACCGACGGACAAGTGAAACGAACGAGCTAAAACGTTTTTTCATAGCGAAACTCTTCTGTTTTGATTGTCAATTGTTTCGAAGACGGTGTGGTTAAATACAGATATCAAATAACAAAATGGTTGGATAGGTAGGGAACTTGGGTGAAAAACATCAAGGTAAGAACCTAACAAATTATCACTTTGAAATCCAACACCATACGCTATTTTATTTTTCTTTTTTTTTACAAAGACATTTATTCCCAGGTTACAATAACCTGACAATATTCTAATTCCTCTTACTACCATCATAAAACACGGAAAATGTTGCTTATACAATAATGGAGGACTTAGCTAGCAGAAGATTGAGACCGCGACAGCTGGGTGGAAACCTGACACTTTGGATCGCTCCGCCAACTAACCGATATCCATAAGGTTAGTGATACGCGATAAGATTTAAAATATCTCACCACGCCAACCGCCTGTCTTGAATCATGCAAAAAATGATGCCAAAAAATGAGTTACTTTTTATTCCGTGGAGCTTATGCCCAAACTTTGAAATATTATCCTATCAGATTTTAAAGAAATAAATTGGACATTAAAACGAATTAGAAAAACTCTCTGAAAGTAGGGAGTATGAAAAAGCATTTATACAGCTATAATTATTTCTTTTATTCTAGCCTTTTAAAAAAATGTTTAAAGAATTGTATGGCCATTGTTGGATTTCAAGGTTTCATTTGTAATATTTAAATTCTACTATATTAATAAACTAGCGTACGACGTACATGGTTCGCGTAACCGTCGAGTGGGGCGGTAAAGTCTGCACAAATATCGGCTACGCCAGTCGCCAGTAGCGATTAGATATCAACAGTAATTGCCAGTAGTTCACAAGGTGCATGTCACGCGGAAATTGAGACATTCCGCATTTATGAATAGCAGAGATTGAAACAAGAAATGCTTGCAAGGCCTAGCATAAACAACCCGCGGAAGCAGGTTTTTTCTCCCTAGTATATGTAGGAACAACCGTTCTTTTTTAACCAATTCTTTTTTAGGGTACAATAGGTTTTTTGGAAGAATGGTCTCTTTGACGAAGAACCGGTTCCATAGTTTTATTTTTTTGTTGATTTGCTAGTACTTTTAGATTTCAAATTTCTACCGACTAGCACTTTTTTGGGGGGGAGGAACTTTTGTCAATTTGCTAGTACTTTTTTATTTAAATATAAAAATCCCTTTTTTTATAATTTAATTGAATTAAATTTAATATTATTATTATTGAGTTCTGCTATTTTCAGTTTTTATTTTTAGTGACAGCTGTTTCGGCGTTTAAGGCCATTGTCAAACTGTTTGACAATGGCCTTAAATGCCGAAACAGCTGTCACTAAAAATAAACTGAAAATAGCAGAACTCAATAATAATAATATTAAATTTAATTCAATTAAATTATACAAAAATTAAAATGGAGTTCTACAAATTGAACACAAAAACTATAAATATATAAAAAAATCTCCTTCGTGGAACTTTTCTGCAACCAGGAACCAGTTCCTAAAAGAACTGGATAAACAACCGGTCCCTCGCCAGTCACCGGTAACTGGAACCGCAGGTACACCCAATTTCCGATATCAACCATCCCTAAGCGCCAGATATTTACGTTACCAGGCTATCGATACGCCTTTGATAGTAAATCCATTAAAATTAATTAATACAACTAGGTACGAATTAGGCCTTCTTAACCGCAATAAATCATTTCTTATGGAAACACATAATAACTACGTATCTTGTAGTTTAACAAATCAATAATGAACATTGCTTCTTAAGTGGGTGATTATCGAAAGTTGTATAATACATTGATTAAAACATGGAGTTAATAACACCATGGATATTCAAACCAGATAATATGATTTTTTTGTAGAACAAAAAAAAAGTAGTGTAAAGTAATAAAATTCAGGCGTTGGGCTTTTACGGACAAAAAGTAGTAGATACTCTCAGTATCGCCCTAGTGAAAGACCAGAATCAGAATTCAGAATTCAGAATTGAAACGTTGGTTGAAATGGCTTTAGCCGTGTTTGGTGATCGGTGAAAGAGTTCCGACTGCCAGGAGCCAGTGGGACTATGGCATTCTCAATTGAGGTATGTTGTGAGGCTGAATAGAGAAGATATAGGAAGGAGATGGGGACGAGGAAGATTGGGAAACATCTGGCTATTCAGATCTGATCACCAAACACAGTTATTGCCATTTCAAGCAACGTTCTAATTGTGAATACTGATCTTTCTCCAGGGTGACAATGAGAGTATCTACCACACCGGAGTGTCCATTGCAATAAATAAAAATCATGATTTAAATAACATTTGACGATGTTACAAAAACATTTTTTGAGCAGGTAAGATATTCGGACAATTGCGCTGCGATATAAAGCAACAATATTATTATATTTTTTTATAATGCAACAAATAAAAAAACATTGATTTGACTAGCTTCGTGGCAAAACGGTTAGTTCCTTGGCAAATAAAAGTTATACCAATTATTATTAAACAATATCAATAATTTTCAACAAAACATTGAAACAGAAGAAGACTTTTATTGGGTCTTATATATCAATAATTATTATCAAAATAAATCTTCAATTATTCAACTCTAATTTCATGATTTTAAAATTATATATTTTTGTAATTTTTAACTTATTTAAATAATGAACTAAAGTTATACATCGGCTATCCTGGTAACAGGTGAGACCAAGAGATCCTTTCTTTGTTTTTAGTCCGAGAGGCATAAAAATATTTATTAGTTTTGTTACAAGTTACAACATTTACATATTTATGCCTGAAGATTCATTTAACACCAAAGCACGACTTCATTATGTCCCATAACGAAGTCAAGTAATTTATACAATCTTATCAAAATCACTCGCCTAGAACATTAATTAAATAATACTTTATGTAACGTAATTGCTGGGAAATAATTCACTTTATTAAACCATTTAAAACAGTGGGTTGGAGCATATGTTCGACGCGTTTAAGGTTTCTAAGGGAAACGCCCTTTTTTAAACATATTTATGTCTACTGAAAATGAAATAATAACTATGTATAAGACCACAGATTTTATTTTATTTTTTATGAACGACTGGTTTTGCTAAGCCTTAGCATAATCAGGGTACAAAATTCATATTTAAAAAAAATACATAGGGTGTAGTTATATATACTCATACTTATAGAGGGAGAACACAATATAAAATAAAATAAGAGGACAGTAAGAAAACAAAAGAATTACATTTAAATTACAACAAAGGAACAGAGATAAAGAGACAGCTAATTTGAAATGAAAAATGAGAAACGTCAACTGAAAAGGTATAAATATGTCAAACCATAAAGTGCTTTCTGCGAAAATATATTTGAGTCTGCTAATAACTAGTACTTATTTAATACGTCCATAATCATACAATTTGTAGAAG
The DNA here is from genome assembly GCA_022651775.1 of Drusus annulatus. Taxonomy (NCBI): domain Eukaryota; kingdom Metazoa; phylum Arthropoda; class Insecta; order Trichoptera; family Limnephilidae; genus Drusus; species Drusus annulatus. The sequence continues at coordinate 1,630,292 of JAGWCC010000222.1, read as the reverse complement.
GTTTAAAATATTTTTTAACTAGTTAAAAGGTTCAAAAAATTACATTTTATTCTGTTGAAGTTGACTCGAGGAGTTTGAGCTGAATTTTAAACATCGGATGTGGCTAACGATGAAGTTTATTATTGAGCTTTCAAAACCCATCAGTCGCCATTTAGAATAAATTCCATATGTTGCATCCAAAGCTGCGATAAACACCGAATGTGTTTTCAGCTTTGGATGAATTTATAATAATGAACTGTAAAAACGATAAACTAATACTACTTGATGGAAGTGTGATTTTATATGTGGGTAGATTAAGGATTCAAGCTAATTCACTCACCGATGAAGTTATGGCTTAGAATTCTCGATATCTTCTTGAAACACTTATATTAATATATTATATATATATATTTTTTTTAATATATTACTTTGGAAGCAACAACAAAACTGACAACAAAAAGCAAGAGCACCAACAAGCGACACGTTGTTCACCAATAACTTCTTCTTCTTCTTTTTTTATATTAAAGTGTTGTTAAATAAGAAACCGATTGGCAAATTGGCGGGATAGGTAGGAACTGGATGATAAACAAAAATGTGAGAACCTAACAAATTTTCTATTTGAAATCCAACACCCTACTAGAAAATACTAAATACCCTTAATAATTTCCACCCTCACTAGATTTATGTCAATTTAAATTGGACACTCTTTCGAACTACACGGTATCGTATTTTTATCATTCGACCTTTAAAAAAATATTTGACCATAGATCGAGCCCCCGGAAATGTTTTCAATGAAGTTTGAATTTATATTTTACCTTTTTGGTGTGTCTACTAATTGATTTTTGAAGAGTTTCCAAGACGTTCTGCAATTTTTTTAAGGTATGGCAGAAATTTCGAAATACCGTACCGCCATAATACTTTCAAATTACTTACATTACAAAGACGTTTATCTAAGCGTTTATTTGCGGAAGTAACTCAACATCTCCAACTTCTGTTCTCCGGGTTAAATTTCCATATTTTACACTTGTTTATCAATCTCCAAGAATTTTTCTTAAATGACGACGCTGTTTTTCAAATTTGGTTTGAAAATTGACTCCAAATTGAATTTCCTTAGTAATGAAATTGAAAAACTAACAGTTCAATCTTTAAATAGTAATACCGTAAAAATATTATTCAATAAAAATGAATTAATTACTTTGTATAAGACTACAGATTTAATTAAAAAATTTATGACCGATCGGTTTCGCTTAGCCTAAGCATCATCAGGGTACAAAATTAAACTATTATGTTATTATTTTGTTTTCTCACTATTCTATTATTTTATTTTATTTTGTGTTCTCTCTCTGTATGTACATATAACCGCACACTTTCTATTTTTTGTTTTGTTTAGTACCTAATCTTACCTAACCTTCAAAAGTTGCTGACTATTTTCAAGTTTGGTCCCTTCCGCCTATAACATAAAACCTTTATTTATAAAAAATGCTATCGGTATTTTATTTGTTACATCACAAATTGCGATAAATTATTATTCAGGAGGTGTGATCCTATCTCGCGGAATTAATCCACAACACTGTGTTATTAATCTTGATATTATGGTAAATGGCGGCCATTTGTAAAGCGCATGGACAAGAAAATCAGCTACCTAGAGAAAAGCGGAGAAAACAAATTGTCTTTGAACGTGTAGCGGAAGCTACTGCAGTAATGACGTACATTAACCCTCCGTTGAACGAGTTTTCTACGCAAATGTCTGTCATTTAAATCTATGGTAATCATTATTAGTTCAGTTAGTCAGAAATAGTCGTGATTTTTTTACGCGAAGGAGGTTTGTGAACTGTTTGCGTATTTACGATATATTATAGTTAGCGTTATATTGAGTTGCCTTTAATTCTACCTAAGGTACATGGGTAAATCCATTAAATATTTATTTGTATGCTTATCAACTATTTAATTTATAAAAATCGAAGTAAGTTTGATTTGAACCACAAATTATTGGTATTTTTAAGACTCGATTGATTGATCGTGATGATTGTCAGGGCTTAGTATTAGTGAAACTGTGTTTACGAAAGTTAATTTAGCTTTAGTCAAACGAAAAAGTCTTTAGTTGTGTGTTTTTGTCTTATATATAATGCCGCACTACAAATTGACTGTTTTCTACTAAAAAATAAATAAGTACATTTAAGAACTTACCTTGTTGTTGTTTTCAAAGGAAACTTCAAAGGATCCTGAAAAAAAAAATTCTGAATTGAAATTACCTTTAAAGCTTTTATGCTTATTATTTTAATATTAATTAGTGAAATAATTGGAAAAAGCGTTACTCCCGGATAGAGTAGAGGTTCCGAGGTCAAGTCTCGGTCGCGGCCGTTTTTTTCTGTTTCATATTTCGATTGAAGATTATGATATCATTTAAAAAAAAAAAAATCTTAATATCGCCAGGTGTTGCAAATTCAAGGACAAGCATTGGCCATAAAAATGTAGAATAAATTTAAAAATCAAGAAACAGACCGTCAGAAAATTATTTTTACCCCGAAAAATTCAAGGTAGCTGCTCAGTACTGTAACGTTAGTTTTTGGAAAAAAAAACCTGATTTTTATAATTTTATAAGACATTCAGAGGGTTTACCAACCCGGTTGCTATAATCACCCCATTCTGTAATTATTTACCCCACCTTGTAATAAATATAGTATTAGCTAAGGTGCTGGGCTTACTCGTACTTCTATAGTTAAATAACGCCCCATACTTCATCAAACTTGAAACATTGCTGCGTTTTAAGACGATTACATCATGAATTACAGATATTAGTTCAAAATAATTATAAAACGATGTCCGACTATCTATAAAACGGTTTATCCTTTTCCACCCAGCGATCAAATAATAACAGAATGGGTGCTAATTTTATACATCAGAGTTTTAATATGAAGAGCGAAATCTAAGATTCGCCAGATTCAAAAAAAATGTGCCTAACTGAAAACGGAATAGACACACTTAAAATACTTATGTAATACATCAAAATAATAACTCATAGTGGATTGACAAAGCACTTGTATACTTTTTAAAAATGTTTGAAAATACCAAAACAACTGTCACAATAAAGCATTAAATAACCAGCAGAACCTAATTTATAACTTTGAATAAATTTGGCTAATTTTGAAATATTAAAAAATAGTATGGCCTTCGACAAACTGAACACAAAAACAGTAAATAATGTTGTAAACCGTAGTTCATGTTTATGAAGCAGAACTTGAGGGTGTCAATAATACTATGTTCATTTATATAGCGTTATTTTTGTGAAATATCACCTCAATATTCATGGAAATCTAAATTTATGTACCTATATTCTAATTTCAAACGGTGTTTGTTTTTGTATTTATTTATTTCTTTGCAGTTAAACGGGGAAGGTGTTCTAGAAAAAAAACGTAAGAAGTAGTTGACAGCGTAGAATAAAACTGGAGCAAGATGGGAAAGCTCTAGGACTGGGAAAGAATTTATATATAGAGAAATAATCTAATAGAGAACACTTGAAAAAAAAAATTTTATTGTAGTCAAGGATGAATCCCAAGGATGATATTGAGTGGTAGTAGCTTAGGTAGTTAAAAATGAAGTTACGAAGGTTGTGAAGAAATTTATGGGGAAGAGGAAGGTTGGGAAGATTCGGTCACCAAACACGGTTAAAGCCATTTCAATCAACCTTTCAATTCTGAATAGTGGTCTTTCATCATGACGATACTTGGAGGACCACTCTGAAACCTGCCGTAAATATACTATGTATCGTCGCCGGACAGGCAAAAGGGTTGAAACGCCAAAGCTTGAGAAAAGCAAAATCTGGTTGGCGGTTAACTCAAAAAAAGTGGTGTTTACAAAGTTGATTGTTTTATTTAATATATTATATATAATAATAATATAAATAAATTTCTCTTCGATGATGTACCGTACGAGTGTGAACTTTTTAAAATTTGATGATTGACAAACTGATTCTAATTGAAATTTTCAACATTTTGAACGAATCTTTTCAAATCGCTGCTTACCCAACAAAGTACCTACTTATAATGCATTTCAGCAGGCATTGTTTTATATTTGAAATGGGTAAATTAAATCTATTCATATTTTTTCTGGCCAAGTCAAGTCACATCCGTGATTTTTCACGGGTAACAGCTTGGGTATAAATAACACATACGAGTAGATTGATATATGCTTGTACGTTAATTAGTATTAATTCTACGCCGACACGCCAAATTCTTGTGTAATTTAAAATAAACATGTTCAACACTCATCATAAAACGATAGTTCTTGGATCAATGCAAAATGTTACATTCACCATCTGCCTTATTTCGATTTAGAATTATGCACAGACTGAGGATATCATATTGTCTTCAATTAACAATAAATTGTGGCACTTAACGATATAAAAATGTGATGGTGAGACTTTGCTAAACCAGCACATGCCGTTTTATCCGACCTCCCGCAAACTTGATGCTTAATAAATTGGCCAATTATTTAACATCTAGCGATTTTTTTTTTGCTCGGGCTGGGTAATGTATGGACTTAGTTCCTGTTTCTTACACTGAGTAAACTATACGGGAGTCACGTAAACAAAATAATGACAGAAATAATTTATTTGTAATTACCTACTTTCAAAGTTCCTAAGACTTGTAAGTTTTTTTTTTTTTTGTAATTTTTACTTTGTAATCATCTAGTTCAACATTCCTTGCCGTAGACTCAGAAACAATTAATTGCTGTTCCTCAATCATCACTCTACTAATGAATGTTGAGACTTGTTAACTCAAGCCATGGTCTTGAAATTTTTGGTAATAGTGTATGATTTTTGTCATTCTTTACGACTCTACCAAAACCTCGAATTGACATTGGCTCTGATTTGAATGTTCTTTCCAATGTTCATTAAAATATTATGAATGTGCTGGCTAAGTCCTCCATCATTACACAAGCAACATCTTTCGCTTCTTATGATGGCAGTAGGAGTTTTTTCAAATATTGTCAGGTTATTCGTAACCCGGGAATGTTTGTCTTTCTTTTAATAAAAAAAAGAAAAGGTTAGTATAACAATTGCATTTCTTTGCAGTCAATCTTTAAAAAAAGGTTTTTTTATAATTGTTCAGACTGGTACCTGCTCACTTTTGGTGTATTTTTTGCCAGTCACGCTAGGGATATCCATGCATTATGCTTAACGTAATTGGACAGATATTTCAAACAATCCTTCCTTCTACAATACTTAGATTGACTCCTTCCTTTCCTCAAAAATACCCTCCACACAGCATCTCCAAAGATGACATAGAAAAAACGACAATAAAATTTTTCGTTCGTTAAGTATTTGATGAATAGGTCGATGACTTTCTGTAGAAGGGATGCTGGACAGTCAATAAATACCTACTATAAAATATAAAAATCTATATACTAGCCCATTACTGACAAAAATAGTATGTCAAATCAGTTATTCAAATATTTAACGCTCCGCAACATCAATCTAAAATGTCTTAAATGTATCTTTTCGGCTTCAGTTATTTTTTCCAAACTGTCAAAATACGTCACGCAAACAAATTCACTAAAAACAATCTACTCGATTCGTAATTTTATGTATGCTATTCCGTGTATTATACCCATAAGCATTAAAGTGTTTTTTTTTTGTACGTTGGATGCTGTTCACAAATCCGTATACAACATTCTAAGACCCTGGCACGTGGAAGTAAATGCGCATGCGTGAATTTCAAATACGTTCCAGCTTTTTGGATACGGAATGAATGATAGAATCCACTGCGGCTGTTGCTGGTAGCTGTGCTGTTTGTTTACAGTTCACGGAATACATACATGGTTATTCGAGCATCGAGGACGTATATGTATTTCGACTCGCTCCGTGTCGTTGTGCGTGTTAAGTTACGAGAAGGTGTTATTAATTTGTATTATTGATGTTTACGACTGTAAAAAAAATAAGTAATTTTATGACTCTAAAACACAAAGGATGCTGGGCACCCAAAGCATATATGGTACCTATGGTATGGTAATATAAATTTATTCAGTAAGAATTTTATTATTTTTGAAAGATCTCCTTTTTAGTGATTGGTGAAATTTGATCGAAAATTCTACCGCAAGCTATCAGTAGCACGCAATCAACAGTTTGGCGACCGCTGACTGGGATAATTTATTCAGGGGTAAGTAATCTAGTTTATTAAAGTTGTCGCAGTGGTGTCTTAACTGCTCCTATGTAATTTAATATTGATCAAACACGCCAAACGAATTAACTTGTGGGCCACAAGCTGTGGCGTTGTAACTTTTCACTCGCAATGAGTTCCGCTCATCTGAATCACCCCGTTTAACTTTCTCATATGACACGATGTGACAGTTAAGATAATACTCAAAGCAATAAGATAAGTGCGGCAATTTGTCATGAACAGCAATAATCATTGACGATGTAAGATATATTACAAATTATAGGCTGTTTTACATTTCTTGCTATAAAATTCAAATACTTATAAAGTATATTTGATGTCACTGCTCTAACTTAAAAAAACATGTTGAATTCTTTACATGTATGAATGAAAATATTATCTTTTTTTGAATATTTATTCTTTGATGTGACGTGACTTTTTTGACGTCGCTATGCAGAAAGCGTTCAACCCACAAATATCAGAAAAAATGATAATGCTGATATTTTTGGGAATTTAAAAATTATATTTATTTCTAATAAATAAGGCAAAAAAAATGTTGAAAATAGTTTTTTTTTATTTATCTTGGTAAATACCAAATTAAAGGGATTGCTCTGTGTCTGTCTCACTAGAAAATTCCTGTTTCGAGACAGACGCAGGGTACCATACACAAATGATATTATAAGGTGGAACATTATCAGTGATAAATATTTTAAAAATTAAAAAGATAAAAACAAGATATAAAGCAAGTTACATAATAATAAAATAAAATTAATAAAAAATAAGAAAGAAAATATAAAATAAAATGAATAAAAGAATAGAGTTATTATTTGGAGGTTAAATTTTAAAATATATTTTTATCACCTTTACGAATACTAATTAGGCCGCTTATTTAATCCTAAAGCTGTGGTTTAGCTAAAACTTTATATTTATACAGCGGTTCTTATAATTTAAAATAAGCACGTGATCAACATTCCAAACAATTGAAAATAATATGTAGTCATCTGCCATAACACAGGATTTTTCCCCTCCTCCCCAGCGTGTTGGGGAAAATATACTCCAAAATTAGACATCAATTTTATTATTCATTTCTCTAAAAAATACTTCAATTATTTTTTATATCACAAAAAAAACAGATAAAATATCTATAAATGCTTATTATGGATGACATTGGATTGTATGCACTGTCATTGACAAAAAATGTATAAACAATGCCAAAATTAACCTTAATATATCGTCGCTGGAAAAGCAAAAGAGCTTATGCGAACTTTGGTCAAAAATGAGTCAAATATGCATTTTTGATCAGGTTTTTTCTGCATCAAATGTTTTGACTCTCGTTTGATTCTGAAGACTTTGGTGGTCCTTCAGCCATCTAAGATATTTAATGTATTTATAATTTGGAAGAAGGCGTGACTCAAACGACATTGGTTTGGTACTTTTTTAGCTTTTTGTCGCTTCAGGTCTCAGCGAGAGCATTGAGTCACCTGATTTAACTTTTTTTTTCAAAATCCAACCGGGTACTGAAGACTTATGAATTTTATTCTTAAAAAACAAACTTTAAAGTGCTCTGGTGGAAACTTTCCAAAATGGATCATCAGCCTTTTTGATTTTCCGGCGATGATATAATAATAATAATAATAGTAATAATATTTGGATGATTTGTACAGCGCCGGTTTTGTGAAAAATCACCTCAAGGGCGCTGGGAATGCCCGCTGATATGCCCAAAGAATACCAAAAAAAACAGGAAAATGTCAATTGGAATCGCTTCCCGACAGCGGGAACTTTGGTCGACTTCACGAGGAGAAGGGATGCCCAGCAAAATTTGGAAAATAAAAAAAAACAGGTTTCTTAAAACACAATTGAATTCGGGGACTTGGTTGCTAACAAAATTCAAATATGCCAACCCCCACTAAAATCATTTGATAAAAATTCCAAAAATAATCTGTTCCGAAAATAAATATCGGACGATCCAGTGATAGCAAAATCAAACATCCATAATTTGAAGAACTAAATGACTGAAATACGCACAAACGTAAAAAGGGTTCAACTATACACTAACCATAAAAAAGGCTCTAATATGCATTATGCATATGCAAATGCTTTTGCAAAATTACAACTGCATATAATCCGAAATCTACTGAGAACTGAATAATTTGTATAGCAGCGTTTCTTCGATCTCTTTAATACTTAAATTAATTATTTACCATATTCAGTTAGATATATATAATTCGTTTCTATACTAATAATATTTTGGCAGAATCCTACGTGTAACCAAAGTACCAAAATCCATACACGATAAACCTATATCGATTTATTTGATATTTCCTTCTGTTCGTATGTTGTATACGTGCTTACAATAAGGCCAGCGCGCACAGGTGACTTTTGTCACGGCAACTGTTTCGTCACTGTCACTGTCTTCCAATCGAGCACGCACACGGTGAGTGACTGTCACCCGTAACCCTTTCATTCCGGCAATGGATTTCGAACAGGCGGATGAGTCACCGAATAACATTTTGTCACCCGTGCGCGAGCGCTCATACAAAAGTACTCTCTACAGACACAGTGACAGTTTCATCACTCAAAAGTCGCCGGCCAGTGGAACTAAAGAGTCACCCTAATGTCACGTCGCTGCGTGCGCGGATCTCCATACACTCCAATAGATTTGGAGATGGTGACGAAAATCCACAAAAAAATGCCGCTGCAATATGCCAAGATCACAAAAAACATTTCGAATTCTCTTTTTCATACGGTGATAATCTGTAAAAAAAGTGTTGACCCTAAATTATTACCGTGTCTACCAATTATTAATTTAACGATACATCTGCTATCAAATATTCATTCAAAATCACCGATTAAAATCAATTCATTTCATTGCGTTTGCAGTTATTAATTGTTTATTAACGGCGCAATAGAACCTCTATTTCACTTCCCATTCCATAAAAAATAACCGAAACACCCGCTTACCGCAAGAAATTAATTTTAATGGAGGCAATCACACGATTTTTATTATCATTTTTATCGATATATTGCATCACATAAGAGACTAAACGACAATTAACAGTCAATGATCTCACTTAGTAACAATACTATTAGGTAGATAACTATAAAAAATAATATATTCACCCAATCAAGAAGAAAAACATTCTCGCAATCGGTTTTTAGCAAAATATATTTGCATTGGCTATGGTCAATAATAGAAGAAAGAAAACCTTTATAGCGTAAATACGAGTATATATGCACATCCTTAAAACACCCCTAAAAGAGAGGGTAATAAAGATGGGTATTTAAAAAAACATATAGAAATATATATTTTAATCAAATATCTTGGTTACAAAACGGGTTGCGATGAATAAAAGATTACATAAAGAATAGTCAGGGGAAAGTTTGATGGAAGGCCAAGTAGAATAAGACTTGTTCCAGGATGCAGCCATAAGGGTGAAGTTTGCCCTGACGATAGCCAACTTTACATAGGAAAGGGCATCAAAAAAATAAGAAGATGTCTATATTTAACTTCTTCAGACTAAGTAATGGTAAATATTGAGTATATTTTCAAATGATTCATGATTGTAATTTTTTTTTTCACGTGTACAAGTATGTCATTTTGTTCCATTGGAATCAGAAGGAGCAGTAAAATCTGGAGACTGACTAGAAGAGTTATATTACAAACAGATGTTGGTGACATTTGTAGAATACAAAATACAAAAATCAAAAATTCTTCAATTGTGACACTACACACAAATGCTTGAAATGCCACCACATTTTTCAAGCTTCTTTATATCGTGAATCAAAGCTATTTATAATGCCAAATCAAATATCATGGAAATTCAAGTAAATAAATTATCCCTGCTAAGAAGATGGTGCATCACTGATTTGAATAGACAAATACCTACTTTAACCTGTACCCGAAACAGTTTGAACAAGCTATGAATTTGTGATTTTCTGAACTACTAAACAGAGCCTTGTACCTATTACTTCAGACGTCATTTAATATGTTCGATGTTTTGTTGGCAAGCATCAATCTTTCCAACATCAAAGATGGAAGCTGCGATACCAGGTAATATATTTTTTATAAACAGTGCAAATGATCATAAAACTTCCGCCGATTCTTCTAGTTCTATTCATTTGATAATAATTAATGATTGAATTAAACTGCGCCTAGGCCATTTTCGCGCAAATTCGCTTTGTCGGTAAGGTGTTAGGGGCAAATACAAGTTGACTCCCTAATGTTTCATTGAATTTATTCTTGCATTTAATTTTTGTTTTATTTATTAATTTTAGTTACTTATTCATATAATTTTACAAAGTATCTAATTATAATTAATATTCTTTTTGACTTAATAAAAATATTATAACTTATATACTACTTGATATTACTAATGTATTTCAATTGGTTCTTACAGGCTATTTTAAATTTATAAATAAAACTGATCAACTTTGTTTATAACCACTTTATTATTCAAATTATGTCTACCGGTTTCGGAAGTACCCTTCCATCATCAGGACAAAATTAAAATTTTAATATTGTCCTGATGATGGAAGGGTACTTCTGAAACCGGTAGACATAATATTGAATAATAAAGTGATTTTAAACAAAGTTTAACAGTTTTATTTATAAAAATGGCGAGCCACAAATTAAATGCTTTTTACGAATATATTTTTATTTATTCATTGGCATATTTTGAGGGTTTCCAGCAGCGCATTACAACATTTCATCCCTTTATAACGTAAGCTTTTTTGTGTATTGGTTTTATTCTTCTTTGGTAGTCTGATTTATTTTGCATGTTCTTCTATTATGTCTGTGAATATTTACATTGTCAATAATTTTGTCTAAAAATATTTAGGTAACAAGTTGTTTCTTCATTTTATGTATAAATTATCAATGTGTTTAATGTCAACATCTGTTTCACTGTCTAAGTATAATTCTCACTGCTCCATTTTGGAGAATTTGAAACTTTTTTAGTTCCCTATCGTTACACAAAAAAATAATCGTTGAATGGTAATAATAATAATAATAATAATAGATTTTATAATAAATTTTCGGTACTCCGAATCATCAAATGGTGATTTTAATTTATCGAACGAGTTTAAAAACGGTTATTAGTCAATCTATTTCACACTTTTAAGTGCTGCGTTGGGAGCTCATCTTTCACTTATCTGTTATCAAAACGAAATTATTTTAATATTCAATATTATGTTAGATGGCCTTCACGAGAATAAAAAATAACAAAAAATATGTATTTTAGCTTTCAAAAGAGCAAAATAAATGTATACAATAATTTGTGACTATATTTAAATATACGGGTCTTTCCATTAATGTTCAACTATTGCTTGATACTTGTTCGTACTTGTCTAGCTCATCCGTCGCACGCCGCGCGTAGTGTAGACAATTCTAATAAACATTTAAAAATCCGTTAAGCATAGGTTAACGAAACAGTAGGTACCTACATATGAAGTCGTGTATTATATTTGTTTCACATATTAATAACTACCCGTGAAAAATTACATATAGTTGAATCGCCGTAAGCTAATTAAATTTTTAAAATAAAATGTAGGTAGGGAAGCAGTTATAATAATATAAATATATACCATTATACAATTACGCAATTACGTTTCATTTATATCATGAACAAGTTTTAATTTTATTTATCTAACTACTAAAGAGCAAGAGTATCTCTCGAATGGTAAGCTTTGCATTAACACATAAATTCCAGACAGAAAAGCTGTCGAAATTTAATTTTAAGCTCGCAGCGTCTTTTTCGTCATCACCTTTTAGATATTCATTTAGGTGTCAAATAAGATCAGATGCCATTGAGTGTGAGCTATATTTTGAATGCTTCAATCAGATGTTCTATTTTGAAATAATGTTCAACCTCAGGTACCTAAATCTTCGTAGTAATTTATTTATTTATAAATTAACGGACTAAAGTCCAATTACAAATATACATTTAATACACGAAATGGAAAAAAAAGCAACAGAGAAGGAATAGCATATATATAAAAATTAATGAAGCGATGACAAAAATAAGGCAAAATAAACATAAGAGAGAACATTCAAGCCATGGTCTAGTCAAAGTTTTGGTAGAGTCGTAAAGAATGACAAAAATCATTTAGACTGCTACCAAAAATTTCAAGACCATGGCTTGAGTTAACAAGTCTTGACATTCTGGACATTGGAGGATTATACCCATAATTAGTATTGTGATGATTGAGGAACAGCAATTCATTGTTTCTGGGTCTACGGCAAGGAATGTTGAACTGGATAAGTTGCAACAGAGAAGGTGAGTCAATAAAACAATTAATAATTTTGTGAATGAAAATTAAATCAAAAAAATGTTGTACGGATTCAATATGATGAATATGAACGGTATATAAAGGGGACCAAATTACACTAGCATATTCTAGATGAGGGCGAACTAATGAGCAGTAAAGGGTTTTTAGAGTCTTTATATTTTTAAAGTCACATGCACTTCTATTGATGAAGCCAAGAAGTTTTAGTGATTTATTAGCTACATTTTCAATGTGATCACGAAAAGAAAGATTATAGTCTAGAGCAGGGGTCTCCAAACTATGGCCCGAGGGCCCCATCCGGCCCGCGGACAGATTTTGTCCGGCCCGCGGAGAGCTAGCATACTTGAAAACTCATTTTAGAGAACATATTTTTTATGGCAAATTAAATTTAGTTTACTGAAGTATTCTAATTTTATGTTGAATAATTATTAATATGACATCTACATTGATATGGTCATGGGCTAACTACTAACATTGTTGTAGGCTTATTGTTATTGTTTTTGTGATAAGTAATAATATGGTTTTGGCCCTCGGAACTTACTGGAGTAATCAGGATGGCCCTAAGACTGGAAAGTTTGGAGACCCCTGGTCTAGAGTGACACCAAGATCTTTTATAGATCTAATGATAGTAATATTATATTTTTATGGCAAACTTTGGATTTGAAGAATAGTTAGAATTAAGCCGTTTCACGTTTGGTTTTGTATTTACCTTTTTTATCCAGGAAACAAATTTTCCTCAAGAACACAATAAATTTATATTACTTGAATAGCAGTCAAAAAAATAAAACCTTCATATTATGGTGATGGAAGTAAACCCAAAGAGCCGACATGTTAGTTAGATAGAAAATGAAAGGGTACTAGTTTAATCCCTGGTAGGCTGGTTTGAGGATTACAAAATAAATGAGTTAAAGGCTTAGGGAAAAAATCAACTATTATAAACCTTAAATAATCAAATAAACTTATCGGGTATCTTAATTGGACAAAATTATGCAGAAAGCATCCAACCCCAAAAAGATGAAACTAAGAAAAAGGCGTTTCAAAATATGATCATATAAAAGCATATGCGTAATCAGCATTTGTAAAGTGAATATCAGCGTTTTTTTCTTTATAAGAATTATTATAAATAGGTAATTTACAGTCTATCAATGTATTTATAAAAAAAATGTTGTATTTCCTATGTTATCCCACATTGTAATGTTTTTGAACTTCAATTTAATTAAAAAATCTGCAATGTGCGTTGTTAAAAATTGAATTACCAAAAATAAATTGCATTTGGAGCTTGAATGTTTTCAGCAGATCGAAATCACGTATGTATCTATAGGAAAACATATTTAAAATAAAAAGAAAAACAAACTTACAATCAAATTATGGACTACATAATATAAGAGAGAGAAAGATAGACCATCAAATTTGGTGGGGGTAATTAAGAGAGAGGGGTTAGGAGCAGAGGTAAGATAGGAGAGGATGAATATACACGTATCTAAAATTAAACGTAGCTGTGCAGAAAGCGTCAACCCACAATTTTCTAAAATTGTGTTGATAATAATATTTTTTAACTCAATTTTAGAAAATTGTGGGTTGGACTCTCTTAATTACCCCCCACCAAATTCTCTATCTTTCTGTCTTATATTATGTAGTCCATAATTTGACTGCAATTTTGTTTTTTTTTTAAAGAAAGACAAACATTCTCAGATTACGAATGATCTCACAATATTTGAAAAACTCCTACTGCCCATCATAATAAGCGGAAAATTTTGCTTGTGGAGGACTTTGGTAGCAGAGGAGTTGAACCCGCGACGCTTGGGTGGGAATCCGACGCTTGGGTCCACTCAGCTACTAACTGGTCGAAAATATGATATTTATTTAGTTTGTATTTATATAGTCCTAATGAAGGTTTGAGATAAACTAAAACTAGTTTACGATATGTACAATAAAGTGGTTTTAAACAAAACGTATTTTGTATACTTTAAATCGAAAATCAATGGTTTAATAAAGTTTTCCTGCCAGACTCTTTCCGTACTATTCTAAACAAAGTTCGGTGAAATTAGTTAAAAGAATGTATTGTTAAATGAATACTATTCCATCGTCGCTTCATCCCCCTTAGACTTGCCAGTAAGAATGCAAAATAACTTTTGTGAAATCACATTTCTAAGGTTCAGTTAATAACCTGTTGGGTATAGCTTTACCATGCCGTCTGATGTAACCACGTAAAAATGATTCTTCAATGCAAAACTATACACAACTAGAGAGGTCGGAAGTCCAGCCGACAATTCAACTCGGAACCGAGGACATGTCAATGTGTCTTCTGTGCTGATCGGTGGACTGACCTCTGATAATAACATGAGGTACGTTAGATATGTAATTATTAGTGGTTATATCGCTTTTTGCGAAGGTGCTTACATTATCAATACAAATTTGTGTGGATTCAAAAAGATTCTTACGTCACAATTTCTCCAGTATGCGAACATTATATGCAGAGGCGTGCACTCTATAAAGGCACATAAGTACTGCCTACCCTGCCGTACTCGCATAAAAAAAGTATAATATTGAATTAAATTATATGAAATTATTTCAAAAAAAAATTACAATTAAAAAATACGTAAGTTCAATAATAATTGGTTTTTGAAAAAAATATGGTTTATATTTTGTGAATGTTGAAAACATTATATTTTCAAAAAAAATACACGGTTTTCAAAATACATGACACTGGAGGGCGAGAGCAGGAGACCAGCAGGAATGAAGACACTTACTAGAAAAGGCCAGGATTAAAATACTGTTTCAATGTCTCATATAAGCATTTAGTTTGACCCGTAAACATTTTAAGACAGTAGTGTATGAGTGAGCATAAAAATAATGCTGACTTATTTTTTTGAAACAAAACGCACATGAAATTAATTATTGTAAATCTAAAAAGGGAGCAATGATCTCGCAACAAAACAAATAGTAACTATTTTTTTTGACTGACTCCAAGCGATTCAAGAACTGAGGTGTCATAACAACTCGCTGGACAAACTCGTTAGATCAGTGGTGGCTGGTCACAAAAACAATAAATGAGTCGAATATATCGTCGCCGGAAAGGCAAAAGCACTGAAGCACCATTTTGGGAAGTCTACACCAAAGTACTTTAAAGTTTTTTGTCTTATAATAAAATCTATAAAGCTGGATTCACACCAACGTCCGAATCCGCTCAAATATCACAAGGGTGGGCAGAGAGGATACACTGCCACATGCGGAACAGTATCGTCACTGAGCGCATCCGGACTTGGTGTGAATCCAGCTTAAGTCTTCAGTACCTAATTGAATTATGAAAAAAAAGTTAACTCTGGTAACTCAATGCTCTCACTGAGTTACTTGAAGCGACAAAAAGCTTAAAAAAACGTACTAAACTTGTGTCGTTTGAGTCGAGCCTTCTTCCAAATGGTGAATATATTTGAGATGGTCGAAGAGCCACAAAAGTCTTCATAAACAAACGAGAGTCAGATCATTCGATGCAGAAACAAAACAACAAAAAAACTGGTCAAAACTGCATATTTAACTCATTTTTGACAAAAGTGTCGCTTAAGCCCTTTTGCCTTTCCAGCGACGATATGGTTCACTTGACAGTTCGTAATAACCCATGTATACCACTGCACAGTGCCACTGGGCCGGGGAGTGAAAGGAGGAACATCAATGAAAAATATATTTTTTTTGATATATTCATACACGATGTCCAGAAAATCGCGCTACAGGCGGGAAACTAGCGAATCTACGAAATCACTTTTAAAGTTGATTTGGAGGTTCAACTTTTTTATTTGAGCTTTCGATTTAGAGTAGTTCATTGTTCAAATTCAAATTATACCAACGGTTTTACTAATAGCTGTTTATTGTCTTTTAAAATTTGCCGATTCAAAAAAAGTTTAAATTCCCAAATCGAAAAACTTGTTTATTTTTGCACTCCGTGCATTGCACATGATCACTATTTTCTGGTTTACCGTGAGTTTTCGGATATCGTGTATAGCAACGAATATTAATTTTTAAATCCGCACAATTAATTAACGGATCTTGAAATAATCAGCATACCTAAATAATACGAAGATCGAATGGGATTCGCCATCGCCATGTGACGTCATTTGGTGCTGTATTTCTTGGCGCCACTTAGCACTTCAAATTAGTCCGTTGATTCGTGAAATTTGGATTTTCGATCCACTAAATGCATTATTTTATTCATAATTTGTTTTTAATTAATCTTTAGAGCTCGTTTAATGCTTCTGCAAGATTGAAACTGATGATATTTTAACTGTCTTAGAGCGGCCACACGCGGCTTGGGCATAAAAACATATTTATTATCTGAAGGTTTATGGCATTATTGAAGTGCAGCACGCTTGGGCGATACGCACATTTAACGATCGAAAACACAACCTAATTAAATCTAAATGAGGTATTAACTGACAAACTACTCTTCTCTGAGGTTCTCAATCTATAGAAATAAAGTATGGTCAAATGAGAAATTCAAGTGCGACACCCACCACATAATTGCAACAATGCAATACCCTCAAAAAAAAAATGCGGAGTATTTCACTAAGTAAGGAAGGTTATCGGAAATTTCTAGCGATATCTGAGAACGAAAAAAACTGGAACTGTGCAACCGGTTCCTTATTTCTTTAATAACAATTTTGTCGCCAAAAAACCTCAACCGCACATTTCCGAAGCATTGAATGAATATTAGTCATTTTTATTTTCGATAAATAGGAACCGGTTCCAAAAATAACCGGTTTTTCGGAGAAATCTCTTCTATGCTTTTATATGTATTTTATTGTTTTTTTTTTACATTGCATTTTGTATTTATCACTAATTATATATTTTTTCAAGAATCGTGTACTTTTTTAATGTACTATCTTATAATGCCCTACCTTCATCAACATAGCTATATGGTACAAATTTGTTGTAAAAGCCCACTAGGGCGTAAATGAAATAAAATAATATCGACGGTTTCAGTGACTAGCTTGGAACCGGTTCCTTTTAACGGGGACAGGAATATCGACCATCTCTACTCTGAAGCGTTGCTCTTTTGTTTCGCGTTCAATTCGGTTGGCATCTTTTCGCTTCACCCTGGTTGTTTTTATTTAATACTAATATGATTTTTGTTTATTATTTTAACTATTTATTATTCAACGAGATTCTAGACATTCGACTAAAAATGAACACATTTTGGTAGATGCCCATCTAACTATTTAAACAAATACCCATTTTAAAATACGACTATACGTTGTTTATACTTATGTTCCAATTCATAAAAAGTTTACTTCATAATGAACATTTAGATTATGTCAATTGCTTAACGAAGGTATTTTTCACTCTAGATAACGTATATTTGTTACTATTCCGTTGGAAAATGCAAAACTTACATATCTTTAAATGTTACTAAATCATTTTGACTCACACATAAAGCATATTTAAATTTCATGTCAAAACAGTTGACGCTACAATTCATCACAATAAAACAATCTTCCATAGAGACATACGAACGGAAGTTTTTTTTCTTCTACAGATAAAAAACCATCCACAGAAGCTCGGTAAAAAATGATAAAAATAATTAATACAAATGAACAAAGTTCTGTTTTCTTGTTAACTCGCTTGATGGGTAATTATCGAAGATTGCAACTTTACAAAGCTACAACCTTCTTAAGTATTTATTATTTAGTATATTTGCCACGTAAGGAGTAGAGTCCCCTTTACAGCTCGCTAATTTACTTAATTAGTTTTAATTACGCTGAGATGGCCAGTAATAAATTTTACATTCATTCGATCATTTTATATCTTTCTTCTGTTTAATTCGATGATTCATTCAATCTTAATTTTTAAAACCAAAAAAAATTACTAATGTGTTACCAGTTGTTGTAAAAAATAATAATTAATACTTTGAAGGAAGATGAAATTAATTTAATTAGTTCCATGTTCCCAACATTGTTGTTTATGATATTTTTTATAAATTCAATTAAAATTTAATAATAAAGGTCAAAACCTGAAGTATTGGATTGAACGCGTTGGTTAATTTATAAAATGATAATATTTAATTATTACCGCCTAAATATTTCAATAAGTATGAGATATTACAGCATGTTTAGGAATTTTAAAACTTTTTTTTTTAAAGTTAGAACTATTTTTTTAAATCAACCTGCGGCAAATAGGTTTTATTAAAAAATTGTAACGCCACAAATATTATGCGAATAAAATTTTATTTATTACAATAAAAACTAAAAATCAGCTCGTCCTAAAATGTTGAGAAATAAAAAATTGCATTGGCAAAAGGAATTTTAAGTTACACACAAATGTGAGCTTTTCTTAAAAATATATATTGACAATAATAAACATAAGAAAAGCGTTTCGATGTATCAAGAGACACTGTATTCAATAATTCGCATGCAATGTATTATGACAATTAGACATACAGAACCTAGCATAGTTCAAACGGGTCGTACAAATCAAATTGTTTAAAAATCCTACAAACAAAACGTAACTTATTATTTTTCGGTTTTATCCTAACTTGTATCCTTACAACTCATGTCCTTACTGTCTACTATAAACCATATACTCATTATCATAAAATATTTATTGTTATTTTGTTACTTGTTATATTAACACTGTTTGCATTTTAAGAATCGTTTACTTATAATAATTGAATATTAATGTTTTTAAATACCAACATTTTAACTGTCCTCAATATAATTCCATTTTCATTAATTTAACAAATATGTTAATATAAATTCACACATTTCATCTGGATTTTTATACCCTTAGCTTCTGGTAAATTGTTTTTTAAACTGTGATGTACACATGCACTGTTATACCTATATTTGAACCTTTTCTCTCGTGATTTATTATAATGATCATGATTTTAGATAGTTTTAATTTGCATACATATTATGTATTATTTTCTCTTTGTTCGTTAGTCTTATTAGCATAATTAATTTAGTATGAAGCGCACTTGAGGTGAAATATCACAAAACTGCGCTATATAAGTTCACTGTTATTATTATTAGTAGTCGTATTTAATGAGATCAACGCTAGTAGGAGCTAAACCCGTTAATTGTTATGGTGCCGGACCACCAAACTGGAGAAAAGAGGAAAACTACCATATACCTACCCCAAATCTCGCATTTTTTGGGTGAGTTGTTGCTTTTCTGTGATTTTTTCATTGAATCGTCTTTGATCCATCATTTATGCGTATTTAAATGGTGTAGTTTAGAAGTAAATAGACGGTGAAATACATATGGATTATAATTCAAAGTTTGGTTTAAATTCTATTAAGGTAGATACTTTAACATCTATAATATGTGTGTATTCAATGTGTTATTTTGGAGCCTGTTTACTGAATAATCACATCTTTTTAAATATTCTCATTTTCCACTTATTTCACTGGATTACCTTAATTTAATAATATATTTGTGTAAACATACTTCTTATCAAATATTTTTAACTGTAAATAATTTTCTTTGCGATTATACTCGTATACGACCGCATGAGTGGTAATTTTTAAAATTTTGAACTGATTTTGAATTTAAAAACTCTACGTACATAATTAAGTACCTACCTATAAAGAATTTTAGCAGTTATTATTTTATTTAAGAAATGGAAATTAACACTTTTTATTTGCATATCAAGATACACCCCGTTATTTTTTTCATATGTAACAACGATTCTATACATAATAACCCGTTTTATTGTACTGAAACAGAAAAACTGAAGAAATAAAAATATTTCCGGCTTTACGAAAAAGGAGATTACGACAAAGGAATCGGACTTAAATTAAATATGCCTCAATAACAAAATATAAAAAAATAGAAAAACCAAAAAAAAGTTCTTCGCTTTATAATAAAAAGCCGCCCCTATTCTGAACTAACTTTGTACAAATTCTTCAAAAATATACTTGTCTATGGTTCTTGAAACTTGAAATAAATGTGTTTTATAGAAATATTAGCCGTTACCTTGCCGAGAGAAAAAAAAAATCAGTTGCAATAATTTACCTATTTCAAATAGAAAAAAAAATATTTGTACATTATAGGTAAGTACTTTATCGTTTGTCTAGATTTGGAAAAAATATTTTTTAATTTGATAAGTCGTGCGTCTGTACGTAAGTACGTACTCAAAACAAATGTTGTTTAATAATTATGGCTCTTCTCCGAAAGTGCGCCTAAAATGGTTAAAAAAATATTTTCTATTATTTTTTAACCCTACGATGCTTAGGCTAAGCGAAACCAGTGGGTCATAAAAATTGAAATAAAATCTATGGTCTCATACAAAGTTATTATTTCATTTTCTTTCAATATGTCAAACCACAAAGTGATTGCTTTCCACGAAAATATAAAAACAATAATAATGACCAAATTATAAAAATAATAATTAAACAAATAAAAAATAATACAATAATAAATAGATCAAAAAATAATAAAAATTAATAATACTAAAAATAATGTAATGTAATATGAAAATCAATTAGGTATGCCTAATCTAATAAAGTTTGTTTTACAAACTTAACACTTATAACCAACGTTTCGGAGGAGAAACTGATTTTTTATTTTAAAAATACCATTGTACGAACGTAATAATAAAAAAGGCAGAACATGAATATGCAATGATCGTAATACTAATTTGTCTTAGGAATTTATAAAAAATTTCGTTGAATATTTAGCAGGCAGGTGGAAACCACATTTAATCGATCTAAAGGTACCGACTGAACGCAGATCTAACATTATTGAGAACGTATAATTTACTTACGAGTACATGACTACATGTGTAGTGAATTAAATTAATCAATTTTGTGAATGTAAAAGCTTCAAACGGACGCCCTTATAATGGTCATTAGTTGTTTAATTGTTTGTTCATAAAGGCGTACATATTAATGATGCATAAAAATAATTGCAGATAATAATGTGTTCGAATTTCCATGTTAATAAACAAATTACTTACAATTGCGAAAGAAAGGAGAATAACAAATACTAAATATACTTGGATAGGTTTACTTATAAAAATCATGTTTTTATTACATAATTTACTAGCTAATTATCCGTGAAAATCACGGGATGTAATATAATATTAGTTCCCATTTCAAATATAGAATAATGTTTGCTAAAATACATTATAAGTAGGTACTTTATTACGTAGGTGGGCATTTAAAAAGACTTTGTTTTAAATTTGATAATTTTAATTAACATCATTTTCAAATTTCACATTTGTACAGACAATTTTTCGTTCGTATTTCTTTCTCAAATGACGAGAGAGCAATACACAAACAATATTAAACAATAGAAACATTAAAAAAATATTTATGTGCGCTTGAATAGACGGTAAGCGAACTTATTGAAAAAATAACGGTCAAGGAGAAAACCAAACCTAAAGTATGTGAATCGATTCACGCTGTTCAAATCATACTTATACGTTAAAATGTGTGCGTTGATTCATATTGAAGTGTTGAATTTCATGTCACTACAGCTGCATTGAATAGGGTATTTTGGTTTTTTTTATAATTAAGAATAAAAATAACCGTATTTTTATGTTATGACGCGAAGTAATTTTCTACAAGATTTTTAAATTGTGTTTTTTTTTAATCTGGAGCTAGTAGCACTATGGCATCCCTAATCGGGGTATGTTGTGAGACTTAAGGTAGTGGAGAGGGGATGGAGATGGGGAAGAAGAAGGTGGGCACCTTGCTATTTAGATCTGGTCACGAAAAATGGCTAAAGCCATTTCAAGTAACGTTTCGATTCTGAATGGTGGTCTTTCACCAGGGCGATACTGAGAGTATCTTCCATTCTGGAACGTGCCGAAAATATACTTTTGTTTTTTTTTTAATGAAATAATTGTGAAATAACACAAATTAAATAAAAAAATATTTGCGCACGCTGAGATTTGAACCCGCAACTTCTGGATTCGTAGTCGAGGATCTTAACTACTCAACTACTATGGAGACCGTCAATGCTGATTTTCAATCGCCGCTAAAACGATATATTCGCGCGGACAACGGCCATGACGTCACGTCAGCTAACGTTTCTGGGCGAAGATGGCCCCGGTAGCAATTGTTAGCAGCCAATAGCGGAAGATACGCCATAATACCATCAGCCAAATAATGCGAACCGCTTAGGAAAATTGTCTTCTTACATAATTCCATTTAAAAACCAATAAGTTATCATTAAAAAAAACGTTTGTCGTGTGACGATCACAATCAGAGAAAAAAAACCTAAATTTCCACACGTTTTAAAAAAATATGCCTCTTCTGTGAAAATTCTGGAATAGCTGTATAAATGTTAAATTAATATACAAAACGTCACAGCATTACCCTTGCGGATGTAAAATATTCTAATAAACCTTTGAAAGGCGGTTATGTCCATCGCCTTGACAGTTCAACAAAGGAGATGTGACAAGCGGTAAAGGCTTGCGTAGACATTAAAATTAAAAGGAGTAATTTTCAAGTCTTAGTTAATTCACGAATCGATTAGGTGGAGAAGAACACGGAACACCTCGTCACAAACGCATAAAGTCTTGCAAATAATGGCCTTAAGGAATGCATTATCTAGGTATCAATCTGTCATCCACTAACAAGAATCCATTATGATTCGATCTTAGGTCTAAGAAGCTTTTAGAGATAAATTCTCTTAAGAAATGCAGTAAAATTATGTTAAGTTTTTTAAATCTTTAATTTATAATACTTCTCTCGGAAGGGTCTGGTAATAACACAGTTTAGAGTATGAATAGAAACTTACTGAGTAGTAGCGTAGTATGGCTTTAAGAGAGCACCGCCACCTCAGAAGGCAAATACAACTGTTGGCAAGCTTGTGGAAGCACCAGAAGCTGTAGGAAATACGAAGTGAATGAAGGAACACCGAATGCTGAGACATCTGGGTGAAATGATAAAATAAATACATAGCCTGTTCAAAAGAAAAGGTGGATTTTGAATTTTCGCGGGCTGTGTACATTCGATTATAGATTTTTTTTTTGTTATGTTGGTACACGTATGTTAATCATATGTTAGCATTATCAGCCATTTTGGATTAGTGGTCTGTTTTTGACAACTGGAAAGGTCAGTCACGTTTTTGTGTGTTCTTCGTTTTTTTTACTTTAAAAAAAATTGATCAAAGGAATAAAATCCATGATTTGTTTTTCCACAACTCCAGGACGCTCATCGTCATTAACATCTTCTCGGCCTTCTGTAAAGGGGTTGTACCACTTATAAACACTTTTTTGAGACAAAGTAGACTCGCCGAATGCCACAGTCAACATTTAAAGCGCGTTGGAGCACTTTATTTCATTTTTAACGCAAAATTTAATACATATTCTTTGATCCATTTTTTTCAAAAAGTAAAAAATCGAAGAACACACAAAAACGTGACTAACCTTTCCAGTTGTCAAAAACAAACCACTAATCGAAAATGGCTGATAATGCTAACATACGATAAACATACGTGTACCAACATAACAAAAAAAAATCGATGATCGAATGTACACAGCCCGCGAAAATTCAAAATTCACCTTTTCTTTTGAACAGGCCGCGTATATTGCTTTCGGAAGCACACGGGCCAATGTGGTTTAGAGGGCCGAACCTTTGAGTAATAATACTGCCCATGTCAGTTGGGGATGTCCATAAAGTGATTAGAAGTATTCAGAACGGCAGATGTAAAATGTTTTGCTCATAGCCGCAACTTGAAAGAACTTCTTTTTATTTATAGTTTGTATGTTTAATTTGAAGAACTTCATTATAAAAAATTATAAATGAAAAAATTATAAAAAACTTGTTTGTGTTTTTTTATTCGCAGAATTTTGTGTAAGTTGTAAAAAATACTGACTGTTCGTTTGACTGACTATTTGACTGTTCTAAAACGGGAAAAATCTTCCTAGCTGGAAGATTCTTAAAATAAAATCAATAAATACGTAGTCCTTAAAACTTGGGCGAAATGCCGCTGCCTAGAATTTGCCGCCCTAGGCAGCTGCGTAGGTTGCCTAGGCTTAAGTACGGCCCTGGCTACAGGCCTATAAACTAAGTTACCTAGGAAATAATTAGCAACTCGCGTGGTGGTCGAACTGCCTACCTAAAGGTTGTCCATCAGCCGAAGGGGAAATATTTTACCTCAGTGACTGAACTGGAAAGGCACGTGACAAGTTATCCGCTTTACGGTAAATGATTGCAGATATTGTAATTTACTCGCAGGTGCATTAACATACGTGCATTAAACTAAGCTTTCCGCACGTGTTTTAATTATGATACGTTATTGGACGAGTTCAGTGGTAAAGCGGTAAGTTCGTTGGTTCTGGGACTATAGATTACGAGTTCGAAATCCGGCGTGGATAAATATTTTTTTATAATAATAATAATATTTGGATGATTTGTAAAGCGCCGTTTTTGTGAAAAATCGCTTCAAGGGCGCTGTACAGATCGTATGTTCTATTATTAGATTTTAATTTCTAGTTTAGATAAGAAAATATACAGGAACATACTTACCTGGCAGGTCCCATCAGATAGACACTTATTAACTTAAAATTATAATCATGATTTTTTTTTTTTTCCGATTTCGGGCATGGGAGCGAAATAAAAAATGGACTTATTGAAGCAACACCAATAAAAGTCAAGCAATATTATTGATATTCAAATGCGAATAATAAAAACACATAAAGAAAATTTAGGTCCCACTGAGAATCATTAAGGATAGAAGCTATAAATAATTTTGCATAAATATTTATACGCCAAAGTCGAACCGTTTTTGATCGAACAGCAACACGGATTTAGACGTTGCCGATCAACCACTACAAATTTGATGATATTTACAGATGACGTAGCTAGAGCACTAGATGATAACGAGCAAGTTGACACATCATACCACGATTTTGCGAAAGCTTTCGATAAGGTTGATCACTTAGTTCTCCTAAGTAGACTTGAAGAAATTGGATTATCTGTAAATTTAACGAAACTTTTTTGCAACTATTTGAACGGAAAAGAACAATTCGTATCTCACGGTGCATACAACTCCGACGCGCAACCTACAAACTCTGGTGTGCCACAAGGATTCAATTTGGGACCCTTATTATTTTTAATCTTCATAAATAACTCGTTTAAATTCGCTCGTTTTTTACTTTTGCTGCAACTACTTGTAAGAACTTGGGAACAGTATTTGACGCTCGTTTAACGTTTCATAATCACATCGAAAAGATCTGCAAATCAGCCACAAAAATGTTGGGTTTTGTCCTTCATAATTCAAAGGAGTTGACAAATCTTGCAGTTATAAGGCTGCTTTACTTTAGCTTAGTGCGTAGCATTCTCAAGAGTGGATCTCAGGTATGGGGGGCAGAGGACGCCGCCTATGTACTAATGGTCGAGAAAATTCAAAAGATTTTTTTACTGTTCCTCTACATGAGAGAATTTGGTTTTTATCCATGGCTGTTTCTAACAGCGTTTATCTCGGGAATGCTGGGTATCTGCAGCCTTAGTTCGAGGAGGGATATAGCATTACTGTTTTTTGCCCATAAACTCCTGAACGGTGTATTATTAATACCTGACATCCTGGCGGAAATTTTTGATTTTATTTTCTGATAATTTCACGCGAGGCCGCCAACATAGGTTTCTGTTTCATCCCAGGTGCAGAACCAACTTACTAATGGTGATGCCCCTGGGAAGACTAACTAGGATAATCAACTGCCTCGCAGGAAATTTGGATATTTTTTACACGAGCTACACAAGTTTGAACAAGAACTAGCTATTAAGTTTTAACTATATGATGTATTTCTTGAAAACTATTTTTTTGTTTGTTTTTAAACTTCTTTTTACTTAAATCTTTGTTTAATTATGATTACCATTTTTTATGTTTTTTGCAATGTTTTGGTGTAAAACTGTTTTTGCAAATATAAAATAAATAAATAAACCGAAAAAATCAAATATGCAGCTCCGTTACCTAAAAATAAATATCAATTTCCAATTCGGTTGGAGTAACATACAGATGACGTATCTTTGAACCCTAGATGAATTTTTGGTTCACAAGTTGACACATCATACCACATTTTCAATGTTTTCGATAAGGTTGATCACTTAAACGACCGTCTCCTAAGTAGACTTGAAGAAATTGGATTATCTGTAAATTTAACGAAACTTTTGTGTAACTATTTGAACGGAAAAAGAACAATTCGTATCTTACGGTACATACAACTCCGACGCGCAACCTTTACAAACTCTGGTGTGGAACATTTCAATACGGGTTCGCAGTACCTCAAAAAAATGTATTTATTTTTTTAAGAAATACAAACATTCCCGGGTTGCGAATAACCTGACAATGTTTGAAAACTCCTATTGCTATCATAAAACTTTTACTCAATAAGCGGAAGATGTTGCTTGTGCAATGATGGAGGATTTAGCTGGCAGAGGAATTGAACCCACGACGCCCGGGTGGGAATCCGACGCGTTTGTCCACTCCCACTAACCGATCAAAATAAATAATAAAATATATGACATAACTTTAATTAAGTACCTACTGTAAAGTGCATAGAAAACAAAAGTCATGACAGAACTTCTCCTCTCTCATTTCATGGATCGTTCTAAAAAAAAGTGAAAATATGTGTTTTTATTAATATTGTGATTTACTAAAACCTTATTTTATTATTTTATTCAAAGAAAAAGTATCAATGAATATTTTTTAATACAGCATTGCAGTTAATATACTTGCGTAGTGTTGCTTTTCAATTAGATTTTTTTCCCTTGAAATAAGGTTGTTTTTCGGATATGGTAACACTTCAATCAGATTTTTTTTTTCTTAACAGTGGCAAAACACAAAGTGTCAAAAAATTCTCTCAGAGTAACAATATAAAGAGACCGTACTAATTTGTGACAAATCGTTGACAAACTCGCAAAATATAGCTCTCTCTTTATGCTCGGTTCTATAAGCATATGAGAAAAAGAGACAAACAATTGTTGAAACCAATACACGATTTGGGGCGGGCTAAATGCCATGTCTTCATTATTTAATCCGCACAAACTTCAGACACGTTTGAACTGTCAGGCGAACGGACTGTCAAAAGTACGTAAATAGTTAAAAACTTGAGTTATTTTTTGTGTAATATCTAGCAAAACGTCATGGCCACATGTTCTATGCTTGTTTGCTTTAATCGAAGTACAAAAGGACCAAAAAAAACAGTTTTCACACGTATGTACCATAAAAATCGTCTTTTTTAGTTTGATCTCAAATATTTAACATCCTAACCTACAAAACAACTAGTAACTTACACCAATATGTAATTAATCTTTGGACTATTTGTTCCAATATAATAAACTTCCGTTTGAAATGAGTTTAATGGATTTGTAATATTTTTAACTTAGAGATTATATTGTTACTCTGAGGAGATGTCACATTTTGGAGATCACCATTAAAACGGGGAAATCCCTATTCGTACGGCTTCTGAAAGTATCCCGGTCTCTTTCTTTCTCATGATACTAACGCTAAATTGTTGGCAAACAGATAAAGACAGAATAGTGTTTATCTCTTAGTTATCTTTATGATTTCGGTTGCCTCCCCAGATTCAAGGCTATGCCAAAATTGGAATATTATTATGTATTTAATTATTTTTAGATTTCCAAAGGATAAAAAAAGGCGAGAAAAATGGATCCGTGCTACGAGAAGGCAAAATTGGACTCCTAAATACCATAGCACAATCTGCTCAGTCCATTTCCCAAGTAATCACTTCGACAAAACATCTCCGTTGGGCCCACTAATGGACGATAATGTTTGGATACCTTCACTTTGAACATTGCCCCGTTTTTCTAGGTCCTGTATTATATAATTTAAAGATGTGATTTTTCGTAAACGTCGACGATTTGATTGTTGTAATGCGGAGATTTTTTTTCTAGTTTCAAAATTCGCGTATTACGTTAAAGTATTATATTTTTTAAGACTACCTTTTTGGAGTATCTACGATTGGTGCAACTACAGAATTCTCGGGCGTTACGGATCTAACATCAAATTCCAATCTAATTTCTTTTTCTTTGATTTAACAAATATGTTAATATGAATTCATACGTTTCATCTGGATTTTTATACCCTTAGCTTCTAATTAATTGTTTTTTTTTAAATCTATTGATGTGCACATGCACTATTGTACCCATTTCTGAACCTGTTCTCTGATGATTTATGATAACGATCATGCATTTAGATAGTTTTAATTTTGTATACATATTATATATTATTTTCTCCTTGTTAGTTAGAATTATTAGCTTAATTAATTAAGTATGAAGCGCACTTGACGTGAAATATCACAAAACTGTGCTTTATAAGTTCACTGTTATTATTATCTGCATTCGAAATTTCCTTACAAAATAACGCGGGACGGAAAACATCCCTACAATACTTAAAAGCGGTGTCATGTTTTGTGAAATTTTTTGTGTATCTTTCTCTCTCATGGTGTACGACGTAAAAACGCAGAGAAAGTGATTTATCGCAAATTTATATGGGTAAAAAAAAATTGATCTCTCTCCATATATTCTTACTCCAAGGTTAAGAAAATGATTTAACATCTGTTATCACCGTTCATTTTTTTTATTTTACTTTTGTTTGTAAACTATTTTTTTGATGGAACTGAAGTTCATTTTATAAAATGTTCTGTACTAATAATTTAATTCGTTTATATTTTTATCTATAAATAAGATTTTAATAATCTTATTGATTAATGTATCTTTGAATAAACAAAAAAATATACAACATTCATTCTTTTTAATGATTTACAACTACCTACTCACAACAAAATACCTAATTTACTTAATTTGTGACAACCCTGTTAGTGATTTTACTCTGAGTTTAGGCCACACCCTTTGGTCATTGCTTGGTCAAAAAGTAGCGACAAAATTTCGCAAAGTTAGGTCTCTATATATTGTTACTCTAAGAAAATTCCTAATTTCATTTTATTTATAGACAAAGTGAAGTAAGTCAGATTTAGATATACACCATGTAAGAAGAATCGGAAATATTCATCAATAAAATCATTGTCTGACTGAAAATTAACACAGAAATGATGATCCAATCAATCATTGTGGTACCATTGTTACTCTAAGGTGGTACCCTGAAAGAAGTGCTGCCCTCTATACCATCTCTATTCCCATCACCGGTCGGATTCCACTACTATTCTGTGTTCGCTTTGGTACATCATGACATCCCAAGATTAACTAGAAAATGATTGTTTTTTTTATTATTATTGTCTTGATTTTGTTATTGAGCAGTGCTATGATTCAAAATATAATTATTTAGAATGCAGACCGCCATAATACGGGCATTTGCCTAGTTTGGGGGTCGTAATTTTAAATATATTTTTAATCTGTATATTTAATATTTTTGCAAAAAATGTTGAAGAATATTTTCTCAAAGTAAAAAACAATTGTAAAAACAAAACGGCGGAATAAACTGCAACCTTTAATTTGACTTATTCGTATAAAAAAATATGTGGGTGAGAAGAAATGCTACGATTTTGAGATTGACAAAAAAGTTTTCGTTAATATGACCTCAAGTTGATTATGTCATAAATGTTGTAAGTACCGATGAGGAAAGTGACAGAGTTAAAGTTGTCCCATTTTTACTTTTGCATTACTTACAATAATTGTTAACCAATTACATTTTTTTAAGCTTTAGATGAATTTTAAAAAATTAGTGGACTGTAAAACGATAAAATTCTAAATATATTAATACTTAATGGAAACGTCTGAGTATAACTGTGGAAAGATTAGGAAAGGAAAGGGAAACCATTCAATCACCGATAAAGTTGGAGTTCTTTGAAGATGAATATTCTTATACAATTTTCATTTACGAAACGATGCATGATCTATGAAACACCACATTTACTATATTCATTTGATCAACGAAACTTCACATTTAGTATAATCTTCCGAAGAGCAAACAACAAAACTAACCGACCAGCGAAAACGATTAACGACCATGTTTTTTCACTTCCCAACGAAAAACTTGTCTGTTTGACTTTCAATTGTTTCGAATCATCGCCGTTTAATTCAAAACGGCAATACAGTGAAATGTGGGTAGAAATTTGGATAAGAAACGCGAAGGTAAGAACTCAATAAAAGGTTATACCTTATAAAATAAAGCACATTTTTTTTTAAATAAACCTGTTATTTAAAAATACCCAGTGATAGGTGGTACCATTTAAGATTTCAACAATTTTCTAAAAATATTTTAAAGCATAATGGTTGTATTGATTTTACATGTTATTTTCTAAGAAATTTTAACCATTTACAAATATTTTCTAAGAAATTTTAACCATTTACAAATTTTTCTTGGATATTTATTTAGTCCATCTAAATAAAATAAAAATGCAGTTATTTAAGAAAATAAAAATATATATACATTGTTGTGTATATAGAAATTTCAATTTGTATCTAATAAACCTTGTATGTCAAAACTACTGAAATCTGACTTACACCACTGGGTTTGACTGGCTCAAACACAAATTCCACCAATGTTTGAACACCAGTCACATGCAATCGACGATTAGCGCCATTTCGTTTTTTTGGCATTTCAACGGTCCCCGGTAACCACCGATTCTCTCCCAGTTTCAGTGTTTGATCTCATGAACAAATTGTGGATGGCTCAAAAAACTCCACTGCAAGTTTCAGAACTCAAAAGAACTTTTAATAGAACCGATGTAGATTGCCAACGTATTTGTTTTGTTTAAGTTAGGTTTCACTCAAGCTTACCTGATATGACAGAGAAGATTAAAAGGTGATTTCTAATAATATTAAATTTATTAATCAAAAATACCTACAAAACATAACAATTATAAACAATTTTA
Source organism: Drusus annulatus (assembly GCA_022651775.1). Classification (NCBI taxonomy): domain Eukaryota; kingdom Metazoa; phylum Arthropoda; class Insecta; order Trichoptera; family Limnephilidae; genus Drusus; species Drusus annulatus. The sequence goes on along the minus strand of JAGWCC010000222.1, from coordinate 1,599,078 downwards.
CAATAGGCACCTGCAAAATTTTTGCCTGTTTTATTTAATTAAAATTTTAATACCAATAAAACAGAGTCTCTCAACTCTGATAAACATCTATTGCACTTTAGAGCCCAATTATATAAAAACAATATTAAATTTGCATCAATAAAATAAAGATTCTAACAATAAAACCTATGAAAAAACAGTTATCAAAATTGAGCAATAAATCATTTTAAAACCACTCATCCAATATTGATAGCTTCAAGCTTTTTATTCAGACTTCCCAGACAATCACATATTGCTGATGGGCTTGGTTCCTCCGCTATTCCAAACAGATTCAAACCTAATTCAATTATTTTCTTTCCCGTTGATGGCCCGATAGCGATTATTTTGGATTCTTCAAAGTTATAACCGACATCCTTCAGAATTGGTACAGCAAAACCTACTCCGGAAGGACTAAAGAAAATCAGATTCAAAGGGATTCCTTCTTTTATACTGAGATTCATAAGACTATCTTTAAGATAATGGTGCATTTGGGTAGTATAAACATCAAGGGACTCCAAATCTATATTTTCTGCACTCAATCTTGTGGGCATAACTTCTGATTTCAAATTGCCACAAGGGAACAGCAATGCTTTTTCAAATCTATTCTTGTTATTCCGTTCTATTATGTAATCTGCAAGAAGGTTGGCATTTCCAGGTTGGACATCACAAGCTGATAGATTTAAATCACTGAGTAACTTTCTACTCGTTGCTTCACCGACAACAAATATCAATTTCTTTTTCCAATGTTCCAAAACGGAAGCAGACCCGTTGAGACATTGCTTTACAGCGTCAATTGCTCTTTGGCTCGTGATGACAAGTCCGTGATATCTATTATGATCTTTCAACTTCATGAGCAACCCGTCTACATTTATAAAAGCAAATTCCAGCGCAGGAATAAATAATGGAGTGTATCCGTTGGTTTCCAATATGTCCACGTATGAACAGGAGTTCTCCGGTGATTTAAACAACAAAACTTTCTCCATTGTTTCTGTGAAATGGGTTCAGAATTCGATTGCACTGGATGAACATAACATTTTAATCAGGCTGATAAAATATGAGCTCTAACCTCAATATTATAAAGCGGTAGTTCTTTGTAAACTTTATCAGTATGTTTGAAATATAACATTAAACTATCTTAAATGGACCACCATTCCTTTACATCACGATATGCATCAAGAAATGTATTATTTATTCAAATTTACGCCTAGTAAAAATCATGAAATCAACTTTACTAAACGACAGCCAAGGAGCTGAGACATTTGTAATCTATGGAAGTGTCAGTTTGACGTTTGACGTTTTTCCAAACACTATTTTTGTGACATTCGTATCAACTTGTATATTTTTACCCACAACGTCAACCAACTATCTATTAAAAATAAGTTTTTTTCTTTAGTGTTATACAAAAGCTCGTTATAAACATTTTGCATTTTATGATCCAGTATTTGAATCGTTATATTGATGGCTCACGTTCAATTCATGGACGAATTGGTGAGGGAATATCTGTTGTTCCGAGGGTTTGTTGCTTCGGTGAAAAGTTTTGATACAGATTTAAAAAATGAGAAGGATAAAGGTTTCAGAGTTGACAAAATAGTTGATAATTTAGTGATTAGCATCAACACGCACGACTTGAATGGACTGCGGGAACTATGGGGTCATTTGGATTCCTTGATTTTTTCCAAATTAGAACAGCATTTTGTTCCTGGTAAGTCATAATTAAGGTTATAAATTACCCAAGAATACGATTTCATTGGAGTGCCATTTCGCTAGATGCGGATCATCCGGTTGACCTAAATAATTAACCTATCAAATCATTAAAATTGATTATGTAAATATTCTTTACTTGAATGTTTGTTAAGGTTTTCAAATTTCACCATTGTATCAAACCAACACATTTTTATAGTATTAGTACTGAAATACAAGAAGAAGATTCTGTATCTTTTTATTTGGATGATCGTATAGTTTTCTAACATTAAATATATTGTGGGTTACTGTCAAATGTTGGTAACTCCACATTTGAGGTATTTAGAGTTAGCAATTATTTGTATGATAATATTTGTTTATTGAAATCTATGTCTGCAATGGGTCCCTTATTATGTCGTTAAATGGGTTTTTAGCTACTGCTTTTGGTTAAAAAACTTTATAACTTCATTTTTTTATAATTATTTAACTAGAAAAATACTATAAAAACATCCTAGTCAAGGAACAAGTGAACTCTAATGATTTTTTTAAAAGTAACATTAACATAATTTCCCATACCCTGACATTATAATGAGGATCAAACTTCAACGTAGACTGCTGAGAGTCCATATATAGATTATTTTCACTCGTCTTTTGTAACACTTATTTAAACTATTTTTTTCAATCATCAAAATGTATTAATAAATTTGGTCGATATTTGGGCGAGTTAAGTTTTCTAGTACAATTATTCTTTTAAGCATTTGAAAAAAATACTATTGAAAAAAATTACTCCAAAACTAGTTTTGGAAATTTTCAAATTTTGGCAATAATCCCACATATACAAATGTTGTATACATGTATTTTGAATGTCTGCCTTTATTTTCAGCCGTCAAGAAGTTTGAAAATGGACTCCTGAAATTTTATTTAGTTACTGCCATCAGCGCTGGAAAGATGGATAAAGTGACTGATTTTTTAACCAAAATGGTCTCAGAACTTCAGGGACATTCAGAGTGGAGAGATTGGTTCAGTAAGTTATCTTCAAAATATTATGTGTTTCACTATAGTATACCTAATAGGAATAATTTAATGTTCTTCTTGTTAGGCCCCAATGGATTAGTATCCAATATTCTTCCAAATCTGAGTTACAATTAAATTGACATAATTTAAAACAACCTAAACTTAGTTCACCAGTTCAAAACGCAATATAGTACATACAACAATAAAACATGAATATTGTTTCTTGAACACAGTACTCTTGGTTTCTTAGTGAAACTTCAACAATCATGCTGTTTTTCTGGTGACAAAAATTGTTCATATTCATGTTTTTTTCAAAAAAAATAATTTGACTTACTTGAATTTTCAGTGCTGCCTTATACCCCAAAACCAGAGGAAAATTCAGCATTCAGCGTTTACTTCTCAAGACAGTGGCAAGACACGCTCCTGGCTTCCTTGCACAACTTCCTCGCCACAATATTCCAATGTCTACCGCAGCCAACCCTCTCCAGTTACGAAACAGAAGCGGCCATGTTTAAAAGGCTTCAAGAAGAGAACAGCACCCTGAAGCTAAAGATAGCTACCCTTGAGAATGGAAACAATCCTTCCGGCCACCAATCCAGGCTAACCCAGCACACAGAGAAGTTGAATGCACCAACTCCTTTGATGGATGACTTTTATATAATTCCAACGGAGAACACTGATGGTGCGATAAGAGAAGCAAGGGGTTTAAGAGGACTAATAAGGCACATGGGGGGCAGCCCTGTTTTAGGGAAAAAGCAAATAAGATCCTTGAGTCAGAACTAGATTTGCTTTTTGAAAGTTTGTTTTATTCAGTATGATTAAATGGCCGATAACACTGGCAACATTAAGTGAATAATTCGACATTGCAACCCCAGTGTTTTTTTTTTAAATTTTTATTCTGTGATGCAAGCTACAAAATAGTGCAATCAATAACTACTGAATAGTGTTTCTACATACATAATTGTCAATTTTTCCCATGTGTAGTTTATCTAAATAAAACTTTAAAAATACTTAGCATAATAACTAACTTCATTAGGGAGTAAATGTATCCCATAGGTTATATTTTAATTGACATTTTCCATTATTTTTAAATATTATATTCTTTCAAAAATGTTATTCCTCGTATTTACCTGTTTGCTAAATTCATGTGATATTTTTAATTGTGTATTTAAATATTTATATTAAGTCTACATTCCTAAACCATATTACTTAATAATTGTATGTAGTAATAATAATTCTCTTCAAGATAAATCAATAATTATTTATGAAAATATTTAAATCTGACATTTTTATTGAGACAGTCATAAAAATAATCTTAAAACATATTCCACTCATTTTAAAATTATCCTTCACTTGTGAAAATACCACATTTCCATTACCAAATAAAATTGATGAAGTTAAACCTCTCTGACTATAATAATAATATAATAAATACTAATATTATATTATAATGGTTTGTGCGGAGACAGCATAATATGTTTTAACTTACAGAGATGTTTGCATAGAAACAAATTAAATGCATAATCTATAGTAATTTATAACTTTTGGGTTATTTGTTTTATGAAACCTTAAAGAAACTTGTAGCTGTGACCATTTTTTATGAATTTATTGAAGTTTCAAATAATGGCAAAATGTGTATAAGAAGACTATTATTTTCTTTATTTTAATGCTAAATCTATAGTTATATTGTGTTTATATCATGAGGTAACTGCTTAAAATATATTTGTTTGGTGATTTTATTTTATGAGAAGCGATGCATAGTGTTATAATATAATAAGTTTTTTTCAATGTATTTTTACTTTCTTCAATACAAAGTTATTTTATTATACTTTTTTTTTTTTTTTTATTAATTTGGTAAGCATAAATGTGGTTTTTTTAATCTTTAGTGCTCACCCAACTAGGTTAATTGCATCTGTTCTAGGGTGAACAATGACATAAATAATGAACAAAAGATATAGTGAAGTTCACATATATTTTTATTATTTGCACAAGATTCCCATCTGCTCCTGTCTGGAAACAGTGGGACTAGTGTATCCCCAATCGGGGGTATGTTGTGAGGCTGGATGTAGTAAGGGCGGGAAGGAGATGGAGGTTGGGAAGTATCATATAAGTAACACATTAATTCATTAATCAAACTAATTGTATCTGTGCACATTAGGCTTCGAACCTGTGACCTCTGGATTTGTAGCCAAGGATCTTAAACGCTCGGCCACTGAGGTTGTTAAATACAAATATCAATAAAAAAATCCTTATAATATGTATAATTAATATTTATTTAAGTATTACATTCGATCTTCTCTTGTTAAATCCGTTAAATAACGTACCTGAAAATGCTAATCTTAAACTTATTTTAATTTCAATTCTGATACTAGATTTCCACTATTTTTTAAATTTTGTTATATCCCAAAAAAAATTTGGCTTATGCCCTTATTTGAACACATAAAGAATTATTAGCCTTCGTCTTTTCGAAAAAAAATTATTCATTCTTTCTAAATTTCTTGATACTTGGCAATCAAAATTCTAGGTAAATAATATTAAAAATTGATGAAAGTACTTATTTTAAATGTAGTAATGACAATTTTTTCCACCTAGTGGCAGCATTCCTAGCAAACCATAGAAAATGGTAAATATTTTTTAATGCATAGAGAAATTAGATATTTAGTTTGATTTTCCGGTGTCATTCTGTCATTGTAGAAATAATAAATATTTAACAAAAAATGGAGTGTTTAATCGGAATTCAGTTCAGAGATTTTGTTATGATCGCTGCAGATCAAACAGACGCCCAAAGCATCATGGTCATCAAAGATGGTTAGTATTTTATTTATAATGTATATATTTTTAGAAAAACTCATTCTGACTTTAAAAACGTTAATTTAACATAATTTTCCAATATTCCTGTTTTATTTTATCTACTTCAATTTTTCCCGTACTACTGATACAATTTGTTTAATATGTGATCAATTATAACATATCAATTGCCTTTGCTTTTTATTCGACCCAATTGTATACGTTTTTATATGTACATTTTAAAACTTTCGATTACCATTTTCAGATCAGGATAAAATTCATAAGATTTCTGAAAACTTGGTGATGGCCATAGTTGGAGAGAAAGGAGATACCACCCAATTCGCTGAATACATTGCAAAGAACATTCAACTTTATAAAATGCGCAATGGCTATGAGATGGGACCTTCTGCGGCGGCCCACTTCACGAGAAGAAATCTGGCCGATGCGCTGCGGAGCAGGGTATGTTGAACAGAAACCATTCCGGCTTTATTGCTTCAAACATAAAAATAAACGAGGGATTCACTCAATTATGTTCAGTTTTCTTTTTAAAAGCGTACTTTAAAACAGAGGCGGTCAAACTTCAAACTGTTTCTTTTTAGGGCCTGAACTTACAACTGTGTTAGAAAATAAAATCTCTTTGAAGAATCCAAACTGAATGGTAACTACGCATGAATCTGTATTTGGTTTGTTCCACTTGAGATATTTGGTCATTGGGTATATTGAAGATTCACATAATATCATCTTTAATAAGAATAATAATTTGGCTAATTTATATACTGCCATTTTTGTAAAATATAACCTCAAGGGTGCTAACAAAGCTCAAAAACATTTGCTATAATTATTGAAATACTCAAAAACTGTAGCTAGAATTATCTTCCAAATATTGATATTTATGTCACGGGCTGTGAAAAAGATTCAGACTTATTGTAGAGCAATAGATGGAGAATTTGTCGACCAGTGCATGAAATACTATTATACAGATGAGTTTGAGTTTAGCTCTAAACTCTGTCAAGTATTTTATCATTCTCAGATCATCCGGCAGTCTAGTCCAGGCTTTAGGGCCTGACACTCCGATAAGCTCTCCTAACTTGGTGTCTGGTGTGCACTTTGGTTCTTTTAACCTTCCGACAGCCAATAATGTTGCTGATCTAAGGGTTGACTATCGCAAATTGGAATCTTCAGAAAAAGTTCTGATAAATAAGTCGAAGCCATTCCGTTAATCGACTTAAAAAACATCCACCAAAGCTAGGACATTATTATTTTACGACATTACTCTGAAATATGAAAATATTTAAATACGCTGGTGATAAGTCTTGCCGCGGCATTGAAAACTAATTTTAATTTGTTAATTCATCTAAAATGTAAACCATTTCCCTTCTTTTCTTTCACCCGTTTAAACTAAATTCATACCCAACGTCCAAGTGACTGATGTGTATAACCTTATTTTAGTGTTTTATAATGTGATTTAATTTGTTTGTTTGCAGTCTCCCTACAATGTCAACATGCTGCTGGGCGGCTGGGACAAGGAGGAAGGGCCATCGCTACACTTCATCGACTACCTCGCCTCATCCGTCAAGGTGCCCTACGCCGCGCATGGCTACGGGGGCTACCTCACTCTCTCCATCATGGACCACAGCCACCACCTAGGTTGGACTATACTTCTGTGATATTATGAGTAAACTCATTCCACTGTATATATTATCGACTACATTGTATAACTTGTTATTGTTCCAGATCTCGATCAAGACGGGGCCTATGAACTGATGAAGAAATGTGTGGCAGAAATCCAAAAGCGACTTGTCATCAACCTGCCCAACTTCGAGGTTACTGTGGTCGGAGCTAATGGCATTAAAAAGCTGCCTCGAATCACAGCCAAGGAGCTAATGCTGGCAGCTGATATTAAAGCGGCATAATAAACACAGCTTTTTACTTTCAATTACATTTATATTTCAATAAAGGTTTCTTTTTTATAACCATCTGGAATTTTAATTTTCTTACAAATTAATTCAACACCAAAGTCAAGCGAATTGGGTACAAAGATACCTGTGTCATTATTTCAACAATTATGCAAAAAAAATGATGGACTAAGAGAACAATTGACTGACAATAGGATACAATCACAATACATATTTCAAAACAAGCATTGTGGAATTTATAAACGATAGCTATGGAAGACAACAATAGTTAATTGTGTAAGATCAAATATCACAAATAACAAGACTAATTAAATTAATTCATCTTTAGAATAAGTTATAAACCCCAACCATTTTTCTGAAACAAACAATAAAAAGAACTTCTCCCTAGGAGAACATTGCGAGACACTTATCAGTACTGCATCCTTTTACCCAACCTGCTTCATATAAATTCATTTAAGTAATAAATATACAGTGTACCTCGGGAAACATCCATTGCCTCCACTCACATATTCTCATCTTCGGATATAATATATCTTTATCCATACATATCCTCAAATTCACACTATACACATAGGTTTTATAAAACAATCAAGTGATACATTACATTATGCCGGACGTTCCAAAAAAGTACATATGCATCTCTAAAACGATACACAGAAGATATAAATATCATATATAGTCATTGCTACATAGCTTTTCAACAGAACAGTTTTTAATAGAAGATTTATACATAGATTTTGGCCATAGGTATAAAATAAGTAAATGAGCCCTTGATTAATAAGTCAAGTTAAATCAAATTAATTTGGAGACTTACAAATTAAGAACAATGGCATTTTTAAAATACATAGTTTGACATCAATATTATGCAGTTGAGAAAGGAATTATGAAGTGTTGACTTACTCACCAATACGTGGTCATTCACAATTATAATAATACATATTGTGTTATTGCATTCTATAGTCGATTAGCAATTTAACAGTTAGTAACACAAGTTTTTAATAAAGTCAATTAAATACTGGAAATAAACAAAATAAAAGTTATGATTAGGTGGAAATGTTTACGTTCATTACCATTACCCTATACAGTGAAACCCGCTTTTATAAAGTTCCCACATAAGAAATTTTGTATTTTCGGTACCTCGAAGACTGAAATGCAAAAATTGCCCTAATAATTCCACTTACATTTTTTTCCAGTCCCTTGAAAAACCTTATAAGAGAGTTTTGCTCTATTATAATGTCTGAAATTCTACAAAGAATTCCCTGATACTATAAACGCTAAAGTAAAAACAACACAAAATTTACGTCCGGTATTCAATTTGTTTGAAAGCAGAAAATTACTACCTGTAATGCTAATTAGCGTAACTACACGGAAAGATGTAAAAAAATAAATGTGAATATAAACATAAAAAATATAGAGTAGTTAAAGTGTAAGAATACAAATAATTATGTATTATAATGCTTGACGTCATCAATATGTAATCAGTACACGAGTGCCAAGACGGAGAGTAGTGGAGTAGACCACTCGAGATATAACATATGACTAAGTGGAGTTTCTCTATTCTGGAAGTGATTACTTGACTTTCTTCGCTTTCGCCTCTTCTTCCTTCCTTTTCCTTTCTTCTTCTACTTCCTGTGGATGATCTTCATATCTGTAAGAAACCAATACAAAATTTTAAAATCTATTAAAGGTAGGCGACCTAAATATGTAGATATGCATGCCACTCAAAGTAATTGGTAAGTACAAATATCCATTGTAGATAAAAATACACATCCAACGAGAAATGTTATGACAAGTTATTATTTCTAACCATTAAGTTTGGTAAAAATTGGACAGTACTCCCTGGTTTCTCTATCTATGCATCTACAGAGTCAAAATATAATACAACTTTCAAGGCGAAAGACAAAAAAAAATCAATGACAAAAATTTTGGGCTGGTTAATCTACTCAAGAACATACCAAGGCATCCATCTTACAGAAATAAAAACAGGCTCTCAACGAGACGTGTCCTTTAATACTTAGGTTACCTTGGTAAAGGAGATGGTAGATTGAGGGATGTAGAGGAACAGAAAAGATATACTCACGAGAACATAGAATTGATGTCTCCCCTGATCAGGGCCAACAGCAGCGGTGTGGACAGACACGCTGGCACCAGGTACAAGAGGGCGGGCTGCGCGTGCTTGAACATGTGCATCACGAAGATGGTGGCGAGCAGACCAAACAGGTATGCGGCGAACGTCGCATAGAAGTAGACGTGGGCGCCTCGCATCAGGCTCTTGTCGTAGCGAAGCAGCAGCGCGATGAAGATACCGGGGACCACAATGTCACCGAGCCCGAGCATGGCAAAGTTGGTGGCATTGAGCCCATTGACTAGCAGGTCTTGCGGAAACACCACTGGAAAGAATGACAGATGAGAAATTGCACTCGTTAGTCACTTTGTTAAATAATATAAAAAATATGCTGATAAAGGTACATATTTCAACTTGGGTGGGCAATTCTATTTCCCAGAAAAGCTTTTTATAATATTTTTAATTCCTGCTTGCCCAGTAAAAACCATTTATTTCGGTTGGCAGAAAGATTTTAACGAAGCTCTCAGTGGCAGGATCATAGTGCAAATTTCGGTCCTAAAATTGAAATACTAATAAAGTTAAAGTTGTTATCAAGTTTGTATGTTGTATTACAATCGGGAATTTATTAGCAAGCATAACCGATTCGATCTTGCTAAAGTGTTTCGAAGCTGAAATTTTATGTGTTTACAGCAGATGGTTAAATAAGATTTTCACATCTGCAAGGTCACTGATTTATAGAGCATATAACTTCAACTAACGATATTGTAAATTAAAATTTAATCCAATAAAACTCTCTTTATAAGGTTTTACAAGAGACCGAAAAAAACCGCTTATGTGGGAAAACCTTTTACGATGTGAATTTCAAATCAGGTCATTATTTTAATTATAATTTTCAAGGGAGCGAAAAAACAAAACTTTTCGTATGGGAATCTTATGTCAGTTTTACTGTACTAAAAATTCAAGCTTATAATACATTACAATCAGAAATTTAGGAATAATGTAGATTAGACTCACGTTTAATAGGTGCCTCGAAGGATTTAGCTACTGTGACCATAACGTTGGTGCCGAACACCCAGAAGATGTCGTACACAAACAGACCGCACAGCAAGATGCAGCCCGTAACCACGTTGTTCAGGTGGAACAACTCCACGCCATTGATGGCGAAAGCCATGCCAAACAGGTTGTTTGCAATCCAGTGCTGGAAGGGACAAAACATGCTTGTTTAGTCATATAATCTGACCAGAGAGATTGACTTTGATGAAAGCACAAAGTACAATATGTAGTTCCTGGTTTCATAGCGGGCAATCTCTCGGCAGTGGATCTATAAGACAAATTGTTTAGTTTGTAGAAACACCACCTGGATAGTATTAAAATCATTTTTAAAATCATAAGTAGTAACGACATTGCGTATTAAAGGCACTGTTTTACAGTAATGATAATTGTTTTTTTAGGTTATTTGTTCATGTTGTGTTCTCTACTTTTTTGAGGCAACATTTTGGAGAACCTTGCACTTTTCCATCATCTACCCTAACGTTGAACAGTGCAAGACTATCTGGAACATTAGCTCAAAAGGGAAGTGAAAGCGCAACACGTCTTAATACCCCAAATGTCAAAGCCCTAAAAAATTATTTTTCAAAATATATTTTTTTTTAAAGGTTGCCCTACTTATTTGTCAATTTGCCAATAAAGATAAAAACATTGTTTGTATGGCTTAATAACACCTGAAAAACTGTAATCAATTTTGTAATTTAAGGTTAGTTTAAACTCATGGCAAAATTTTGTCATTCACGACTAAGCAAATAGTGTTTTCTTATTGAAAATAGCACAATAAACTGCTGATCCAACAAAACAATTATGTACATAAAATAAATTACACATGTAGATATTACGTGGATTCACAGATGAAGAGAAAAAAAGGAATGTCTAATTTGATTTGAATTAACTTCCTTCGGTCTCACAACATTCCTAAAATTGAAAATGTCATAATCTGCCTGGCTCCAGAAACTTGGGACTCTCATGCAGTATCACATAAAAAATAAAGAAGAAGCAAATGATTATTCTAATCTAACCTTCTTGAGGAGATACCAGACGCCCACAATGGAGGAAATGGCCAGACACACCAGGTCGTGGGAGGTGAAGTCATAGCAGTGTAGGTCGTCTGGAATCCCAAACTTGATGACAAAGGGTACGTGGGGAATAAACCTGTTTATTCCCGCACTACTCACAATGGGACTGAAAAAAATTATTACATACTCGTAAGAGAAAAACAAATATGTTACATTATCGTACGGAGCAATATTACTTTAACCTTTCGTGAATAATTAGCGCATCAGTAAAAAAAAAAGGATTGAATGGCTCAAGGAATCAAAGTAATCCACAAGAGTTTTGATGCACTACCCTGATGTTTATTTGTGTACATAATATATTATAAAATTACAGATATACATCTGAATTATTATAAAATTACAGATATACATCTGAATTATTATAAAATTACAGATATACATCTGAATTATTATAAAATTACAGATATACATCTGAATTATTATAAAATTACAGATATACATCTGAATTATTATAAAAGTACCATTGCTACAATGAGTATGTAATGCTAAAAACTTTGCAAACACATTCTAGGTTTCAAATTTCAACAATTCAAATTTGCCATCCACCGCATTCATATAGCGCAGGGGTGGAATTATTGGTTAAAACATTGTATATATAAGTTAGTAATTTAAAGCCAAAAATAAATTTTAAAAAGACAGATATTACCACTTCATATTCAATATCCAATTGTTTTAATAACAGACATTAATGATTTCTCTACACAAATATGAAATATCTATGACCGTGCAATTTTTTTATTTGCAAAGCAAAATTTAAAAAATATGGAGCGGTCAAGTGACAAATTACTTTCATTAATAGAGCTTTCAAGAGAGACGCCATGCTTGTGGGACATTTTTGGGATAGTCGTACAATTTTGACAGTCGTTAGTACGTGGTTGTCAGCAGTTTGCGTTTTTTGCCGGAACACTACTAAATGCATGCGCGCAAAGAATGGCGAAGCAGTGGGGACATATAAGCGATAGCGAACGCAGGTTCGCTGGGAATTGGCGATTTCCGTTCACTAACGTGTGTTCACTTGTGTTCTTTGTCTGTCCGCGGCTTCAAATAAGCGGGCGACTAGGAATAGTTATACGGTCAACCAGTCGACCGCGGTTGATGCTTTGACCACCCCTGATATAGCGGGTCGCTCTCCCCATGAGCAAATTTGAGTACAGATTTGTATGATTCGCTTGACAAAAAAATTTGTTATGACGACATCCTCGAGCGTGAGATTCAGGCACAAAAAGATTAGTTTGTGCCTAAATTTCTCAATACGTGTGGCATTGACACATGGAACTGGCACAGGAAGTATGCAAGTAGACTAAATGTAGTAGAAATACAATCTCGAGGCGTATGTGTGTTAAATGTATTTACCTCAACAGATGACTGAGGGCGAGAACGCCGAGGAAAAAGAAGTAACCGGTGAGCAGCAGGTTGATGTATTCCTTGGAGAACACTTGGAAGAAGATGTAGATGCCAAACAGAGTGGCGGAAGCTATCAGCGGGAAGGCCATGGCGTCCCTACTCGTCATGGCTTCTGGTTTTTTACCAGATTCCTGAAAAAAAAGCATTCTTTACTGTCTAAAATAATTAGTATATATCATTATTAACAGATATTAAAATATCAGTATCACAAAATAGAAGGACTCTCACAGCCGCTCTGACCACTCAAGCTGTTCAAATTTGTTCAAACGCACAATCTCGGTGACACCAACATTACTAAGCGTAATTTTCACTCAGCGATACACTGAAGTTAAGACATCTATTTTAACAGAAAACCTCTTCTAAGCGTTGGACTGTCAGACAGTCTGAAATCACCGAAGTGACAGATGACAGATTTTAGTGAAAATTCTTAAAGAAAAAATCGTGACTCAACAATTTACAAATGTGCAATAAAAAATCATAATATAGGTTCCTGCATTCCAGTGTAATAGCATTTAATCTCAAGAAAAACTGACTCAAATCACTCAAAATATTGTAGTGAAATGGAGTTGCTCAGTTTTGATTGATGAAAATGGCAGTTCACGTAATAGGTAATAATATAATAAATGGATAACTTTTATAGCGCCATTTTCGTGGGAAAATCACCTCAAGGGCGCTTATGGTAACTAATAAAGGTATTCATTTTTAGCAAATTATTATCTCAACTAATTTTTTATTTAATTTTATTTATTTTAGGGAAAATAAACAGCAGATCAGTAATTAACATGTATATAATAATAAAAATAATAAATTATGCCAATTATAAATTTTCCACAGATGGCGATGAAATGATATAAGTAAAGTGTGACAGTATACAGTTTTTTTTAGTTAACTTAACTATTTGGGTGGGGGAAGGGGTAACATAAGATTATGATAAAGGTACGAAGGACGGCAGTAGATGGAAAGGTAGTCATCTAGTTTGGGGGCGGTTGTATAATGAATTTAAAGTTTAATTTAATATTCATCATTCAGATCTGTTTAAATACTAGATTTTATTATTCTATGCCTTTCTAGAATATCAAAATCGTTTGTACCTAGGGCCATATGTTTAAGACAGCGGTTTCCGAACTTTTTGGGACACTAAATGGCCAATTGCATTTTGATGATCGCTATGTCATCAGAATAATGCTGATTGAAGTGATTTTTTTAACGAAAACGGAAATTTGCTTCGGTCTCCTTCATTTTCCACTTTTTTTTTTCAGTTTCACGAAATTCTTCAAATTGGAGATGTCATAGTCCCGCTGGTTCCGGGCAATACAAGTCTTGCATAATATCACATTCAAAAGACACCGCAGTGATCGCAAATCGAATTAGTGTAGTGTTATTCCGTCGAAGCCCAAGTGTCGCCAATGTTAGCGGTAGCCAACAGGTGGTAACATGCTTCCCCAAATCGTTCTTGATAAGTGATAATTTGGACGGTTTATGGGAAAAGGTAAAATGGGGGAGGAAAAATGAGTGTGATGGGGATAGATAAAAGGAAGGGGATAGTGTGTAGGTAGATACATAACTGAATGAAAAAATATTAAGAAAAGTAAGAAGAAGGAATCAAACAATTTTCATTAGGTCCTCTTCCTTGAAAATTAGTATCGGTGGCGAAGCAGAGTTTTTTTGTGTACATATTTTGCAGTTTTTTGTCCACGTGTATTGGTAGGCTTTTTCCTTTGCAAGCCCCTTGGCTCGAAAAAGGAGGTTTTTGTTAAAGCTGGTCAGGTGGTCGTTGACATAGATTTTTCTTTCGCCGCCGGGGTAATTCAAATCCTTTGTGTTATTCCCTTTCTTTTCCGTATTTCCGCCATGAACTCGATCTTACGTGACCGAGTGGAGAACTTTACAATTATAGGTTTTATTGGTTTAGAGTGGAGAGGATCTTTTGCAGCGACTCTGGTAGCAAAGTTGAATTCATTTATGTTTAAGTTAGAGAAACCTATTTTGTTTGCTATTTCTAACAAAATTTTTGGGATATTCTCGTTGTTCCCTTGTGGTACTCCTTTTATCTCGATATATTGCATTCTCATCCACTGCTCCCTTTTGTTCAAATCGTCTTACCCAGCGATTGTTCAAGAGTATAGAATCTCGTTGAGAAGTCATCTAATTTTGAGTTATTGAAGTCAATGGATTTTTTCAGCTCCGACATTTCGTCCTTTAGTTCCTTGTCTTGACTGTTAAGAGTTTTGAAGGAGGCTAACTCAGAGAATACTTTCTTTATTTCAGTCATCACATCTTCTATGAAGTTGCTTGAAGCAGCGGTTGATGTTTTGCAGGTTGGGCAGCGCCAGGTTCTTTTTTTCTCGCTATTAGCTTTGCGAAGTGTAGTCTCAGATGTCCCCGCACTCGTAGTGGATCTGTTTACCACAAGAGTGGCATGCAACGCCATCGGTGATTAGAAGTTGGCATTTGAAGTAGTTCATATTGAAAAAGATTATGCACTTCTGGATAACTAGACGGTAGCGATACGCGCCGATGCGTGTAGAGGTAGGTATGTCTCTGCGCTAGAGCGGGGCACTTCACTTAACGCTGTGGGTAGTATTGAAATGTGGCAATTATGACGCCAGGTTAAACTGCACTTTTCGATTATTTTAAAACAGATTTCAAGAGTAAATCAATAGTATGTTTTAAGATTTGATATGAAACCCAGTTTCATATGAATTCACTGTGAGTTATGTTAAGTTTATGAGTTATTATGAACTGTAATTTTGACTTTATAAAAATAATAATTTCGATAGATCGAACAAGAATGCGTGTCACACTTGACTGTTACGAACTGATGATGGAAGTAATATGAATGACTTTTTCACCATCTCTGTAATGCCCAAGAAACTATAATACTATGTTCACATTAACTTTTTTGCATGTATGTTTCCTCTACAAGATTCTTTAATATATTATCACATTGAGAATGCACATCACCCTCCACATTATTATCATTATTTTTATTTTTTCATTATTTTAGAAACTGATAGGGAATAACCTATTGGCAAATAATGTATAATATTGAAAGGGAAAATCAAGCCCATTTCTAAATTACAGCGAATTCAACATGGACATTAAAAACAGAGTGTGGTACTTTGAAGTAAACGTTGGGTTAGTGTGAATTGAGGAAAATAGTGTTAATATCACTTTAATACGAAATTTTGTCCACGTACCTTCTGTTCCTTATGGTGTTTGACAGATCTAAATGAACCGAAAAATATCGGTATCAAAGCCATTATAACTAAACTTCCGTAGGCAACCGCCATCCCTTCGGGCGTCGAGGGAACTTTTCCTGTGGCATTTTTGACTGCTTCTACAATTATATCTTCAATATTTTCTGCAGTTTTGGACGCAAGGGTCTCTGCCGCGTCAGCCATGTTTGCGGGTATAATGTTACAAGAAAGAAAATTCAAAATTCAAACATTATATTGTCAATAAAGTACTGCCATATGAATGAAAAAGATATTATAAAAAACTAACTAGCTACTGGAAACACGCTTACATGAAATTAGCTACTGCTCCGTATAATCGTACTACAGGGAAAATATAAATGTTTGTTTTATAGAATATGACTTGAAGTAAACACGTAAAATTTTATTTTGTGGTGAACATTGACCAATTGTGTTATACTGATGGTAGTAAATAATGATATTATCATAATTCACAAACAGTGATTTACAACAAAAGTTGTTAGTACAAAAATAATTGTAAATGAAATTGTTTAGTCATTTATTTCGAAAGTTTTTTTCCGCATTTTCATTTTTACAATATATCTATATTAATTAGATCAGGAGTGACATTCTTTATTGGCATTATTTATAGGACAATTAAATAATATGTGATTTAGGTCTTCTTCTTCAAGACACTCGCAAATAGCATAATAATTCTTGACCTGTATTTTTGCCAGGTGAACATTGTACCAGCAATGCCCTATTCGCATGCGGCAAATGGAAGATGTTTTTATTTAGGATAACATACAGTTGCATACACATTTTGATAAATTAAATGATTAACGATGTTGCATTAACCAGTGAAGTTTCCGTTTTATTTGTATTTTTTAAATAAAATGGAAAAAATAATAATATTTATTAATTAAACAACATATTGACAGTAAAGCTGTCAAAGAAAATAAATGATCTATTCATTTAGTTTCAAAGAAACACTAAGAAAAAGTATCTTAATAGGTGAAATAAAATAAAACTATTTAAAACAAAATTTTTAAAATTTGTTCATGAGGAGTCCAGAGATCCACAATTTAAAAAAATCGTGGGTTGTATTTTGGAAAAATAATTACCTTTTTTATTAGACTCATCCCAATGCATTAATTGAAACATTTTGCTAGATACAGATTACATTATAAATGGAGGTGTTATAAAGTTATTTACTTTTATATCTAAAGGTACTTTAGTTTTTAAATGTATCCTTGGACTTACCCCAAGGATGTACCCCTATAAAAATATTTTTTTCTGTGTATCAGTGATTGTTCTAGGTATCAGAAAAATATTTCATACTTAATCTTGCCAGAATACATAATCCGAAGGGCAATTATATTATAATTTTTTTATGTATTTATAATATTACGTAGTAAGATTTTTATGAATTTCCAACATATACATTGTAAAATATAATTAAGAAAATTAACCAGAACAATAATAAAAACAAAATTATATTAAGATGTATATTATTTATAATTACAATTCAATACTCGCTTTACTTAGAAAATATTTTTGCTGTGTGTAGAATTCCGCAAATTCCTTCATAATACATATTATAATAAAATAAGCTATTTTTATTCAGAAAACCCCATACTACCACTGCTTATAATACAAAATCCCTATTGTTAACTTTGAACAGCTCTTGTAACCCAAATATCAAAAGTTTTTAATAATTATAATCATTAAACAGTATATCTTCAATCCAATCTGCATCCTTGGATAAATCTGAAAAGAGGCGCGTTTTTTCAATTTCACACTTGTCTGGAAATTCCTTTATAGAATATGTGAGAAGGCCGGCTAAAACCCACCGAGATGATTTTGAGTGCTTTGTGTAAAATCCCTTCCCTTGCTCTTCTTCACAAACTTCTAAAACTTCCTCACTTTGAGCACAAAAGTTGTTGGATTTTAAAAAGTAGGGAATCATTTTATAGGATTTACTGCATTCATGAACAGGTAATATCTCCATTTCTATATCAATGTTATCAAACCCGATCACTTGGCCTTTGATCATTTCGCTTCCAATATCGCGACTCGATCGGATAAAACAGACTGGTGCAAGAAACTTATGCTGGTTGAAATCTAAGGGTTTGATTCTCAATAACGCAATGTTGTCTTGCACTTTAAGTCTCTCTGGTTTGAATTTTGGGTGGAATATAATTTCTAGTACCGTCTTTGGACTTGAACTTTCATCCTCTTCATCTAGGTCACTTGCACCGATTCTTACAAAGAGTTCTTTGGGAAGAGTCGGTCGGTTGTTGAGGAAAGACACTGGCTGGGCCGCAGTTATGACGAAGATATCCGAAATGAGAGCTCCACTGCTGACCACCCACCGCTCAGTCAGACCCTCCATGTAGACCGCAGTGATCCACGGCCATTTTCTAGTCAAATCATTAGTCTCTTTACCACATGCGATTCGTAATTGTTTTTTGCTGAAAAAACTGCTGTAGTTGTCATCTGGATTTTCTTCAGAATTAGTAGACCTTTGACGTCTATGATGTGACATTGAAAATTGAGAGAAAATAGGACTATGAATTTGTTGATTGTTATATTTGGTACGGGTCTGCTTCCCTGAGGCTGATGCAACTGTTGGATTGTGATGTTTGGTACGGGTCTGCTTCTCTGAGGCTGATGCAACTGTTGGATTGTGATGTTTGGTACGGGTCTGCTTCTCCAAGGCTAATGCAACTGTTGGATTATGATGTTTGGTACGGGTCTGCTTCCCTGAGGCTGATGCAACTGTTGGATTGTGATGTTTGGTACGGGTCTGCTTCTCTGAGACTGATGCAACTGTTGGATCATAATGGTCGGAAGGAGGTGTTGGAAGTGGGATATGAGATTTTCTATCATCGATAACAATTTTGTTATGCAACACGATTTTTTTATTTGCTTTCAAAGGGGGCGCACCAGAACAAAGTACATCACCATTAAAATTAATTGATTGAACATAATAGTTCTGCATGTTTTCTGGAAAAATGACACTATACTTAATTGGATTCAATTTTGTTATCGCATTTATCAGAACGGTTGATTGTTTTCCTTGAAGTTCTATGTGCCCCTGATATTGGGAGGGCAACGAAATTTCATGTGATAGAATAATTTTCAGATTCATTTGGTTTTCGATAGCTTGGCTCGGCACTGTGACATCTCCAAATAATCCTTTTGCACCATAACTATAAAGGAACACATCAGGACATGGGGAATCAATTTGCGTGTGTGAAAACTCCACCATAAAAAATAATGCAAAAACAAAAGTCCCACAAATACAATTTGCCATCTTGCGTGAAATGTATATACTAGCCAAAAAACATTGACAAACTAACCATCTTCAGATAAAGCAATAAATTCTGAAGAGAGGTTGAACCTGTTTATAAGAGTGCGCACCAACTCTTGTTGTTCAGGGGTGGACAATATGTTCAAAAAAAAATATATTTTTGATTACGTATGGAATTGATTCATTGATCTTAAGAATTTATTTTTTTAAATATTGGGGAGGTGAGATTATTATTATGGAGGAGCCAGTCTACTTTGCAGTCAGAGGTAACAGTTCAAATCCAGTTTAAATGCCTTCACTAGACATCATGAGAGTTCCGTATATCTAAAAATTTTAACTTTAAGCTTACAGAAGTGACTTGTCAGCAGCTTGAATCGTGAATTTCACATTACTTTTACGTGAATTTGGTCACTTTTAAGGAATGAAGAATGAATTCAAGGTCAAATTGGGAATCAGATTCAGTGTGTGAAGCAAAGGAATGAATTATTTTGATTAATTCAGTCAGCTTTGCCCATGTCTACTTGAAACTTATTTCATCAGTATAATGACAAATATATCTCAGAAAAAATAAATACAGGCGGTCTTAGACTTTCGTACGTAATTGGTTCCTGAAATGTGTACGAAAGTTGAAATGTACGAAAGTCGAGGACCGCCTGTAATTAAAAACAATTACAATTCTTTAACCTTCAATCTTTATATCTGTATATATCTTTATATTTCTATATATATCTTTATATCTCTTTAACAATATTTTATTATTTATTCATAATTTTTACAATCTGTAATCAAATTGATTTAATCAATTCAGAAAAAACGGGCTTTCGTAATGAAATGAAGAAAAATGATTTGTTTTCAACGTGCCATCCTTGAAGCAGGAAATCTTTTTTTGCTTGAAAACAGGTTGGTTGACCTTTGGAAATATCCAAAGGCAATACTAAAAATAGTTGATGAAATTTATTCATATTTGAAAACTAAAAAACGATTGTTACCAAATTAAAATGTTAAATGTTTTGAAAATAAGTTTGCCTTGAAAAAGAATAACAAAATATCTGTTTCAAATATTTCCAAATAAATATCTAAATGTAACTACACTACACAATAAAATAGCAAGATTATATTATTGAAAATTAAACAGTATGTTTGTTTAAAAGGTTTATTGATTGGCTTTATCAGGGTAAATAACAAAAGTAAACGTTTTTAGAGTTTAGAAAAAAATTTTAAAAATTCAAGGAAAATAATAGCATTATAAAAGAAATTTATATTCTGGAATGTTTTTTTGAAGAGCTTAGGTACACTCATTTAAATTTGTATAATGCTGTAGGTATTGCCGTGAGTTTTGAGTTGAACACATCACTTAGGCAGATGTTTTGCTTGCATACAGCATGTTTGAAACTTATTATTCAACTTCAGAAAAGAAAATTGAAGTTAAATTAAAATAAATTTCACTATTAATGTAATAAAAGGACACTGTAAAACTTTTGGAATATTTAAATTCAATGATTGTATACCATTGTCGTTCCTTTCTCGCTAATAATAATAAGTAAGCGTGAGCAAGACAAAGGTTGTTTTTCAGTGATGTTTGGCAAGGACACCATTGTCGGAAGTGGATTCGGATATCGGAAATATAATTGGTAATTACACCAAAAAACATTTTTTAAATTTGATAACTACAAATAAGAGTCCCCAACTGCTCGGAGCCAGCGGGACTATGGTACCCCCAATAATGGGGAATGTTGTGAGGTGATGTGGGAAGTGAAGGAGAAAGGACAAAAGAAGGTTGGAAGTACATGTATGTTTATTCAGATCTGGTAACAAAATATATCAAAACCCATTTTAAGCAACAATTCAATATTGAATGGGAGTTTTTCTTGAGGGTGATATTAAAAGTGAAATGATTTATAAAAATATTTATTTAAAAAAAATAACGTTTACAACAAACTTTTTAAGTTAAATACCTTGAACCTTTAAAAAACTTAAATAATGTAACATTATTTATAATGAATACATACGCCATTCAGAAATTTATAAATTAAGCTCATAAATACGAATATGTATATCATAGTGACTTCTTAGAACAAATAAAAATATAACCTAACTAAAGCACCCTTTGATCTATCAACCCTTAATACGTAATTCAATAACATCAAATGCTATTTCATCTTTTTTTCATCAAATTACCAGAATGGAAGAGTTTGGTTTGTGAATTTGGCTGTTTTGTAATTTTTCTTCACATATCATATATCATAATATTTTTCTTCGTCAGTATCAATATGGTACGTAAGACAGCATCCACTCCGTATTTTATGCTCCAGGGCATGTAGGACCAGGATCAGACGATTCAGTCACTCAGAGCCACGATCAAGTGATGACCTTGACACATCTAATTATGAGTGAAGACCTTGACACTCTGCATAAGTGTCAGTGATTTAGGAAGGGACGAGCTTTGCAGATGGCTGAGAAAGAGCTACCAAAGCGGCTGCTGAAGAAACCGCTCCTAAAAAGCCGACAGTTCCCGGGTGTAATCTCACACGACCGAGTGCGGTTAGTGGAATCCACAAATCACAGAAATTCTTAACAGTATCAGTAACTACATCTTTTCTTAAATTGATAACAGAAAAAGCTTTATATAAAATATATAGATAGTCATTGACTTTTTTTTTCCCGACTGTATTACTGAATATAAAATTCCTTTCGCTGAACAAAATTCTTTGAATTTCATACAGGTCTCTAGCTAGATTCAATAAAATGGTTAAAAGCCAGTATCTATTTGATAATTCTGTCCATTTATTTGAGTCGATGTTCTTCAGGAAGCCCGACCGGGCCAGCCATATTAAGTGATCGGCGAAAAGAAATAACGAGTTGGTCATTTTGCTCAGCGTTAGTGTCACCCTGATGAAGAGGTCCGGATAGTGAATAGTTGATGCTACGGAGTATAAAGAGTCCACACATTTTCCAAAACGCAGTACTGAAAAAATATCAGAAAAGAGGGTAACATTGTAGTTATTTTTTGAATACACATACTCGTATAAATCATCGCTCTGCATACAATACTGCAAATGCGATTTTTTTTCCATAAGTGATATTTTAACCTTTAGTGTGCCGGAGGTGCCAATAGTCACGGGCATTCACCATTATCTTTTCAGGAGTTTTTATCCTTTAAAACATGTCGTTCGCATATTTAAATGAACCGTAATCGCTTGTCAACAAAATAATCAATCCATAGAGATATTTTGCATTGCGTTCAATTCGGTACAAGTCGGGTAATAAATATTTTAAGTTTGCTTATGTCAGTGCTGCAGAAAAAAGTCGATTTTCAAAGTGATATTACTGTTTGTATTTACAGCAAAACTATGCAACTTTATTTTTATTTGGAAGGAAATTTATTCAACCACACGAAAATACAATAAAATGACAAAAAAATATTCACGTTTCTTAACCAAACTTTTTTTAGTGACATGAGGAAGAAAAAAACCGATTGTCCGAATATAAGTAGCTATTCCAGAAAAACCACTTGTACGATTAACAAACAATTTTTTAAAATACATAAACACATTATCTGAGAAGATAGCAGAATTGACAAAAACATCAATTTGTAAAACACAAGTGAGTCATTACGAAATTATGGTAAGCAAGGTACAACAGAAATTGTACCTTGCGAGAGTCTGGCATTCTAGAGGTTAATGCCATTCAATTTGTTATCATTTTCTCCGAGTATGTTTATCAACAGAATGCCGAATACTTCTTAAAATATTCGTTTTTTTTGACAATATGTAAAACCGCTTCCAAGGACAAAACTGCATGTTTCGGGGTTTACTCTCTCTCCCAAACAATTTGTTTGATGTCACAATTCGCGGCGTTGCACGTCGAGCGACGATATGTATATATTATTAAAAAAACACCACATTGTACATAAAATAAGATACTAGTACAAAATGATACATGCTGTACATTGAATATGTACAGCATAAATTAAATGAAAGAGAGGTGGACAATTATAATTTATGATAACATTATAGTCAGATTTTTTTTGTTGTAAAAACGGTATGTTTGTATCAGTTAGTTGAAAGAAATCATTTGATCAATCTTTAAATTTAACCAAATGCGCATTAAAAACATTTCTCACAACATGTAAGTGGGTTATGGCGCCCTGTGCAATCGGTACTTACTACACAGGGCGCGAGATATCGTGGAACCGGCCTTGGTTCACAGGGACCTGTCTTACATGCAAAACCTAACCTGTAGAGATAGGCCCCTGTGATCCTGAGCCCCCGAAACTTGTGAAATAACACATTTTATCAATATTTAGGTAAACAAACAACATTAACGGTGGGATATTAACAGATAAGCTGAGATAACAATTTTGCAAAGGGGGCAACGCTTCGGAGGCATGGTATTAGAAAAACAAGCGTTATCTTTACCAATATAGATAATTTTAAAGTAAAATTATCTGAAAAAAAATAACGGTGTTCCTTCCATAGTGCAAGTCTGGTTCACTGATTGAATGAGTAGCGAAGTTTACATGCTCGCTAACCGCGTGAATAAGCACGCACATTTCAAAAGAGCTGGGTGCTATCTTAGAGTAACTAAGGGTTAGAATAAACTGACAAATAATACTAAAAATATTGAATTTGATAGTGTTACCGAAATTGTTTTGTTCCATAAACAAGCTAGGGCACCAGAAAACTCAATACTTTTGTTTATTTCATTTATATTTCAAGGTCTTCAATGTATTTTTTTAAATTTATCATAGTAATTTTTTATATTTTAAATCTGACATCTTTGTTGTATTTCCTCCGAAAATCAAGCACAAAGTAGCATCAAACCAGTTTTCTATTCCTTTACCACTCCCCTCTCGAATATCTGTTAGTATATTAGAATCACAACATTGGGCCATTGGAACTTTGATGGGGTAACCTTAAAAATACTCAATTAAAAAGCAACTAAATAGAAGTATACTGACATTTTCTGAAAGAGCTGCATGTAGTTTCTAGCCTTTTTAACTGATCTATGGTGTAATTATCTGTATTCGATTTTTGTAACGTATCCCAGATAAAGCGGCTGGTGTACTGGACCATCCTAAAACAGAAAATATTATCAATTGCAATAAGAATCTCACGGGAAACTTATATGGGTTTTACTAAACCCTACTACTTCTGGAAAAAACTTTATTATTATTAAGCCAGGGTTCAATTCCTTGATACATCACCATCGGTGATATATTAATATACTTTTACTAGTACACAGTTACTATCCGGCTTCGTATGGAATTTCAACACCTTTTTTTGTATTGAACAATTGATAAATATTAAACAAATAAAATGGAGTTTTCTTAATGTTGACAGTTAATATTTCAAAGCTTCATATAGGGGCTTGGGATCACAGGAATCAATTTTATTTGCAAAATAGGTAGAGGTGTGATCCTTAAGGTGCCCTACTCATGACTGAAAATAATTTAGATGTAGGAATGCCTGCCTGAAACTGTGTGCTGAAAATAGATTGTTAGCAAAATCCAGCATTTTTTTCATGGAATGCATGGACTTAGCAGGTTCAAATATTAATAGATTTTTTTCTTTAAATATGTGGGCACTATCAGGTCTAAGGGTTGTGATGTTAGGAATATAGATTAACAAATAATATATAAATGAAACATTATTTAAGGGCATGGTAAACAAAATTTGTAACGATATTTTTCGTAAGCAAATAAAAACAGCAATGTAAAATTATTTCATGAATAGTAGAAGAGCATTAAATTTAGACGAGGTAAATAAGTATTATTATGAAAACCTGTTTAATTTAGAATCACAAAAGTTATATTGTATTATATTACCTTGCTAGTTTATCCCTCCCCGCAGCCTGTCCATTAAGTTTGATGATCAACTCCATGTTTATGTCGAATGTTTTGGAATTGCCTACTTAACAATGACGTAGTTTGCTATTGATCATTTACGTGAACATGCTTTTCAGATCCAAGTTCAAAGGTCTTTTATCTTTTACCACTGCCATCTAAGTCTATGGATAAGTGTTTTGAATTCAAAAAGAGGTACGAGTCAGTAAAACTGGTTAACCTTTGAACGAAGTATAATCAAAGATTTAAAAAAACTGATGCAGAATTATAAAAAATATATACAAAATAAACACCACAGCTTCACGGGACCGTTTTGTTTAAAAGTATTTCATATTGTTATGTTCATGTAGTAATAAAATTAATCATTTAGCGGAGAAGCTTAGAAGATTATTGACAACAATGAGAATATGTCAAAGACGGCATCGAAAGTAGGGATGATCGATATTCCTATCCCAGTCACTGGAACCGTCGATTTTATTTCTGTGAGGAACCGGTTCATTTTTTTGGAAAATTAAAATCGATATCATTTGTCCGAGGAACCGTTTTTCTTTGTTGATTTGCAAGTACTTTTTTTGGGGAGGAACTTTTGTATATTTGCTAGTACTTTTTGATTTAAAATCTCTACCGACTAGTACTTTTTTTTTTGGGAGGAACTTTTGTCGATTTACTAGTACTTTTCGATTTGAATATAAAAATCTCCTTCGTGGAACTTTTCTGGCACCAGGAACCGGTTTCAAAAAGAGCTGGATAAATAACCGGTTTCTCGCCGGTCACCGGTTACTGGAACCGCACATACACCCAATTCTGATATCGACCATCTCTAATCGAGAGTGTCAGAAGTCAGAATGAGAACTGACTTGACAAATCCGGTGCTGCCAGTAAAGAAATTATCAATTTTTGTACGTAAAAGTAATAGATGCAGCTAAAGCTCTCTAAAAATAATAATATTTACATAATTTGTACAGCGCCGTTTTTGTGAAAAATCACTTCAAGGGCGCTGTATGGTGGAATTAACATTTTAACCTTGGAGACACTAATATTATTGTCCCTCTGTAAATTATCAAAATATTTTAATGTTTTTTTACTTTATTTATAATTTTTAAAACTTATGTCATATTGATTTTTTTATTGAACTGACCATGTTGTGACTTGAGGGACACTTCAGCGTTTCCCCTGTAAATGTATTGGCTGTAATGCATCTCTTGTAGAGTATAAAAGAAAAATGCGTAAACAAAAAAGAAACCAAAAAACAAAGTGTATGTGTTCTATTTATAAAAAAGAAACCCTTTACAATTAAGAAAATACTAGGGATGGTTAGTATCTGAAATGGGGTGTCACTGCCCTTCCAATTACCGGAGACCGACGAGGAACCAGTTAGTTTTGTAGTTAATTTTGAATCTGATTCTCGGCGGTGGGAAGTAAGATGGAAAAAAAGGAACCGGTTCCTCTAAATAATTTTATTTCATAGGGGTGGAGGGTTGCTAGTAAAATTTTGGAAAAAAAGAACTGGAACCGGTTTCTGCCACTCACCACGAAAAGCACCGGTTCCTTTCCAAATATTAGAATTTGATGGGGGAGGAAAGGTAATTTGTTTAGTTTTACACTTCAGAAAAGCACTGTTTATATTATTATATTAGATCTTACGCAATTAACTATTGGTGTCTTCTATCACTATTGTTTATGAATTCCACAATGTTTGTTTTGAAAAATGTATCACAATTGTATCCTATTGTCAGTCAATTGTTCTCTTCGTCCATCATTTATTTTGTATAATTGTTGAAATAATGACACAGGTATCGTTGTACCCGATACGCTTGACTTTGGTGTTAAATTGATTTGTAAGAAAAGTAAAATTCCAGATGGTTATAAAAAAGAGACCTTTATTGAAATACAAATGTAATTGAAAGTAAAAAGCTGTGTTTATTATGCCGCTTTAATATCAGCTGCCAGCATTAGCTCCTTGGCTGTGATTCTAGGCAGCTTGTTAATGCCATTAGCTCCGACCACAGTAACCTCGAAGTTGGGCAGGTTGATGACAAGTCGCTTTTGGATTTCTGCCACACATTTCTTCATCAGTTCATAGGCTTCGTCTTGATTGAGATCTGGAATAATAACAAGTTATATAATGTAGTCGATAATATATACAGTGGAATGAGTTTATTCATAATATCACAGAAGCATAGTCCAACCTAGGTGGTGGCTGTGGTCCATGATGGAGAGAGTGAGGTAGCCCCCGTAGCCATGCGCGGCGTAGGGCACCTTGACGGATGAGGCGAGGTAGTCAATGAAGTGTAGCGATGGCCCTTCGTCCTTGTCCCAGCCGCCCAGCAGCATGTTGACATTGTAGGGAGACTGTAAATTAATGTAATGAAAAATTTTAAAAAAATTAGGATACAAATTAAAAAATTAAATCAAAATCGTTTATTATTTAATTCAATAATGTTATTATTAAGTTCTGTTAGTTTTTAAGGATGGTTTATTTCAGAAATAATACTTTTCATACTTTTTACAGGTATTCCACTAAAAAGCTGCCAAAATATCCAAAGTTAATATCCATAATTGCATTTCGTTAAAAGGATACGATATTAGGAAGTTTCACGGTGCATTTTTTGAAACTACGAAGAAATTGACTCATTTACATACCTACTTTCCGGCATGAGAAGCTAAATCCGAGTTACAAAATCCGCTCCGGCGGGAAAGGAGTTGCAAAAACCCGCTCCAGCCATATTTTGATAAAGATTATTAGAGCATTTGCGAACCTTACAATAATAAAATACAGTGGCTTTTGTCATTGTATCATGATCGTTAAGATATAAAGCAAAACAATTAGATTATTTTCACATGTCCTAACCAGTTTTTCGCGATTATCTCCGAATCAACAAAAGCTTCCAGAGCGGGTTTTGAAAGTCGACGAATCAAATATAGAATAATATTTTTGTAAGTATGCAGGTTTCAACATAATATTATGTAAACCTTCAATATATTCAATACAGATTCATACATACATTCAGTTTGTATGGGTCAAAAATATATCATTTTCTAAGGCAAGAGAGTACGCTTACAGACTCTTTCATATTTGAAAATATAGGTATAGTTTGACAGTAACTAACAAGTTGAAGACGTTAAAAGTAGTTTTTCCTACTTCAAAGTATGCCCGCCTCCGTTCTAGAGTAAGTACACTTTTGGAAAGAACGTTGAGCATAATCGAATGTGTGCAAAGATGTTGACAAAATCTTCTGGTTTATTTGAATGTTTGAAATAATGAAGCCAGAATTATTTCTATTTGACATACCCTGCTGCGCAGCGCATCGGCCAGATTTCGTCTTGTGAAGTGGGCCGCCGCAGAAGGTCCCATCTCATAGCCATTGCGCATTTTATAAAGTTGAATGTTCTTTGCAATGTATTCAGCGAATTGGGTGGTATCTCCTTTCTCTCCAACTATGGCCATCACCAAGTTTTCAGAGATCTTGTGGATTTTATCCTGATCTGAAAATAGTAAACGAAAACTTTAAATTTTACCTAAAAAGCAAATACAATTCGTTCGAACAAGAACCGAAAGTAATCAATAGATTATATTTGATCAGAAATAAAACAAATGGTATGAATTACATCGGTAAAAGAGGGACAAACAACCACGAATATTGGACAATCATGTTTAATTTAGGTTAAATGTTCGGCGTTTTCAGATACTAACCATCTTTGATGACCATAATACTCTGGGCATCTGTTTGATCTGCAGCGATCATAACAAAATCTCTGAACTGAATTCCTATCAAACACTCCATTTTTGCAAAATATTAACAATGACAGAATGACACCGTAAAATCAAAGAACCATAAATTCAAATTGACTATTCACAAAATTTTTCTACTTAATCTATGGATATATTACAAAGCTGTTTTGGGAAAAACCATAGAAAAAAGATTCTAAAATCAAAAGAAATATATTAGGTTAGGTTAAATTGGTAGCTGTCAAAAGTTTCGTGCATAATTTCCAAACCTTTCAGTTTTGGCTCTCCGTTTTGAAACTAAATAAATAAGCATAGGCTTATTATTTTAACAAGGTGAAACTATTATTTTAAAGATGACTTCTGCTTTTCGCAGAGTTCAGGTAAGTTATTCGAATTTCTTATTTATATTTTTGTGCAAAATGTTTCACTCACTCTTTACGAAAAACATCACATTAAACTACTAGTGCACCTATTTTAACATTTATTGAGACTAATTTTAACCACCTGACAATTCTTTTTCACATTGGCATTGGTACACATTCTAAATCTATATATAATTTATTTTTTTAGCAATGGTCTACGTTTGCTCGAACGTGGCACTTGTACGACTGCAAGTGGCAGGACCCTTACCTGTCAGCCGAGCGCATCAAGAAGTACCTGATGGGCCAGCATAAGCCGATCTACCACCCCATGAACGACTGCGGAGATGTAGTGGTAGCCATCAACACCCAAGATATTGCTCTGCGAGGGTCCGACTGGCGAAAGAAAGCGTACTTCCATCACACGACCTATCCTAGAGGAGCATCATGGACCCTGGCTTGGGAACTGCATGACAAAGATCCCACCTTGGTTAGTTTTATTCTACATAGTAAATTAAAAATTATTTTCATGATTACCAAGCCAGGTTCTACACGTTAAAATGCAGCATTATACCACAGCTGAAAAAAGTTTCAGTGTTAATAAGCAGGCAGTCAACAAACAAATTTTATCTAAAAATCGTGATAAGTACAATAGCCCGCCTGCTTGGTCATACTTTTGTAAAACAATGATACTAAACAGAAAGATTGGGCAGGTCCCACATATATAACCTTTTACCCAGAGGTCACAGGTTCGAAATCCGGCGTACGCAATCGGTATATTTTAACCTCTCTTAATGGAAGATACTTAGTATCGCCCTGGTGAAAGACCACCATTCCGAATTGAAATGCTGCTTTAATTGAGTATCTTTCACCTTCCTCACGCCTCACAAAAACCCCTAAATGGTGATGCCCTAGTTTCACTTGATCTAGTATCGCATAAAACACAAAATGGAGACTTAATTTTTTTAAATGTGAGTTATAGAAAAATAGGTTGTATCTAATCCTTTGATTAATGACTTTTGCAGATTATAAAGAAGGCTGTTTATCGGGCAATGAAAGGAAACTTACAAAGGCGTTACACAATGGAGAGGCTTATGATATTTCCGAATAACCATGTTCCCGAAGAAATCATGCAGAACATCTCCAACGAAATACCTCTGTGCAGGCCTGTGCCAGTCAGGCTAGACCACATACCGGAGGACGAAGTCAAGAACTTCCCCAAAATCATGGAATACCCGGAAAATTATATATTGAAATGAAACCAACCACTGTTCATAGTTTAGTTTATTTAATAATTAGTAAAAAATGCTTGCAAATTTTTATATTTTCTTATTTGCTTGTCAGCGTGAAAAATCCTGGTAAAACTTTTATTCAAATTTTCAAGATTTAATGAAATTTGATTTAATTATGACCGGTTAGTAGCTGAGTGGACAAACGCATCGGATTCCCACCCGGGCGTTGTGGGTTCAATTCCTCTGCTAGCCAAGTCCTCCATCATTGCACAAGCAACATTTTCCGCTTATTATGAGGCCAGTTGGAGTTTTCCAAATATTGTCAGGTTATTTGTAACCCGGGAATGTTTGTCTTTCTTTTAAAAAAAAAGATTTGAAAATCTGTATGTAGGTAGGTACCTAAAACATAGCACTGTTGTAAAAAAGAAGTTAGCGAAATAGCTAAATCTCATCTAAATATCTAAATTTAAGTCTTTCTTTACTGTGTACTCTAGGATGTGCATCATGTACTTTTTATTCTCGTGGAAATTTTTGATAGCTTGATCGCGCATCGCCTCCCAAGCCTACAAATCTCTGTAAATCGGACGAACGAACTTCATTCTGCCTAGAGAATTTACAAAGTCTAAGGCATCCTTCACTTTATCGGTCCATCTTGCCTTGAGGCACAGTCGCAGCCATCTGTACTTGACTTCTGAATTTCTAATAGAACCCATCTTGTAAATCTCCTCCATAGCTTTCACCATTTCTAGTGAAACCCTGTCTTTCTCGAGCAGTTCGCCCACGAATTGACGTTGCTGCTGCGAATCCAAGTTTTTGATGTTGGAATTTAAAAAAGTTGAATAATCTCCATCAGCTGATATCCAGTTGTCTGCGAGGGTTGTACAGGCCTCGGACATTGTTGAATCATATCTGTAAAGAATAAATTTGTCAATAAGGAAGTTGAGTTAAAAATATTATGACTTAAAAAAAAATTGTGGATGTAGATCAAAAAACACCGATTCTGAATATATATATATATATTTCCATATTATTATTCTTAGAATTAATAAATGCTTTTTGAAAATTGGTTAAAATGCCATAAAATATAAATGCTTCATGATTAGTCAAACAATATCCCACGTCAAATGTACCGTTGATTACGATGTGATGCTGCCTTCATGTCGTTACACCATTTTTTATGTAAACCTGCATTTCTTGGAACGATGATAAATTGCAGTAATGCTTGTATTTTTAAACATCGGTACGATGCAATAGTAATATGTATCATCTCCTGACATTTTAGAAAGTTTTGTTAAATTAAAAGCGGTAAAATTGAAGAAAAAACACAAGCTAACAAAATACGCGACTGACAGCTGGATAACGACAGTTTGAGATGTCAAAGATAAATACCGTGTAATGTACTGGTTTTGGCGGGATATACAAAAAATCCCATAGTAAAAAACAATTTTCGTATGATATTTTGATATTTAAAAAAATATAAAAAATCCCGTTAATTAATTTAGACGGTTAAAATTAATAAAAAAAATTAACTGGAATTCCTTCTTGAATATTAAAAAAATTCCAAACAAATTGCCCTTCTGATGGTACGGATGAAGTCACGCACCCCCCCCCCGGTCCCTACCTCTGAGATACCGCCGTTTTGGCGGCGTTTAATATATTCAAACTTTGAGAATTAATTCAACTATGAAAAGGAACTTAAAAAAATAATATACTGGTATTTAAGTTTGAAGGTGGATATTGATAAAAAAATAAAATGGACTCAAATTCCTTATTGACATAAACGAAAAAATTGACAAATGGCAGCACAGTTAAGCAGAAATTTCCAAATAATATTATAAGTTCTCTTCGAAAGTAAGATGTAATATATTATTATACAAATACTTGCTTTGGAACTTTAAGAGGCATTCCGGGGGTGTATAACCAGCCGTGCCAGTCTATTTCCTTGATATTAGCATCATCTTTGAAGTACTGCAACAGGAATTCCTTAAAGTCTTCGGTTTTGATAGATTGCCTTTGGAAATGATTTATATATGCCCGAAGGAAGGGTTCAAAAATATCTGGAATGTAAACAAACAAAAAATCATGATACGTAATGTTACTAAGCTGGGTAGGTACCTTCCTCAATATTTAAAAAAAGAGAAAAAAAGTTGAATAATCTTCATCAGCTGATATCCAGTTATAAGAAAAATCATCCACAAATAACTCCAAGATCATAGGTGAGTGAATGGTTTCCTTTTCCTTTCCTAATCTTTCCACAGTTTATAATCGTAATGGGTTTTGTTGATAACTCATGGAAGGGCAACTTCGTTGTATGTTTTATTTGAAAAAATCATACATTTCAAAACTCCATCACAATAGTAGGGGTAAGTACCAATCTAAATAGGATGAGTTGGTTTTGAAAGGTGGATGTTGATTGGAAAACGAATAGAGAAACAATGAGGTTAGGATAGTTTTTGAAATTAGTTGTAGCCTTCTGTGCTTTATAAATAATGCAAATTAAATTTGCACCTACTATAATATATAATACTAATATATTCAAGGAAATAAAAGTGAACATAGTATATGCTATAAGACAAAATATGTATACCTAAGTGAAAAATATAATTATCGTTACAAACCTGGTCCTCCTACTAGGTTTTCCAAGTACTGCAAAAATACAGATCCTTTTTCATAAGGAACGACAGAATACGAATCATCGGGATTCAGACCTTTTAAGTCCACAACCAATTTTGTAAGAGGGTTGTCAACACCTTGATGATCGAAAACCTAAAAATAAACAAGTTCAATAAAGGTTTGGCATAATTCTGTCAATTTGAATGTTATGC
This sequence comes from Drusus annulatus, assembly GCA_022651775.1. Lineage (NCBI taxonomy): Eukaryota > Metazoa > Arthropoda > Insecta > Trichoptera > Limnephilidae > Drusus > Drusus annulatus. Next base: position 1,565,564 of record JAGWCC010000222.1, on the reverse strand, counting down.
TGATGTATACCATAAAATCTTCCATCCTTAAAAATTTAAAAAAGAAAACTTAATGACTGTTTTGTAGCATATAAATCTGTGTATTTTACCGAGTCTTTTAACTCGGCCAATCCCATGATCGAAAGGAAGTCTCGGTATTTAGAATCGTGGGCACTTTCGCCTTTGAGAAGTGCAGACAACTTTCTCTCCAGGAACACGGTGAAGCCTTCATTCAGCCATAAGTGCTCCAGATTGCTGCTGGTAACCAGATTTCCCGTCCAACTGTGGAGAATCTCGTGCACAATTACATCTTCAAGTGAACGGTCTCCAGCCTAGAAGAGAAAAAAAAAAGTGAAGTTTTCTTTCGTACTTATATAAGAACGTGTCGGGGCAACCTACTCACATCTAAGTTGATTGCGAATCAGGCTCAACTGCAAACTATTTTGTAACAATATATCAATTTAATAACATAACTACCACACATGTTGGAGAAACGAAGGTCAAGCATGCATTCTCCATCCCGCCGTAAGCGCAAGAGGGAGGCAGCACTAGAACATCGTAAATTCCCCACTGGTAGGGACCGCACAATTTTTCAGCGGCCTTCAACATAATGTCTGCATTTGCAAACTCCCAGGCGCTTTCTTCTATTAATTCTTGCTCTGACCAAATGGTTGACCTGTATAAATAAATTACAAAACAATATATAAATTTGATGACAGTTGTGCTTGACAGCTGATCAAAGAATCCAAAATTAAATTTGACTGAATGCTGGAGAGCCGAGAATCCGCAGTTGATGAGAACCACTGTTTGAAGATGGCAAATATTAAAATGGCTCTGATTGCCGAGTCTATGATGATGTCTGACTGTCATATCTGTCAGACTCTCCTGAGCACCATTCAGAATTTTGATATCTCACACTTACACACAGTAAAAGCCCCTGTTAATCGTAGATTCTCGGTCCGTGTCAGCATTTGATCAAATTTTGATCTGCATGACCGTCAACACAACATTTAAGCCTAAGAATTCCAAACTAAGAATCGAGTGTGTGTCTTACAACCTTAAAAGTTCTTACCTGGGACCAAGAGTTCTTGACTCCAGCATTCCCACACAGAGGGCCAGAATATAAGAGGGAATGGGTACGGGCTGTGCGAAGGAGTGCCTCTTGCTCTCGCTGTGGTGCCCGGGAGCAGAGCCCTGGTGCAGGGCACTCATCAGCACCGTAAACTCCGAGGGGGCCGTCACCTCAGCGTTGTATGTGAACTTTACATTAGACGTGTCTTGGCATGGGAAGATAGACCTCGCATGAATTCCCTGATCGTATAAAGTTTATGATCAAAATTTGTGATTGCGGTTGAATAAATAAGTCAAAGTAATAATAACATTGCATTTAAACAGCGCAGTTTTGTGATATTTCACCTTGAGTAATATAAATAATTTTTGCGTGTTATTTTATTGTGTTTTGCAGACAAGTGGCACTATAACAATAATGTATTTAATACCAGCATGGTTGTGAGGAATAAGGGTTTGCAAAATAAATACTTTTTTTTTAATCTTCTTAAACAAAAGAAAAAATTGCAACATCAATTAATATGTATAAAGTTTTAGGGAAAACTAATTAAAATAATATTAAAGTAAAGGTATTACCTAAAGCGGATTAAAATTCGGGCGTGCGCAAATATTTTTTATGTTTTTAATTTTTGTTATTTCACAATTAATTCATTTAAAATAATATATAGTATATTTGCAGCACGTTTATTATATATATATATTTTTATATTTCTATCATTATCATAATTTATTACTCTTGCCGAGTCTTTCTATGAGACCAGCGACCTAGTTCCTCATAAACGAGACGAGGCCTTCTTCAAACATAGTCAAAGTGCTGTAGTGGGGCGGCAAGAATACATAAATAACTCAGAAATAATATAAAAGATTGACCTGGCACTGAGAAAATAAGTAAGGATGCTTTCGTCCAGCCGTCTGAGGCGGGTCCAACCATTGCAGACCACTCGCCACAGGGGATGTCTCGTATTCTATACATACTTCATAGCTGAAAACCAAATAGGTTTGATAACTTTAAAAAAATATTAACATTTCTAAAAATACTATTTTGCAAGTCATTATTGTCCACTTTGATCATCCAGAAATCACGCTTTTACAATTCATAAATATTAGATCTCACGTGGTAGATAAGGTTGTGTATTAGATAAGTTATTTACTGCAAATTATACATGCATTATTTTTTTGTTCTACTTTCTTGTCTTCGCGGTAACAATATTATTGTACGATAATGGTATGAATAAAATAAATATATATTTATATATTATACCTAGAGCCAATAGAGTCAGGGAGATGGACAGTTAACATGGAACCGATCTGATCAACATGTTTCCCAATTGTATAGTCGAGATCCTCGCCAGAAGCCAGCTTCACGTTAAAAATAACCAAGCAACTGGTATCTAGAATCTACAAATCATTTTACAAAAATCTACAAGTTAATTTACAAAAAAAATTGAATCATCAAAAACAGTCTCCAACTGTTGTTCCATTTCTTTATTTCAGCGGGGAAAATATTATTTATTTGATGATACATCAAGACGTCAAAAACGCGCCGTGAAGACGTAATCATTTGCAGTCATGTACACCCTCAGAGCAATAATAATACTCTTAAGTGTACACCAAATATTCGAAAAACAGACAGTGTAAAGGCTTGTGTAGGGAGATGGCCATCAAGTGTATTTGGCTAGAAATGATCTTCACAGAGGATTTTTGAAGTTGTATTTGCAAAATACATATTTAAAAGATTAAAAAATAAATCTTACCAAATCATTGGTGTCTTTAATTTTCTCCACAGAAAGGTTGACAATTCCGGTCAAAATTTTTAGGTTAAAATCAACATCCAGAGAAAATTTTATGTGTTTGATTTTGTGTAAATCTAGAAAAAAAACAAGAATAAAAATGCTTGAAGGTAAACACATAGTAACAGATGTTTATCAATGGTATGAAAAAGCAATGTTAATGGTGTATATTCAACCTAAATTCTAGTTCCCTTTATGTTCTAGTAAAAAATAGAATTGGATATGATTTGATTGTTTGCTTTGGATGATAAAAAAACATTAATATAAAAATAAATAAAGGTAAATATCTACACAACCTGGTCTGGAATATGATGTTGGGTCATCATTATTAAAGTACTCCATCATGAGATAAAAAAATATAACCACCACTTGCAGCCAGTACGGTTTAATGACTAATATAAAGAAGATAAAAAATTATGTTTAGATAATAATTTGCAAAGATAACAATAACTCAAATCGAAAGTTTGGTGGGCAAAGATAATGATTGGATAAATAATTTCTACAACAGGTTTCAATAATTTTAGGGTTTTATTATATTCCAGTAATAACTGAACTCTCTTTGGAAGAAATATTGCATTGATTGACCAGCTCTGTGGCAGGTTAGTAAGTACTTGAGCTCTCGATGCAGAGGATATGGGTTCAAACCAGTAAAAGTACAAATTAAATTTGTTTAAATGTATTTAAACCGATAAAAAATCAATACCACCTATGCAACACTACAGGAGAATTTTCTCTTGATATTATTATTGTTGTTTGGAAGATGGTCTGCGTAGCTCTAGTAAACACTCAGGCTATTATGTTATTTCCCATGTTTCACCATAGGGTGAAACCATGTGTAAGCACAAATAAACCGTGCCCCCAGCGCTATGCGCATACATAGACTTACTATACATCCCGGTCTGACCGTGATTGTCCCGGCATGAAGGCAGATTATATTAAATGCGAGAATAGTTAAAAGAAAAATATATTAAATTCGGGAAAGGTTAAGTAGTTTTTTTATGGAGCATAGTATATTAGTATATTAGCAAGCATGTAGGTAGGTACTGCTGACTGCATGATATCTGTTTTGCATGCAACACTAACATTTATGTAAACTAAGTGAGATAAATAGATTTATGGGAAATATAAAAAAAATGCTATCACATTGAAAAAACTCATGTTTTTTGGTTTGAAAATTCGACCACCTAGAAATATTATTATTGTTTTTTTTTATTAAATACTTAGCCTTATGTTTTGTTGGGCATTTTTTAAAGCATTTTTTTTTTATGAATCCGACATATTAAAAACACTTTTTTAATAAAATCTATTTAATCATGAATAAAAATGTATAAAATATATCGCTTAAATATTCAACATAATTTTATCACTCGATTTTCAAGTCTTTCTTCAGGGTGTAGACAACAATATGCATCATGTACTTTTTATTCTCTTGGAAATTTTCAATAGTTTGATTGCGTACAGACTCCCACGCGTATAAATCTCTGTAAATCGGACGGACAAACTTCATCCTGCCGAGGGAATTGACGAAAGCCAAAGCGTCTTTGACTTTGTCGACCCATCTTGCTTTTATGCACAAACGCAGCCATCTGCACCTAACTTCTGAGTTTCTGATGGAATCCAGTTCGTAGTTCTCTTGGAGGGCCTTCACCATTTCCAGGGTGACTTCTCCATCGAGCAGTTCTCCAACAAACTGGCGCTGCTGTAGAGAATCCAAGTCCTTCATGTCAGACTTCTTGAAGGTAGTGTAGTTACCTCGTGCCGATGTCCAGCTCTTGACAAGGTTGGAGCAAGCTTCAGACATTGAAGAATCATACCTTAAAAAAATTGGCAATGCAATATGAATAATCAAAGGGAATAACAACTATCAACTCATTAAAATAATACAAAATTTAAATTAGTTGGTAAAAAGATCTCTATGGCAAAGTCGTAAAATTCTTGGAATTGAGTCCAGAATTTTACATATAGCAAAATGAAAACAATTTTTTTTTTGTTAGTGGTAAGTAGGAAGATACTAAGAAGAGAGAAGAAACTTTGAAATGGCCATATTGGCCAAATATATTTTTTTAAAGCTGGCGGATGAAAATAGCAATAAATACATACTTAGGAACATACAGAGGCATTCCAGGGGTGTGCAACCAGCCCTGCCAGTCCACTTGTTTGATGTTGGCATTGTCTTTGAAATACTCCAGCATGAACCCCTTGAAATCATCTGTTTTGATAGACTGCTTCTGGAAGCGATTCAGATATGCGCGAAGGAATGGTTCAAAAGCATCTGAAAAAAAAAAGTTTTTTTTTTTCAATATATACTAATTGTTTTTTAGTTGGACCTCATCTGTTTTGCTCCCAGCCATATAGTGTTAAAATGTTTACAAAGGTTAGGAAAAATGACTAAAAATATTACACACCTGGCCCGCCAAGTAGGTTTTCTAGATAGCGCAAGAATGTAGATCCTTTCTCGTAAGGAACTGAGGAAAATGCATCATCAGGATTTAGTCCTTTTAAGTTCACAACCAATTTTGTAAGGGGGTTCGTAACGCCCAAATGATTCACAACCTATAAAAAAATATTATAAATGTTAAATTAGAATCATAGAGTGACCAAATTAAATGTGCGTAAATTAAAGTAGCGAAAAGTACATAAATATAATAAAAACAAATGACAGTTCATTGTTGTGTAAAAAACTAATAGTTATTTACTTTTTGACAGTGACAATGGATATTTCATAACTCCATAGCCAATGATGAAAATGACATTGACAAACTGAAAACAGCCGTGTTGATCTAAAATTTCCATACAGAAAAATCTTTGCAGATTTCATGATACCAGAGCTCATTGCTCAAGTGTTTTTGCTGCTTCAGATATTCAAACAAGCAGATTTTTCACATTGAATTTCAAAATAAAGCAAAATACTGTACCGTGTCTTTTAATTCAGCTAATCCTAGAGAGTAATGAAATCTCTGTATTTAGTGTCATTGGGACTTTCGCCGTGAAGCCGTGAAGATATCTTCCTCTCAACGAAGACGGTGAATCCTTCATTCAGCCAAAAGTGTTCAAAGTTCTGATTGGTCACCAGGTTTCCCGTCCAACTGTGCGTTATCTCGTGAACAATGACGTCGGCAAGGGAACGATCTCCAGCCTGCGAACATATAATATAATATTGATTTATCATCTGTTCATTGAATGTTTCTCATGATACGAGAAGGTTAAATACCCAGACAAACCTCTATGTCGGCAATATCCATTTGCGCATTGTTTTGGAAGGCAATTTTTGCCATTGCGATGGTGGCAAAAGACATGATTTTATTACAAAAAAAATACCTACCAAAATTGATTGAAAAAAAAATATATATATCATCTGTTATTTAATGTTTCTCATAATAAGTACATTCATATATGAAGGGAAATACCGAGGCGAACTTGCATCTTCAATTACTAATGTTGTGAGGCTGAAGGTAGTAGGGAGGGGAAGGATATGGGGAAGAGGAAGAATGGAAAGTACCTGGCTATTCAGATCCGGCCACCAAACACGTCTAAAGCCATTTCAAGCAAGGTTTCGATTCTGAATGGTGGTCTTTTACCAGAACGATACTGAGAGTATCTATCACTCTAGAACGTACCTTAAAATACTATCTGATATTTTACGTTAATTAAATGCGAAATGATACACATTAATTAAATACATTTGAATTTGTAGTCAAAGATCTTAACCGCTTGACCACAGAAGTTGTCAATATCCATGCACATGATGGCGGCAAAGGACAATCTACTATAGTAGGGAATATTCATATGATGCACAAAAAACGATAAATTGAGATTTATTCGTACCAGGCACGTTGGCGTTACAAAGGTCAAACACGGGTTCTCCATTCCACCGTAGGCAAATGAAGAAGGCAGCACGAGAAGGTCGTATATTCCCCAGACGTAGGGACCGCAGATGTCTTCGGCGGCCTTCAGCATTTTGTCCGTCTCAGCAAACTCCCAGGCACTTTCTTCAATGATTTCTTTCTCTGACCAAATAGTTGACCTGAAAGAAGTGATTTTTAAATACCCATGTTGAATTTAATTTTTGTGTTAAACCATTTGGTCTAATATTAACCTGCAAGTACTTTCACAATGAATCAATCAATGTTTGCCATGTAAAACAAGCACTCAGTAAAAAAAATAAAGTAAATCTTTCTTTCTATAGCTATTTAAATTCAATTCTGCAGTTTGGAAGAACATATTAACCCTTTAATACTGAGAAAAAAAAAAGTAATGGTTGATAACACCACAGCTACGTGTGTTTGAATTAACATTAGGTTTCAAAGAGCGTTTTTTTATTATGTAAAAATTAACATTATTATTGGTTATTCTAACCTCGGTCCCAGGGTCCTGGACTCTAGCACGCCAACAGCAATGGCCAACAGGTAGGAAGGGATGGGCACGGGCTGGGAGAAGGAGTGCCTCTTGCCCTCGCCGTGGGGCCCGGGAGCAGAGCCCTGGCGCAGGGCGCTCATAAGCACCGTGAACTCCGAGGGGGCCGTCACCTCGGCGGCGTAGGTGAACTTCACCGCAGGAGTGTCCTGGCATGGGAAGACAGACCTCGCGTGTATTGCCTGGAATAGAATTAATTAAGAAATTAGGGTAATACATAAATATCAAAATAGTATTAAATTTTAATAACACATATTATTTTAGACGAAAGCCCTATGTTCCACTGTTCTTGATGATTTATGATAAATAATAAATGATCAAAGAGTGAATTTACCTGACATTGGGAAAATAGGTACGGGTGCTTCCTTCCGACCGTCTGAGCAGGGTCCAGCCATTGCAGAGCACTAGCTTCGGGAGATGTCTCATATTGGATTGATATCTCATAGCTAGAAAAATATTCTATAATATTATTAATCGTAATTTTATTTATACCCTAATTTAGGTTTTAAAATTTTTACATTTTTATTAAAACATTACGCATATGTAATACAGTCGTACAAAATATACTTACAAAGAAAAAGATAACACTTCTATAAATCTTACTAAGAGATATTTATAATTCACTAGTGACGATTTTAAATATGCCAACAATATCTTTATAATGATTTCCGAAATTCCGAGTACGGCTTACGGAAGTATAAAACTGTGATACCGTATTAGAGTTGTAACAATAGTACGGTAGGTAAATGTGTTGATGTTGATTTGTGAGAAACGTGAAACAAAATCAAATATAAAAGTTAGAGAATTTCAATCATTAAATTTATTATTTTATAATTAAAAACATAAGGTCAGTAATCATTTTTTGTTTGGATAATTTCAATAGATCAAGATTCCATAGGAGGTATGATTAATACATTTCCTAGGACGTTACATAGTGAACCCACGCACTGCCATACGAAATTATGTTATGTATTTGATTATTATGATTGTGTAAGGTTGGATGTTTCAAAATCCATGATACTTGATAACTGTTTGACCGACTTTCGGTGTTATTTTTAATATTTTAATGGTTCCCGTTAAATAACAATTCTCACCCCTTTTAGATTTTTTGATCAAATCGTGACCAGTTGACAAGCACAACGGTCATGGTATTACGCTTGTCAGCTCATCACAATTTGATCAAGCCGAAAGGGGTAGAGAATCGGAATCAACGGGAACCGTTCAAATGTCGAAAATTTTAAGGTTTGAAACGACCCAACTCAAAAGGCACTGAACATCGATTTGATGGTTATCAAATTAATAAAGTTTTAAACACCCCAACTAAAAAATGGCCGACCAACCAATTAATTTCCAAATATAAAAAAAGGATCTACGAATGGCACTGATGCCATTCTTATCGAAATTTCGGTAGATCTCATCGACTTCAGCTAAAATCTACCGATATTTATTGAAAATCTACCAAAATTTATAAAATCCCCGAGGACCTAGTTATTTAAAAATCTGGTTCCCATATTTGTTACCGATGCTTTTCGATGAAGCGGCTCCAGTTCTTTTTCATCTGAATTTGTCAGGCAACCCCCCCTTCCATAAAAACATAATATACAGTGTTTTTTAGTCAGTTACATTTGGCGACCTACTGATTTAAGATAAAATCTTTTACCTACTATATTCAAATATTTTTAATCATATCCAAACAAGATTACGACACAGAAACAGTAAAAAAAATGAAATTTTAGATTTCCTTGAGAGATATAGTTGTTTTTTGTTCAATCAAGATTAAAATATTTTTTTCCGATATCAGCTATACGGGGCAATTGATTGAAATATTAAGAATGTATGTTTAATAAATCACTACAATAGTTTATCATGTGGACATATCAATTTACCACTACCGATGATAAATAATATTTTTATGACTTTAAAAAATAAGTTTTTATCAACAGATAGGAGAATTCGATAAGCAAACCTCACATTTTATCAAAGCCTACAAATTTATTATATCATCTATTTTTCTGCATTTTGAGACATAGTTGGAATAAAAAGAGCGATGCATTTATTAAGTTTAATAAAGTTACATAAGGAAATTTTTAAAGACAAAAAACATTAACATGTTATTATTACGTTTTTAAATGCAAAATTTGGAAAACGTTTTTATAAATTTTCAATCGGTATAGCATGTCAAGGGCTCACAAATATAACATTCGAAGATATCAAAAGTCCCACTGCCTGAACGCCAGTGGGACTATGGCATCCCCAAAATGAGGTATGTCGTTAGGCTGAAGGAAGTGGGATGGGGAAGGAGATGAGGAAGAGGAAGGTTGGGAAGTACCTGGCTATTCATATCTGGTCACTAAACAAGGCTAAAATCATTTCAAATTATATAGGCGATACTGAGACTATCTACAACCAAAATGATATGATGTAGATTATTAAGTCGATTAATTACCAAGGGTCTAGGTCTTCAGGGAGTTGGATGGACAATTTGGAGCCAATCTCATCGATGTGGTCACCTACAGAGAAGTCCAAGGGCCCTCCGGTCACCAGAGACACATTGAGAATCACCAAGTAACTGATATCCAGTATCTGTAATCGTAAATGAAAAATATTTATTTTTATATAACAAGGCACAAAAATAAGTTCTAACATAATTCCATTAGATCTGATAATTGTAAAATATCGAGAATCGTTCAAATTTACAGACAACTTTACTACATTTTAATTATAGTTCCGGGCTTGGTAGACATGAAATTAATAAGTTCAATAAATAACTGCACAGATGAGAGGAAAGAACTCCTCATAAGATTTTGCTTCTGGTGAACTCAAGTTCTCGAAAGAACTCTCTTTTTTTGGGAGAAAGATAAAAAGTAGACCGTTGGGAATTGAAAGAAAATGGCAGAAATATCCCAGTCAAAGTTTTTAAAAATAAAGTCTACAGTAAAAATCATGTAAAGCTTACTTCAGATGATTCAATTAATAATATTTTTATTTGGGCTACTTTTCTATTATTTGGAGCCATTCCTCTGGCGGAACACAAAATATAATAAGCTTAATATAAGAATATCGTTACCTTAATTCTAATAGCATGTAACTCATTTTTTTGCAAAATCAAGATTACGAGTGTTTCGTGTAGTGCTCATTGAAATACATCCGCCTCATTCTTCAGGGAATGTATTTAACGAGAGCAAGTGAGAAAAAAAACTAGTTTCATGATGTTTCCGTAACTCATATGCTCATGGTAAATATTAAAACTGATCAGTTTTTTCCTTCTCCTGTAAAGTTGAAAAATTTGACTTCTGTCCTATTAGAATTAAGGTAGCAAATATATGCTTTTTAAACTCAACCTAATAACCTAACCAATATACATGCTCATGGTAAATATTAAAACTGATCAGTTTTTTCCTTCTCCTGTAAAGTTGAAAAATTTGACTTCTGTCCTATTAGAATTAAGGTAGCAAATATATGCTTTTTAAACTCAACCTAATAACCTAACCAATATACATAGATTGGGTCATAATATGTATAAAATCCCTAAATGGCGCTACACAAAAATGTCAAATGTAAAAATAATAATGGCCGAAACTGCTTTATATAATGAATAAAAATAAAACATGCTCACCAGTTCATTGGAGGCTTTCAATCTCTCTACAGAAAGGTTGGCCCTTCCGCCCAAAACTTTTCGTTTGAAATCAACATCAAGGGTAAAGCTGATATGCTTGATGATTTGCAAATCTGAAAACAGATGGGATAGTTTAAATAATATTGTAAACTTATAAGGGTGAGATAAAAAAATAAATGGTTCATAAGATAAAAAGAAAGATAATTCGAATCAATTGCACAATATGTAACTTTATAATAAATGTAATTGAATAAGTTTCTGAAAACCTCACAAGACTCTATGATCGTAATACAGTTTAGTAGTAAATATATAGGAAACCTGGTCTCGAATAAGAAGTTGGATCATCAATGCTAAGGAGCTCCATCGTATGGGAAGATCGTCCACTTTCAGCCGGCAAGAATCAACGACTAAAATTGAACAAAGATTAAACAGTAATCTCTTTAGTGACGATAACTGTAATTAAACGTGCGGTGAATAGAGTGCAGATAACGGTGTCCATAAGGTGTTATTGCCACTAAATAATACTGCAATACACCAGAGTACCGATAAAATATGATTTTAATTTAAAAAATGACAGATGACAGTTTTTTTTACTTACCGACGTGTCAAACAAATGTGCGATATAAATTAAATATGCTCGAAGAGCTGTAGAAACGAACATAAATTATATAATAAACATATGTTTTCACCGGAGATTGGTGAACATAAATTACTTCTGTCATAAAACTGAAATAATTTTCATAAAAACAAAATAAGTTCGATGAGTTTTGATATTTTCTCCACCAATCAAAGGCGTCGAAGTTAGAGATGTTAATATTCATGTCCCGGTGGCCTTGCTGTCACTGGAACCGTCAATATTATGGACCCGGCTATTTTTGAAGCCGGTACCTTTTATATTTTTTTCCAAAATTAAATATGTATTCGAAAAAGTGTAATTGGAACACTGTAAATGAACACTTGTATTGATTAAGGCTTTAAGTGCCAAAAACTAAAACTGCTTGTAGTAGAAACAAAATACTAATTTGTCAAATAAAATTAAATTTAGCACACTAGTTTGAAGCAATCTCGACAGTTTCCATTATTTAAGAACCTAAATTAATTTAGCATTTCTATAAAGCAAAAATATAATAAAATATCAGTTTGGAATTGTTTCGGTACTTTTTTTTTTTTTTACATGAATACCGCACAAAGGGTCTCAACTGATCCCAACCGTCTAGAGCCAGTGAGACTATGGCATCCCCAAATTGGGTATGTTGTGAGGCTGAAGGTAGTGGGGAGGGGAAGGAGATCGGGAAGAGGAAGGTTGGGAAGTACCTGGCTATTCAGATCTGGTCACCAAACACGGCTTAAGCCATTTCAAGCAACGTTTCGATTCTGAATGGTGGTCTTTCACCAGGGCGATACTTAGAATATCTACCACTCTGGATTCTTGGTTCCTTAATTAATACAAGGTATTCAAATATTTTTAAGAATGCCGACCAGTTCTTTATCCAGATATTTGCCTCCCATGAATTTTCTTTTACAATCCGTTAGAATTTCGCTAGCCACCCCCTTCTCTCGTAAAAATAAAATTGTCCAAATTCGGACACATTATTACTATTATTAGGTTACCGATCACTTTTCTTGCTACCGGTTAATAAAGTAACTAGATGAAGAACCAGTTCCACGTCAGCCGGTAACTGAAACCGCAGTGACAGCTCATTTCAAATAATATATTTTCGACCCTTCCTACGTAAAGTATTTTTTCGTCAAATCCTGATTGTTGAGGAGAGCAATTTGAAGTTTTTTTTTTATCACTGTAATTTAAAATAGTAACCGATTAAATTCAAATATCAAGAAAATGTTCTCATTTGAAATATTAAAAATTGCATAAAAAGTTTGAAAAAATGGATTCAATGGCTAAATATATGGATTTACAACGGTTAAAAGAAATTTCGAATTACTTTTTTCTTAAAAATCGTGATTTTGAAGATACGATAGTTTAGATAGAGGGGTTGATTTATTCATTTCAATGGTAGATTAGCTTAGCACCTTTAAATAACACGTAAGAATAAATAATACACAAAAATAATCCAATAAAACAATATAGGTACCAAGTCATTTCGACTTTTTTTTTAAATCTATGCAAATGAGCGACCATTTCAATGGAAGTAATTTCAAACTTCAATAACTCGGCTAAAAATAAATATAGCGCTACCATTATTGTTTGTTGCCAGGCCTTACGAGCGGTTTTCGGTTGGGCTACGTCCATTTATAGAGCATCGCCCTTTTGTCTGATTAAAAACTGTCGATGCACTGTATAGCAAATAACTAACTAACCACCGTGTCACTGTTTTCTCAGAGTAAGCAGAGAAAATTGACCGCCACACTTCGATTATTTTTTGTTCAATCATAATCGATTATGTTAGTTACGTATGGCTTAAACTTAAAGGACAGGTACACTGTTAAAAATGCAACAATTTTGTTATAAATATTGGGCTACATTAATTTAAAAATAGCTGCTCCTGAGCGTATCTGAAAAATGTGAGTAAATTCAGTAGAAAATAATGTTTCCAAAAACATAACATAAATAATATAAATTGCAAGATTAATTAGGGCAATAAAAACAAAATATTTTTGCGTAAAAAAAATCCCAAACAAAATCTTTTATTTCATTTATTTAAGAATTACAAAAAAATGTAAGGACATAATATTGAAAATCATTATCAAATCAATCTTTCCTTAACTCGAAGATTTCTTCTACAATCCCATCCTTTGTAATGACGTTGATGAAGATACTGTCTCCCGTGTAGATGTCACGCTCAGCAGCAGAAATGAAAACATCTTTTAGGATCTTGATAGCCTTCTCCTTTTCAATTAGTTCAGGCACTGCGTTGGGCAAGTTTTTGAAGCCAATTTGGTTGTCCAACAGTGGCTGCAGAAGGGCTCCGGCAGAACCACCAGCCCTGTAGCTAGATCGTTCACAATGGCCGATGGGATCATAGCTGTACACGCAGCCCTTTCCCTCGTTGTCTAATCCAGCCAGCACATTAGATATGTAGTAAGGGAAGAACCTTTTATAGTAGAGCATTGTAGACAGCATCTGGGCCACGGCGGGGGTGGTCATGGGTTTGCGGTGATCGTGCAGGTACATCTGCATGCGGGCTTGCAATAACCTAGTCAGAGTCAATGTGTCGCACCAGCATCCTGTCGCCCCCAGGACGGTCGTCTCCGAAAGCTTGAATAGTTTCTTCTGACCTCTTGTGTAAATGGAGAAGCCTGTACTAAGGCGAGTGTCTGCACCGACAACGACATAGTCTTCTCCTGCTATGGCCACAACACTTCCACCATTGTCGGCGTAAGGGCTGAATCCAACTTTTTTTAGGCCCTGCACTGAGTAATCCGGCAAGTCTTCCATTGCGGCGAGCATGGTGCTATTTATTATTCAAGTAAACTGACGTAAAACGGAAAGTAAACTATTCGGCGTATGACAAGCGATATTTAAGCAATTTGAAGAAATTTTGATTGTCATTCGTTTGGTTAGAGAATCGTGTTTGATCTATGGGTTTGTAAATAAGCTGAGTAATGTGATCTTATGTGGCCAGGTGTTGAGTTCTTGCTTAGTTTTAATAAATTTTCCATGGATTTCGAACACTTGGAACGTTCATAACTATTTCAGAGCAGTTAGATAACTGAGAACAAAGCATTTCCGGTTGTGTATCTACTTACGAATTTGTCTTTGGATACGCCGTGGACGCTTGGGACACGTATACGTCTTGATACTTTTTTCTGAATGTTTTTCGGCTACAAATAGTGTACGACCGAATTCTTCAGTATTTAGTTCAACTTGTGAGTGTGTTATTTGTTCTGTTATTCATAATGCAAAGTTATTTTTGTTGTATTTTCGGTTTAAGGTGTGGCAGGTTAATTTTAGTTAAGTGACGCCATTGTGTTTTTTCAGACAACCGTTTCGAGTGCTACAACCTTAATGATTGGATTACCGCGAAGCGACAGAGACCGAATTACAGTCAAAATACGCAACATGAAGAGGAGTTCCTCGAGGGACAGTTTGCATCGGGTGAAGCGGAGCAGGAGCAGCATCGGCCGCTACGACGACAGCTCCGACGAGAGAATCACCCCCGAGAGAATACGCCGCCGCGTCCGCTCGCCCAGTCCGCGCGGTAGGTACGTGTCTCCCCACCGAGAGGAGTACTTGCGCCCCCGGGAGATTCGCGAGGTGCCCGAGAGGTCTTACTCCTACAAGGTGCTCTGCGTCAGCGCTCTACATCCCAAGGCGTCGGACGAGGTTATCAAGGACACACTGTACCGGGAATACAAGAAGTACGGGGACCTCAGCATCAAGATCTCTCACGAGCCAGACGAGAGAGTCGCGTATGTTTGCTTCCGCAGTTCCGAAGATGCAAGGGACGCCAAGCACGGAAAACCCAGGATTATCCTCTACGATAAAGTAGCTATAGTCGATCCCATGTATGAACCGATCCGTTCGGAATCTTATAGGAGCAGACCTCGAAGTATTACTCCCCCAGAGTATGAGAGGCCCTATTCGTATGCGTGGTCCCCAGTCCCCGAGAGGCGTCGCATGCTTCCTGAACACGAGAGGGCCTACGGCATTCCACCCACTGCTCCCCATCATCGAGATTTCCGCCCTCCATTGCACCACGAGTACCCCTTGGCTGGCCCTCACGGGCCTCCCATGCATCACCGCCCTCCCATGCACCACCCTGCACACCCCCATCCCCACCCACACCCGCACTACATGCCCCGCCCCTACATGCCACGTCCCCACCACCCACCATTTGAGAAGGTGGAGAATAAGAAAGACAAATTCCCCAACTATTTGCATCACGTTCAGCCTGAAGACGATCCTCTAGCTACCCGTACTTTATTCGCCGGAAACTTGGAAATAAACATTTCTGATGAAGAACTTCGCCGTATTTTCGGAAGGTATGGCATCGTGGAGGATATTGACATCAAGCGGCCTCCCCCCGGCACTGGGAATGCATTTGCCTTTGTCCGCTACCAGACCTTGGATATGGCTCACCGTGCTAAGGTGGAGCTGTCGGGACAGTACATTGGCAAGTTTCAGTGCAAGATCGGCTATGGGAAGGCAACCCCCACCACTCGCATCTGGGTTGGGGGACTCGGGCCCTGGACCTCTGTGCCGCAGTTGGAGAGGGAGTTTGATAGGTTTGGCGCCATTAAGAAGATTGAGTATGCCAAAGGCGACACTCAAAGCTTCATTCTATACGATTCAATCGATGCAGCCCAGGCGGCAGTTAAGGAAATGCGCGGATTCCCCCTTGGGGGCACTGATAAACGCCTGCGAATTGACTTTGCTGATGCTGGCAATGGTGGAGGCTATAGGCCCAAGCCAGGCTACCCGACCAGCGGGCCCGATGCCCCAGAGTATCAGGAAGGATACGAGGGTGGTGGCGGCGGAGGAAGTGGTGGGGGAGCGGCCTGGGATGAGAGCTATGGCTATGGAGCGGCCGGGTACAGGGGCGGTCGAGGTGGGGGTGGTTACCGTGGGGGTCGGGGTCGTGGGGGAGGCCGCAATTCGGAGTTCCGTGGGGAAGAAGAGTGGAGAGGAAGAGAGGAGTACGGCAGGCGTAGCGGGTCTCGTTCCCCGAGGAGACGCAGCGCCGACAGCGACTCTGATGGCTCCCTACGCCGCGCTGGAGCCTTGGCATCCGCCCGCACTCTGCCAGAGGTGGCCCGTAAGTCTACCACCACATGGAACGGGGCCCTCATCCTGAAGAACTCCCTCTTCCCTGCCAAGTTCCACCTGACAGACGGGGACCCAGACATAGTGGACGGGCTAATGAAGGACGAGGATGGCAAACACCAACTGAGAATCACCCAGAGGTTGAGATTGGACCAGCCCAAACTGGATGATGTGCAGAAGCGTATAGCAACTTGCAGTTCACACAGTATCTTCTTGGGTCTGGCAGGCTCCACGGCATCTGTGAACAGCGATGATGCTGGCGTTCAGACTCGCCCTCTAAGGAACTTGGTATCTTACTTGAAGCAGAAAGAAGCTGCTGGTGTGATATCCCTGTTGAATAAGGAGACAGAGGCCACCGGTGTGCTGTACTCCTTCCCGCCGTGTGACTTCTCCACAGAACTCTTGAAGCGCACTTGCCACAACTTGACGGAAGAGAGCCTCAAAGAGGATCACTTGGTTATAGTGGTTGTCCGTGGTGGAACGGCCTAATCTCTACCTTTACTAATTTTAAGAGTACACTATTTTGAAGTATCGATGGGTATAATTAATATAAATAAGCTTTTTATAACTATTACCGCCACATTACAAGATTATTCCCTTAGGGAAAGGAACAAGGCTGTTCGATTCCAGCTTCCTGACCTTTTTTAGAAATATATTATCCAAGTAAATATTAATATGCTTTTATTTTCTAGGTATTGGGGAATTAACCGCAAGTCCGTTGTGATTGTGAATTTGTAATTAGTTATTCAGTGGTAGCATGTCAATATTCTTCTAAATATTTATATATGCTATGTGACGTGTTAAGAAGTATAGTTTAAGTGAGCGATCAATTATTTGATAAAATGTTACAGTTTTTAAGTGAGCCTGTGTGAGTGGTGGGAAGCCATCCGCTTCAAGTATGTTTTCCTATGTAGGGTGGCTACATAAATTATAAATTTTACAATTCGATAGTGACGTTAATTTTATTGACAGAACAATTAGTTCTAAATTGCCACAGTACATTTATTGTTGATAAGTTTGCAATACATGTGAGTTTGTATTGAGTTTCTTCAAAAGTGCTTTCATGATAGCCTCAAGTAGTTAAATTGTGTACTCGAAGTTGTAGGTGATGATCAGGTGTGGGTTGAAGGGAGCACTGGAGTTGTGCGGCTGATTGTTGGTTATTGTAACAACTATAATGTGCCGGTGGCCCGTTCAGTGCTTGATGTTTATTCCCGTGTAACAAATATTATTGACATGTTACGAGTGTATTTAATTTAGGTGATGTGTAGTGTTAGTGCCAAGAGTGTAATTGAATAGAATTATTGTAACAAAGATGTGTTGTTATTTGTTCAGAGTGGTTCCCCGAGTCCAAACTGTCCCCTCCTTCTTCAATCAAACATCTTCGTAAGTTATGTGCCCAGAATCTAAAATGAAAAAGTTAAGTGGAGTTATAAAAGAAAATCTTTTGAGTTTACAAGAAAACATTGTGTAGTGTTGATGTTTTCAAGTAGGTTTCCACAAGTTATTGACCCATGTGTTGTGTTGTGATTTGACACTGACTTGCCCAGGTGAAGAGAGCAAGGTAAAGAAGAGTTACTTCATTGAAATTAAAAAATTAAAGTTAATTAATTCTTAGTGCAATTTTCTGTTTTTACTCTTGCTTCGCATCGTTCATTTTGATTTGGGAATGTTCAAGTGTAAAAATTACAAAAGCTAGTGCTTTGACAAGGTTCTAACTAATCGAAGAAAAGAAAACAGTGAAACCTTAGTCTAATTTTCAACTAAAAAGGTTTAAATAGTTTTGTTTTAAATCTTGCTTATTAAATAGTAAAGTAAAGTTTTTCCCGGAGTTATAGTTTATTTCGATAGTGGAAAAGTGTAAATCTCTATAATAGGTAAGTATTTGGTGTTTTAAAAAAGAGGTAATGTTTGTTTTGAATCATTTTAACAAATTTTCATTTATTTTTCCAAGTAACATACATATCAACTATCATAAACGATTGCCATTATTATCATTAAGACCAACAGTAGTGGTTTGATAATATTGATGAGTATTTCATTAAATAAGCAATTAAATATCTCTACCCTTCCCACGTAAACTATTGTATCTTCAAAATCTCGATTGTTGAGGAGAGTGTTTCTTTTAATCACTGTAAATTCAAATATTCCGATTAAATCCAAAATAAGCAAATATTTTAATTTAATATATTACATTTATAAATATTTGGATTTATCGGTCAATATTTGAAATTAAAGTGGTCAAAAGAAGCTTTGAAATGCTTTCCTCAACAATCGGGATTTTGAAGATACAATAGTTTACGTAGGAGGGGTCGATCTGATAAATCATTATAAAGTAAAGTGATATTATTAACTTGCGTGTAGTTTGACTCAATTTAATGGTGCAAAACACAATGTAGCAATTTTGATATTCAACTAGATAATACAGGCGGAATAAAGCATTTCTTGCCCTCTCGTTTGACACTGCCCGTCACCCATTGAAGAAGTCAAACCCTACAACCTCGTCTCTTAGACTAAAGATGTCAGAATGAGAATTTCCTGCAGAGAACAACTATCAGCACATTTTTGCAACTATTCCCAGATAAAGCTGCATAAAACATGCTATTGACACGAAGTAAGAAATACTCTTGTGTTACGGATAACCCATTTTTTTAAATTCCTGCTTTTATTTGAAGCTTGTGTTATTGAGCCTGGGACTCTTCGATCAGTACCTGACCCTAAACAACATGGCCGTTATGCTTGATCGCTGATCACAATTTGACCAAAAGCTTAAAAACGGGTCTTGAGTCGACGTCTAATTGGACTGTACAAATGTAAAAAATTCTAAACGACAATGATTGTCGATTTGATGATCACCAAATGTGATGGAGTCTGAAACACTGCTGATGGTTTTTTTATTTGTGCTGTTTAATTGGTCCATTGCAGTGTTGCCTAATTTAAACCTAATTACATAGGTATTTTACCTTTTTGCATGCAGATCTAAAACAAATAACAAAGCTCATAACATTGGTTTTTTAAATTAAGAATGGTGATGATAGTCGACACCTGTGGAGCGTAATAAATATTTATTTTCAGAAAGTTATTTTCCTGGACTGTTGGGCATCTTGGTTCCGCATCAGTGCTTCAGAAATGGAAGGAGTGTTGTGGATTTGTTGTATCTGGTTATAAACTGGTGAGTATTTGTAGTATGTCAATAATAAGAAATTGTGAAGTTTGAAGGAAGCCATTAAGTGGCAAAACACATCTTTAAAAAATCTTCTCTAAATATTCCTACTTTCTGTTTGCACAACTTTCATAAAACACAATAATTTATAATAAACTTAAGAACAACATAATTTAGTATGTTCTTATATTGCCAGTTTTTTTTAGTATGAATAATTTATGATTAAAAAAACCTTTAAAACTTTTTTTTGAACCACTAAAATTTTGTATAAATCACAGAATATGGAACAAGGGTGGAAAAACTGGCACAGAGATATTTTTTAAATCTGTAAAAATAGGATGTTCCTAATAAAAGACTTTTAAAAGTTTGTCCTACTACAGCCAAGACTAAAAGAACGTCACTACATATTTTAAAAGAATTTAGTTTTATGGTGAGATTACCAGTGTAACGATTATGAGTATGAATAAAAAAAAAGAATGTTATTTTTGTTTTCTTATTTCAATAAAAATAATCCCTTTGAATTCCTCTACCAAGTGGTGGTTATTTTATGGTTTCCTAGAGAACTTGGTGATGCCTAACAATCATCAATGGTTTTATAAATCAACCAGATACTAAATTCAAACAACTGCTGATCTTCTGATTTATGTGTAAAACAGAATTCATTCTGCCATAGGTATTTTTTGCACTTGATAGAAATGTAAATTTGAACCTTGTGCTGCTACCCTATCTACTACTTAACTATGAGGAAATTAAATACCTGTTTTATATTGTAAGGGCCATTAGAAGTAGAATAAAAATGGATTCTTATGGGTTAGAAATCCTGTGATTGATGGTATGGTATACAGATAGCTATTAACTTATTGCTTGAGACTTACTATTACGTCCAATAAGAAGATTCTACAGATAAGTCATTCTACCTTTGAAAACAAAATGATGATTCTCACACAGTAAAGACAAGCTCATAAGAGCTAACGTTCAAGTCGTTACTTAGCGTCTAATAGACCTTTATATCCTACACTGATCACCTAATGCAGTGTTTATCATAATACGGTATGCATACATAGATAGTACAAACACAATGGTGATTAGAGAAATTTCAAACAACACTCAGGATATTCATGCATTGGTGAATAATAATAATAATAATAATATTTGGATAATTTGTATAGCGCCGTTTTTGTGAAAAATCACCTCAAGGGCGCTGTACAAATCTTAATTTCTACTTAATATTAATTCTTAGTTTATATAAATATACAGCAACATACTTACCTGGCAGGTCACTTCTGGCAGGACACAATCACCATATCATAATAACCTAAAATTTAGAATTACTTAAATTTTTATATTTTATTTTGTTTATTTATTTATTTATTTATTTTTTTATTTTATTTTTTTATTTTTTTTCATTTTTAGGGCATGAAGGCAAATTTAAGATAAAGTATATCGGAGGTATTTTTTAACTTTTCGTAGTGAAGAACAGATAATGGTGATAATCTTCTAATGAATTTAAGGAATGAGAGTCTGAAAAGTTTTCTTGGTTCTATTGGGCTTGTTACATCTTGATTATGGATATGATTTTCTGAAAAAATGAGTTTTGAGTTTGGCTCTGAACTCTGCCGAGTCTTTTATTACTCTCAGATCATGTGGTAGTCCATTCCAGGTTTTAGGACCTGACACTCCGAAGGCGCTCTCCAAACTTAGTGTCTGGTGTGCGCTTTGGTTCTTTCAACCTTCCGATAGCCGATGACATTGCTGATCTAAGAGTTGACTGTCGCGAATTGGAATCTTCAGGAATACACAATTCCGATAAATAAGCCGGAGCCATTCCGTTAATTGATTTGAAAACCATCCAGCAAAGCTTAAACTGGATTCTTTCGGGACATTTAAGCCAGTGAAGATTTTTGAGGTGCTCTGAGATATGGGAATATTTTTGATACGCCCGGTGATAAGTCTTGCCGGCCGGGCGTTGAAGACTAGTTGTAGTTTGTTAATTTGATATTTAGGAAGACTAGCGTATATTCCGTTGCAGTAATCTAAACGCGAAACGACGTCTGAGTTAACAAGTAATTTGGTTGCCTCTGTTGGCAGGTTTCTTCGCACTGATTTTATTTGTCTTAGTTGAAAGAACCCTGTGCTCACAGTCTTGTTAATTTGGGATTTAAGGGAGAAATCAGCATCCAAATTGACGCCCAGAAGTTTGATGGATGTCTTTGGAATAATGTCACTTCCTGAGACAGCTATTGGGGAGTTATTGATGTTATGCTGACGTCTGCTTGTGGCGGTCCAGAGAAACTCTGTCTTTGAAGGGTTCAATTTCAGTCTATTTGAGGTCATCCAGAGAGTGATCGCTTCTAGGCACTCAGTCATGCGGATTTTCAGACTGTCTATTTCTGTCGGTGAGCAGTAAAAGTAAACTTGCTGGTCGTCGGCGTAGCAATGTGATATAAGACCGAATGATTTGATTAATTGAGCGACATCATTTATGAAGAGGATGAAGAGCAGTGGGCCCAGAACGGACCCCTGGGGTACTCCAGATGAAAGCGTTGTAAAATTTGATTGGTTTATTCCCACCTTCACGGCTTGTAAACGGTTACTTAAGTACGATATCAGCCAATTCTTAACGCCACAGTTTAAACCAAAAAGTTTCTTCTAGTCGTGTAATTAGAAAACCGTGGTCGATCGTGGTCGAAAGCTGCGCTCATGTCTAAGACCGAGAGAAGTGCTAACTTTCCTGACTCGATGGCAAGAGTGATGTCCGACAAAACACGTAGTAACCCAGTTTCCGTCGAGTGGAACCTTCTGTAAGCAGATTGATATTTAGTTAACAATTTATTTGAATTTATATGATAGGTTATCTGTGAAGCAGTAATTTTTTCTAGAATCTTGGATATAAATGGAAGATTTGAAACGGGTCGGTAATTTGATAAGTCTTCAGCGTCCAATTGCGGTTTTTTATTAATGGAGTTACGACAGCTGATTTTAGTGATTTGGGAAAATCACCTGTGCTAAGTGACTTATTAAAAAAGATAAACTAGAAAAGGAGCTATTTCGTTGCAACACTTCTTCAGAAGCCACGTTGGAATAGGATCAAGAATAGACTGTTTGTTTGGTGAGTTGAGTATTAGCCTCTTCACTTCTTCGAGGGATGTAGATTTGAATTCGGAAAAGGTTTCGCTATTGCTGTTAGTGAAAGATGGAGGTGGGGCGGAGATTGTCAGGGCGCGTATCGACTCAATTTTTTCGAGAAAGAACTTCGAAAAGGTTTCCGGAGCTATGTCGATTGTATTTTCGGCACGAACATCAGAAACGACCGTCTTGACCGAATTCCACAGACGACGTGGGTTTTTGCGCTCTAAGTCAATCCTTTTAATCCAATATTCAGACCTTTTTGACTTAATGAGGATTGTATACTCTTTTTGAGCCTTTATCCAATCGTCCCGTGAGGCAACGCCCAAGTGTCTGTAAGACCGTTCTAGTTTAATATGTGTATATACTTGTATAACGTGTCGCATTACAAGCAGTTCCATCCCTCGCACTACACAAGCTATCTTCATCACTTGTATATGGGTGTGTACTGTATAGTTACATGATATGTAGGTATATAATTATAAAATGTTTGTATCTGTTCCATTAATGTACCCTGTAATTAAAATTAACTTGTAAATAATGTTTTTTCATGAAATAATTTTGTGTTCTGGACAAAAAATTCTGCACAAATATGATTTTTTTAATTTCGTTATGCCTGTTTGGATTTTTTCACTGAAAACAGCTGTAATGCAATATGTAATTCATTTTTCCAAATAATTACCCTAAAGGTACACCGGCAATACCTCTCAAAAGAGGTACGTTTTCATGCAAATGCCAATATTGCCAATGCAAATACAATTGACATGCATGGCAAACACTGACCGAATGCGTTAATCTTTCAATTTGTGTAGGTATTTTATTATAATTTTAGGACGACCAGAAACATTGTGCTCCGAATCATTGTAAAATAATCACTTGAAACAAGGGGGAAGATTTATTAGCAAAGAAAACCATTAACTCAAACCAATTAGAGGTGGGTAGGACTTGACTGCCAGTCAGGTGGGCCAAGGTTGATACAGCCTATAACTAACTTACTCCCATTTCAACACATTTTTATGCTTTTAAAGAGGTACATACAAATCTTGGTGTTATATATTTATAGCATAGTTTAAAGAAAAACTGGTAAGTAACTGTATGAAAAGTGTTCATTTTCTGATTTTTTTCTTCTAAAAGCAAATATGGCAAAGCAAAATCTACTATTGAGCTAATTAATTTGGAAATTTCAGTCACAATATCAATAAAACCTTAATTCAGCAAACTCTTCCTCAGTAAATTTAACACAACTTCTATTTGTCGAACGAGAAGAGGGTGATTTTGTGATAACAATAATATTTGTATAGCGCCGTTTTTGTGAAAAATCACCTCAAGGGCGCTGCACATATAATGCACGGATAATGCACATTTAAAATCAAAATACCTCAATTATTTTGCCGTCACCTAGAGAAAAGCGATTATTTGGTTGATATTTTTTTATAGTCTACCTAACAATAAACTTGAGTGCCTTTCTTTTAGATGTAACTTATAAACGAATACCCCCACCCCAACTCTCGATAAGATGCACAACTTACTTTCGTGTGTGAAACAACTCGTATAAAACATCAAAACGATTTTCTTTCGATAAAATAATATTCATTTTTAATGTCAGTAGCTTTATTAAACAATGCCCACAAATTTAAAGTGTGGGACTGATCGAATTAAGTCATAAAAAAATAACTACGAGTAATAGCTACGCTTATTGCATTGATAATATAGTGCTTAGCTGAAAATACAATGGCTTGTAAAGTACGCAATCAGTAGCCAGATAAGTTGAAGAATTAGTTAGGGATGCTTGATATCTGAAATGGGTGTCACGGCAGCTCCAGTTACTGTAGACCGACGAGAAACCAGTTATTTTTGGAGCCGATTCTTGATGCCGGGAGTGTTCATCGGTAAACAGTAACCGGGACAGGAATATCAAAAATCTCTACTAGCACCCATCATCATTTCACACTGCCAGAGTAGTTCTAATGAAAAATAACCAGAACCAAGTTCGCTTCGTCACGATATTCGATGAAAAATCACTGATCACTCCAAAATATTTTATTTTACAAATATAGGAATCGGTTTTAAAAATAGCCTGTGAATTCCTAAAGGGTTTTTTTTAGAGAAATAAGAGTTAACCTTTCCAGCCAAAAAAAACACTGATTGAAAGAGAACTGATGAAAAGAGATCGGTGGGTTGATCTGCTCGACATTTTTATTTGCCAAAAATGAAAAACGGTTCCTCAGAAAAAAAATATATCAACGGGGCCAGTGACCGTCTTGTAACCGGTTCCTTTTAATCGGGACAGAAATATCGACATCTCTAATCTGCAGCAACTGTCACTTTTAGCGGCGAAACTTGATCAATGTGTTTTTGGTTTGTCATAATACAACCTAATTAATTTACGAAATGTTCGAGTCGTGTTCTATTAATGCTGATCATAAGGACTTAATCCATGATGTGGCTTACGACTTTTACGGAGAACGGATGGCAACATGTTCCAGTGACCAGTTTGTGAAGGTTATTATATTCAAACTTTGACGAGCTTCTTCGGATAGCAGATAGTACTGATACTAAACATTTATTATTTATTTATTTAGGTTTGGGATCAAGATGCAAAAGGTAATTGGCAGCTCACTGCTAGTTGGAAGGCTCACAGCGGTTCAGTGTGGAAAGTGACTTGGGCTCATCCTGAATTTGGCCAGGTCTTAGCAACATGCTCCTTCGATAGAACTGCTGCTATTTGGGAAGAAAGCGGTAGGTTTAATAATCATATTAGCTCTTAGTTTCATTACTTGTCAGTGGAATATTTACAAAACCATTGCATAGATTCATAAAAAAGTAATAATTTAAACCACAAGAAAATGGCCAGATTCTTATCACTGCATTGTTGCATTTTGTTTAACCACTAAATTTCGTATAAATATTACATTATTTCTAGGGACATCGTTTCCAGTTTCAAATGCAATATCAATTTCATAACTTAACTGACTAATTGAAAATTGTCGAACTCTTGCATATAAAAATTCTGAACTTTCAAAATCATGTTTGTTTAAGAAAAAGTATTTAAATAAATTCATAATATTTATGCCCTAATTTAATAACTATTTATTGTGCGAATTTTTATCATTGTGATAACATGGCAATCTATTGTTTGCTTTCAGAAGAAATAAATGGAACTGGAGAGAACCGAAAGCGGCTATGGTCACGCCGCGCGAGCCTCGGGGACTCACGAACCTCCGTCACGGACATTAAGTTCGGTCCTAAGACCCTCGGACTTCTCATAGCTACATGCTCTCTTGATGGCATCATGAGGTCTGTAATGAATTATAATAGGCTTCCTTTATTAGGTTAGCTACTTACTTCATTAGGTTAGGTACTAACATAATTATGTTAGGTACTAACTTAATTAGATTAGGTACTTCATTAGGTTTGGTACTTACTTCATTATTTTAGGTGCTTATATTTTCTTCAATATTTGAATGTGTGCAGTTTTCAATAAATAAATGGAACTAACATTTTACAACTACCAACCCATCAATCAAAAATAGAAAAAATATTTTTATTTATGGTTTTAAAGTTTATTTTGTAGAACTCCATTTTAATTTCATTTTAACTAAAAACTGTTTTTTATAAAAAAATTAAAATAATAATAATTATTGTTTAAATAAAAGTAAAAAACCTAAAAATTAGAAAAAATATTTTTATTTATACATATTTACATCACAACATAACTATTTTCATTTAAAAAAAAAAAAAATAATCCTTAATATGCCTCACATTAATTGGTATAATTTATTAATTGAGTGCAATTATTAAATTTCAGAATATACGAAGCACCCGATGTGATGAATTTAGCCCAATGGACTTTGCAGCACGAAATTCCCACTAAAGTGTCTCTGAGCTGTCTCACGTGGAATCCTTCGCTATCCAGAGCCCATCCGCCTATGGTGGCAGCCGGCAGTGCTGAGGGCGGGCGGATAGTCTTGCTGGAGTACAGCGAGACCACCCGACGCTGGGCGCGCGTGGAGCCTCAGGGCTCCTGGCCATCCCTAACAGAGCCCGTCAACGACCTGGCCTTCGCACCCAACCTCGGAAGATCGTATCACCTGTTAGCTGTTGCTACGTCAGACGTACGGATATTGACGCTGAAACCTATGCCGTAAGTTATACATTTTGGTTAGGTTTATACTTGGTACAACTTTAAAACAGCACTAAGTTTAAAGCATAGACACGGTAATGTAATTGGTAAAGCACAATACATTTTCGTTTTCAATCTTTTTAAATGTGAATTCCGCACAAGAGCACAGCTGATAAGAGCCAGTGGAACTATGGCATCCTAGATTGAGATGAAAGGAGTGGGCAGGGGAGGCAGATGAAATTATATTTTCATTTTATTTGAGAATCTTCGTCCTAATATATCTGTACTAATTGAAAAATGACCCCACAGTTGTCGCATTACTGATGAGTTATGGTTTTCAACAACATTTAGCCAATTGTGATAGACAAACTCAGTCAAATTATGAAATATCTCTCAATATGGCATTTCTGTGGGTTTTCAAGTTTGTATTCTTCTATTGAAGAGAGTTATTTTTTTAATTTGATTTTTTGTTACATACCTACATTTTTTGTAAAATTAAAAAAGAAAATATTACAAAAATAAGAACACTAATTGAAAAGAAAATATAAATATTATAAAGCATAAAGAAAATAAAGAACAAAATCAAGGAAAAACAATGTAGACATAACAAAAATCCCACATATGCAAAGCCAGTGCGTGGGTATACTAATACAAATCAATATTAGGTTCTCTATAGCAATAAAATAAATAAATAAACAGTATATAATTACAATCAATAAAAAGTTATATTTCAAACTAAGCAAAAATATAATTTTTTCAAAATCACAGCAGATAAGTTAGTTGGACGCATCAATACAATAATATTGTAAAAGTCACACAGTATTGGTAGATTGTATAACTTGATGTGACATTCCAGAGAGGGCGGTGGACGGTACACTGCCGAGGTGGCTGCAGCACTTGACCAACACGGCGCGCCTGCCTGGAGAGTCTGCTGGAACGTCACTGGCACGCTGCTCGCCTCCTCTGGGGACGATGCCACCGTCAGGCTGTGGAAAAGTTAGTATTTACCTTTTTTATGTGGCCTGTGTATGCAGGTTAGAGTAGTGTAGACCAGATTCTTTGGAAGTGGAGTCTAGGAGTTGAGAAATCCATATATATATACTATTTCTTGGCTTAAAGATCTTTCAATTTTCAGTCCCTTATGTGGTGACATTTATTTAAAAGGGATGATACAACTAGATTCCTAAAGCAATGCTAATGGGTTTTCATACAAATTAGAAACTCAGCAGATTGTCACTAATATCTCACTTTTTTGTGAAACAACAATACATTTAAAAACATCGACTTACTTATGCTAACAAAACCACCATTTTAACATAGCACCCTTTCAGATTGTAATTTTATACATTTTATCAAGTAAAAAAATATTATTCCCAATAAATGCAATATTATTTAGTTTTATCTTAATTAATCACTAAAAGTTATACTTTAATACTATTTCATTTGCTGTCTATCTAATAGTGTGAATACCAGGTGATTTTTTCCTAAAATGGTGCCATTAAAATTATCCAAATATTATTTTTATTATTGTCATGGAAGCATTCCATAAGTTAATTTGTGGTGAAAAAAGGTTGGTAAAGCCAATGTCTAACACTTCACTAACGATGTCATATTTTACTGGGGAAATATTAGATACAGTAGTGGGTAGTATTTTGAACACTTGGCTGATAACAGTTTGACATTATTATTTTAATTTCCAGTGCAGTACCAGCAGCAGTGGGCGTGCGCTGGCGTCCTTCAGGGTGAACCCGCCTCGCTGCCCACCGGCACCAACCCGCCCCCGCCTGCCCCCTCTGCCACGGCGCGCTACTACAAGCTGGGCATCATCACCAACCCCGGCCAGGTGCCGTGGCACTAGGTCCATCCTGATGCGCTTCACGCCACCTCTTCCCAGGCAACTTGCCACCAATATATTTTAATATTCATCTTAACATCAATATTGTGAAGATAACTTGTTGAGAGCATATTAGGCACAAGTTGGGCATCGTCGTCAACCGGCCAAGTGCCATGGCACTCGTGCCATCCTGATGCATTTCACTTTACCTCGTCCTAGGCTCTGAAGGTTGGCAAATTATTCAAGTCGGTGCTTGTGCTGCAATCTGCCATAAATATATAGTAATATTCATTTTAACATCAATATCTTGGCCATCACCAACCCCGATCAAGTCCTGTGGCACTAGGGCCACCTTAATGCTCCTCATGTCACCTCATCCTCGGCACTGGAAGGTGCCATCATTTATGTATGTAATCACGGGTGCTGCAAGCTGCCATAACTATTGTCAAAGTCATCAAAACTATAAATCGTGTTATTGTAATATTCCTTTCTTCATCAATATTATGTAGATATAGTTTCCTAGTAACCATTCTTTCCGATACATACATTTTTTATGAGAAAGAGATTACAGTGGAGTTATCAGCGGTATGGCTTTAACCCGGTCGCACATTATTATAATAAAATGCGTGTGTGTAAAATAATATAATACATAGTCAACCGGTCATAAAAAGAAATATGTAGGTACATCTATTTGTGTATCATATTCTATAATCGTAACTTTTGTACAAACTTCATCATTCCTTCTTCTTTCTTTTGGTGCCTTCTTCTATCGGAGATTGGCAATCATCAGGGCAATTCTCACCCTGCAGACTGCAGCCCGCAACAACTCCACAGAACTGGTCTCGTACTATCTCGACCATCTTCTGGAAATATATTTCAGGTATCTAACCTGTTTCTGTATTGCAATTACAATTTTATTGATCAATACAAATCTTTCCGGTCCTTTTCCGGACCGAAGTGGAATAATTACAGATTTATGGCATTATGTATTATTGTTAATATTCTCTCTTATATTTCTCTAAGTTTTTCATAATGCCTTCATGGATGGTGTAGTTGTTTTAGCTTCCACTGTTTTTATAGACCAGCGGAGAGTCCTATACTGCATACATAATAATATAGTAATAATTACTGAAAGCAATATTGTCAAGTGTTTGAAGTTAAAGAAAGGTTTCTCAGTGTATGTATTAATAATTATTTTTTGATTGTTATACCTAATATTATTATCATACTTTGTGAATTTTTTGTTTTCTTAAAGTTAAGTTTGTAAATAATAAAAAAATTGAAATTGAATAATTTTTTGTTTTTGTTTTATATATTTACAAAAAAGTAGTAAGCCCTGAATAGTTCAGTAGAACTTCACTAGTTACAGTCACATAAGTTTTTAAGTCATGAGGTGTGACTTCTTCCTCTGCAGTTTCTACCCCTAGATTTTCTGTTGTGACCTCACAATGTGACCTCAGAATTTAATTTTTTTTTTCTTTTCTGTCATCTACAATTTTTGACCATTCAAAAAGAACCTCTGCATTTATCACCCTGTCAGAACAAATAAAATAAAATCACACAAGTTGATAGTATTCAACAAATTTTAACCATGTTCGCTAAAACTATGTGTATTAGAAGTTCATGGTGGCTCTTGAAGGTAGTCGTAATAGCTCAGTAGTTTAAAATAGTTGCCGATTAGCAGGAAAACTGACATTCGTATCCCAGTTGCGGCAATACCCTTTTTCTCAAGTGATTTTCCAATTGATTATATTAATTGTTAAAACTACAAGCATTGTGAACTAAATGTAGTGCTCTATTTGTAAATCTCTTCACCAATGCCATTTAGTAAGTTGTTTTTGATACTTGTATTTTGAATGATTTTTTATAAATTTAATTATTACAAAAATAATGCATCATTAGAAAATATGATAAATCACTACGCTTAGACATTGTGCAAAACTGCACTGTCAGAGCTCTGACATTTATCAATGATAGTGGCACTCCCGGACGGTATATCTAGTCCTCGGCAATCTGCAGATAACATTCTGATGTAGTGTGAAATGGGGATAAGAATCTGCACGTAGTGGATTCCCATTCTAAAGTGCTGGGCTCCGCAGTTATTTCCCTTGCTGCCTTGATATGCCATTAACACGTTAACCTACTTATCTATCATGCAACACACAGTATCACTAGCGTGAATGGCTGGTGTTGACAGTTTTCTATGTGCAGCCAACACATTCTTCATTTTGTATCATATCCAGTGGCTGCTGTATCTATTGTTTAGATGTCTGGCGCCGCTTCCCTACTCTGCCCTGCACGGCCCTATCATCTTACATAATCATTTTGCACATAGTGAATAACTATGACAACGTATGGATCATGAATCCAAGGTATATAAGTTACTAGAGTCAATTAACCCGTCAGCTGACTGTATGTACCTTTACGTTTAAATAGAATGTGTATATTCTCAGTACTCGGTTCCTGACTCAAACCCACAATGGGTTTCGGTCTCATGCCCTGAGTTAGGGTCTCTGTTATTAGCTGACAAATGTTGAACATAAATAATTGATGCCTTGAAGAACTAATAATTGATGATTTGGACCATTTGCTTTAGTTCAAGTTAAAGTTAGGTTAGTTTTGCGCGGGCATTGCGTAAGTCGTATGTGTCAGTAGGCCGAAGTTGTTTTTTTATGATAATCTTGCAAGATATTGCGTTATTTTTATAATACTATTAAGATTGGTACCTATACACTTGTAAAGATTTTAATCTATTTCGTGTTTAAACATCTGATTAGGTGCGTGACTTGTCCAAAAACATTTTTGCTAAAGAAATATAAAATCTATCCGATAAAATTAATGCAGTCGACTATTGACTTGATCATAAATTCAGTACACTAAAATTTGAAAAAAAAGTAGAAGTGAAACGCCAAGGAACTCACTAACCTAAAGACATAGTTATCGAGTTTCAGGCAGTGAAATTTATTAAAGTACATACTCGTTAAAAATATCGGTCCCCACCATCGAAAAACTGCTCTGACCTCAGAGCAATAATATACCAGGAGGGCTAGCTTTGCGAAACAGTGTAGTCAGGATTATTGCTTTTTTCCTGACTCGGGCGTGGATAAGGTTTTAAGCACATATCGACAAAATGTTTTGTTTATTTATTTTATAACCACTTTTTCACGGTACTGTTATCAACAAAAATAACCTCAAAAACCGTTGAGTTATTTCGCATGGCAAAACCTAGTAAGCGGAGTCACCGGAGACGCGGGAGATGGAAAACATGCTTACATACCTAAAAGTGGTGAGATATTATGTGACAACTAGTCTTATCTCTTTCTCACTCACGGTTTACGCCGTAAAACCCGGAGAAAGTGATTTATCGTAAATTTGTTTAGATTAGGTAAAAATATTTAGCTCTTTCTCCATATATTATTATATTCTTACTCCAAGGGTCTAACCATCAATGATTATATCATTATTATATAACTATTTACTATCAGATTTCCTCCAGTCGAAATTCCATAAACTACAAAACCTTACAGACTATATTTATTTCGGACAGAAATCCCGTGAAATCAATAAAATCGCTATCATTGCATTCTCAATCCAAAGACGCCCAGAACCACCCACCACCCACTCGCCCCTGGCCAAACATTCCCATTATATTCTGCTTTGATTCTCCGAAGATTACGAAAGATAAAGTGATGGATAAAGCACGAATGAACCTAAATTAAATTATACCAAAAATGTATTTGGCGTTGATTTATTTGAATTTTAAAAATGTAACAAGGGCTCCATATTCTCTGGATATTATTTATGAAGGGGATTCGATCTTCGAACCAGTTCGTCCGGGAGATTAAGTACCGGTGCATCGGACTAGATTAAATGCACCCATCTAGGTTTTTTTTATTCCTTCCTCCCCTATTTCCTTCCTGCTTTGATATAGAATACAACAGATAAGCTCACCAGAAAAAAGGCAATTATTTAGGCTATTAAGACACACGACCCCATGAGTCGCTTTCTGTCAATTTACACTAAACTTAATGGATTGTAGAACTAAGGAACTATAATGAATAAACGTAGTAGGTAATAGTCAAATGATAGTCTTTATGGTTAGGTAGATCACGTTTATTTACGAATTAAAACACGCTGACTTAAGTAATCACAAAAGAAGGGGTGTCTTCCGTCACGAAAGGTAAAAACAAAAACCGATGTGTCAGCGGGAAAATTTTCCTTTCCCGCTTTAAACATCTTTCTCTGCTAGGCTGTTAGGTGCGCCCCGTTGCTGGCCATGTAAATACATATTGTAATACGCCTAAATAGGCGTTATAGGATGTCCAAATTATTGTGTTTAAAAGCTACCGCTGGGCTAGATAACTGATAAAAAAAACTTTTGCGGTTTCGGTTATTAAAACGTTATGGGCGGTCTGTAGGAATATCAGCGGACAGGTTGCATTCTTTAGATCACAGTGGTGCTCTATCGGTATTTCAAATGAAGGTGCTCCGAAGAACTATAATCATTGATCACTTTGGAGAGATATGCAGACGCCTGGCCAAAATTTGTACATAGTTAAAAATTTTCCGCATCTGAACGGGATGTTTTACGACTCATTCTTGTGCTCAATAGTTTGGCTGAATTTGATATCTTTTGCGTCTTCCCCCCACTACAAATATAAGTCTCTCGAAGACCCATGTTCAGCCCTTACCGCATCCCCAAAGGTGATGTAAGCATATCACATCTTGTGTCAGGTAATTAAAAAAAATACACGTAGCTCAGCATTTGCTAAATGTTTAATATTTTTTTCAACTTGTTACTTTCGCTTTAATTTCCTAGGGTCAAGATTATAACAAAGTGAACTCAATTTAATCCATATTCGTAAAAAGCATTTACTTTGTGGCTTGCCATATTTATAAATAAAACAAAATAAACTTTGTTTTTAACCACTTTTATTTTCAATATTTTGTCGACCGGTTTCGGAAGCACCCTTAGAGTATATAGAGTGGTATCAATCCAAGGCAGTGTAGTCAAGTTTTTTATGAATTTTACCTGACTCGGCGGACCTGGGCGTGGCTAAGACTAAGGCTAGGGTATTTATACATCCATTCATAGCACATGACGACACAATGTTTTTGTTTATTCGTAAAACCACTTTTTCACAATATTGATATCAACAAAAATATAGCATCTAACCTAAAAAACCGTTTAGTTGTGTCAAGTTTAGTGGCATAATAAAAAATGTGGGCGGAGTCCCGCGGTGACCCAGGAGCCCAAGATCATTGTGACAGTACGCAGTAGCGGAGTATTATATTTGTTGTCTCTTTCTCTCTCACGGTGTACGACGTAAAAACCCGGAGAAAGTGATTTATCGCAAGTTTGTATCAGTTGGGTAAAAATAATTAGCTCTCTCTCCATACATTGTTTCTCCAAGGAAGCACCCTTCCATCTTCAGGACAATATTTAAATTTTAATATTGTCCTGAGGATGGAAGGGTGCTTCCGAAACTGGTCGACAAAATATTGAAAATAAAAGTGGTTTTAAAAAAAAGTTTATTTGTTTTATTTATCAATTTAATTCCTTTTCGCTACTCATCTAGTGTGCAATGTATCAATGCTCGCCTTTTTACGCCACTGTGGGTGATTTATATCGAGCCCCGGCCACGCGGCAACAAATCTGTGGCCGGCGCCACAAATTATCTTTGCAACGCCACTGAGATTTATCACCCCCCGACTCTTTCTGCCGCCATCCCTTAGATCGCCTTACCCCCCCCACCCCCGGAAGTGGAAGGTGCTCCCTGGGGTCAATGCCGGGATCCCCTCACACTTGAGTATTTTTAAAACGCCTTTTACGACGTCTTAAAAAAATGTCCCTGATTATTTTTCATGGTATTCTACAAAGTAGGTACTTTATAAGTAGGGACCTACTTACGACTAGATATTATCGTTCATTCCACATCACTGAAAAAAGAAAGCCACATTAAAAAAATCCATTCAGGTGCTGTGAATAAATGTTAAATTTGCTTATACATTCGGTTCGTTTCGTCAAGCGATGGCGATTATCGAGAGTGATCCATTTTGAAATAAATCATTTGACTGAATAAATTTGATTGAAATGGTTTAAAATAATGTAGTAGTTCTCCCATTTTGTGTGTGTAGGATTTAGAACAATGATGAAGTGGAGATTTTTATGAAAATTTGTTTTTTTTTTTCCTTTTTCCGATGGCGAAAATCGACAGGAGGAGACATCGAAAAAAATCACCACAAAACACTTTCGATGGTACCTACACGGAATTCAAGCTGTAATATCGATTGTATCGAAGCGATTCATTCGAAACATCATCGATTTGATTATTCAAATGTTTGCGACATTCTATTTTTGCATATGCAGGGTGTGGCAAGACGTACCCGACCGACTTTAACCAGCCATTCCCAAGCTTATTTGGTCTAAAAAATGTAGATGACATTCTGGTCTCCGGTGACATTTTATTTGGTTTATTTTCCATACACGCGTGCCGCGAAAAGAACCCAAAAATCTGTGTTATATTCACCATTTAAGATTCCCCGTTATAAAAATGACGAACAATGACGCTAACGCGATTAGCAGGGAAGCATAAAGTGCCTACAAGTTAATTAATCACCCAGACCATTACGGGGGAGTTGGCCTTTGAAAACTTTGAATGTCAACTGAACGATTTGCAAACTACCTTTATCGATGAACTCATCCGTTTCATTTTGCAAGTAGTTC